>JACCHV010000100.1:0-131912 GCA_018907245.1 Eupristina koningsbergeri
TACTGTCAAGGGGATATCCTTGATGCCATCATTTAGTCGTCGCTTCAGTTTCAAATGTCAAGTATCTGAATTATAAACATGAAATTTAATATCCATATTATAACAATTTCGTTTGTATTCAGTGAATTATTACCCGAGTGTCATAGTGTACGCATACCATTAAATTGTACAAAAACTTACAGGTATAATTCCTAGGTGTTTTTTTTATTTACATTATTATTAATAATTTTAAATATATGTTTTTATAAGTTCACAGGAACAGAGGTATGTTCCCTACACAGAGATATACACAGCAAGAAACTTTTTTGGCTTGAAGAGGAATAAAACTCGTATAAGTTATAGACTAGAGGTAATAATCAAAAGTATACTTCGTAAATAAAATGCTGTATATTATGCAATTATATGTATGATTGGATATTTTTAGAACGTGACAACTGAACACGAAGAAAATGTTTGTTGTCAGGGGTACGTAAAATTGAACGATGATAATTGGTGTGATCCCGTTTGCATCAAAACTTGTGGTGAAAATGGCTTCTGTATGGCACCGGAGACTTGCGGTTGTAAAGACGGTTATGAAATGAATCAAGGTGATAATAAATGTCAGCCTATTTGTGAAGAAAAATGTATAAATGGATTCTGTAGTTCACCAAATGTTTGTACTTGTAACAGGGGTTTTTACAGTGAATCTCATAACTTGTGCAAACCAAAATGTCACTCGTGCTCCGAAAATGAATACTGCTATGAACCAGATGAGTGCAAATGCGTTGATGGTTATATAAAAGATAATTATACTGCGGGACATTATCTATTATCTGCTATTGAACATAAATGTAGACCAATTTGTGATAAAGGGTGTGTTAATAGTAACTGTATAAAGCCAAATGTTTGCGAATGTTATGAAGGTTACGAATATTCTAAAGATGATCTCTTCACCTGTTTACCTAAATGTACTCCTGGTTGTGAAAATAGTCAGTGCAGTGGACCAAATGTTTGCACTTGTCTCGAAGGTTATACCAAAACAGCTAGTTCCAATATTTGTGAACCTACCTGTACACCAAAATGTATCAATGCAGTATGTACTTTTAATCTTCTTTTTCAATCCTTAATTTTTTTAAATATTTTTGAATATACAATATTATCTCTTGTAGGAGTGTACTTCACCAAATATCTGTGCATGCTTAATTGGATTTGAACCTTTAAAAAATGAGACTAATATTTGTCAACCACACTGTAGCAGTCCGTGTATAAATGGACGTTGTTCCAATCCCGAACAGTGCAGTTGTAATGCTGGATATGAAATAAAAAATGATAAATTTATATGTGAACCTGTATGCACTGAACCTTGCATAATGGGGGTTTGTATTGAGAATGATATTTTTTTAAATTTACAAAATTTTACTAAATACTATCTTTAATTATAGAACTGTACATCTCCAGGCAATTGTACTTGCTTCGACAGTTACCAGCTAAAAGAAGATAGCAAATCTGTGTGTGAACCAATTTGTCATAATAATTGTATAAACGGGCAATGTACAGCTCCAGAACAATGTACGTGTAATATTGGTTATGAAAGAACTAATTTAACTCATGAACATTTCAAGTGTATTCCTATATGTGAATGCGAACATGGATACTGCAGTGAAACAAGCTCATTTTGTCTTACCTGCATGGTAAGCTAATATTTAAAATCGAACTAGAGCAAAAAAACTTAGATGTAGTTTCTTTTAGGAAGGATACCATCTTGTAAACGAAAATAATACATCAATTTGCGAGCCATATTGTGAAGATGATTGTATTAATGGAAAATGCATTGCACCTCAAACATGTAAATGTAATGAAGATTATGTTTTTAGTAATGATTCAGTAGGAAATACTGTTTGCACTCATATATGCGGTTCGGAGTGCATACATGGCATTTGTTTAAAAGAAATTGGTAACTGTAGTTGTAATAATGGATGGTCTGGAAAATACTGTGATGAGTCCCAATTTTGTTCGATCAGTATTTTAGAAAATGATGCATTTTATTCACAGCTAAATGAGTGAGTATAATAAAGTTTATGATTTTATAACTACTAAAAGACATTAAAAAACTATAATATTTTTATATCAGATCTACTGCTTTTGATGAACTAGAAAATGAAACTATGATTGATCAATCTTGGCCTCCATGTGATAGACAATGCTTAAACAAAATCGATAACTCAACAAAGTGCATTTTTAATTTCAATGAAAAAGAATCAAACTTTACTTGCTTAATAGAATTAGGTAAAGTATTTTATAAATCTTGAACTTTTTTCGCACTTGTAATATGATATTCGAAGTTCATAGATGATTATCATACTGATTATATGTGTGTGTGTGTGTTTTCTATAGACTGGTGTCTATTGTGAATATGTATTTGCAATATAGAGAAATATTAAGATATATAAATAATAAATAATAAAATATATATATTTATATTTTTTCAATAATTTTCAGATTTGGAGTGCAATATTGATATTTATTTTCAAAGTCAAATAAGTGGAGCCGAAATTAATATTACGTTAGCCGTAATTTGTAGTATATTAACATTAATTGTTATAGTAATAGTCACCTATGGAGTTATATTAATGAGAAGAAATAAAAAACCAACTGTTGGTAAGATTAATAAAATTAAATAACATCTTTTTATTATGTATGTAATTATAAAAATAGTTTTTAATATTTGATACAATTTTTTTAGAATTAATAGGATCATTCAAAAGTATACCAGGTCATTCGCCCGACGCATTTTTATACGAGAATGATAACTCCAGTATTAGTTTATAAAATAAAAGATAATTCAGTTATATTTAAAAGGAATATGATCAAAATTTGAAATGTATATTTTTAATGTATGATTAATGATTTTATTCGTATTTAAATTTTTTCTAAATAAGTAAATAAAATATAATAAAAATTTATATAATAATTTGACTCACTTATATTATAATTATACGACATTGTTAGTGTTATAGTAACATGCGAAAGAAAAGGATTCTTTTAAAATTTTATAAAAAAAAAAAAAACGAATTTAGAATAGTTAATAAATGTCATCATTATATTTTAAACCTCGCACAAGAAACAAAAAATATATAAAAAAAAAAATATTTTTTATATTTATATATGAATATAATACTAATTATAATAATAATAATAATTATTAAAAATAATATCAAATTATTAATAATGATAAAAACTTATAAAATTTATAAAATAAACATAAACATTTGAAAAAAATAATTAACAGTAATCATCTACAGTAATAAGATATAATAATAATTTTAATAATATGTAATTATTAGGCATAATAAAGCCTATAAAATTAACTTAAAACATTAGGATAAACTATTAACAATAATAATTAGTCATAATAATAGATATAAATAATAAGTAATAATAATAATAAATCATAATTATACTTAATAAATAAAAATTATGAAACAAACTAAAAATTTACCTAAAGATATAATGGTAAAATAGTGATTATCTATTAAATAAAAATCAAGAAATTATAATTAAAGTATAATAAATAAAAGAAAAATTAAATAAAACATAAGAAAATATATTGAAATTTAATTAAATATAATAATTATAACCATTATTAGAAATAAGATATCTATGCAACTGTCAAAATTCAAATTTTTCTACGAGGTTTTTCGCCAACCCTTTCACTAGATTTTCTTCCCCGAGAACACTGTACCAGGATACACATCGCATTTTCCTGGGGATTTAATTTTATAACTTTGCCAACCTACTTCACAAAAGTAAGAAATAAACCTTTTTTTTATATACGAACCATCCCTCCGTCCAGAGTTAGTACGCGGACACGTAGACAAAAAGGGAGGCAATTAAATAATATTTTTACACGACGTGATATTAGCAATATCATTTAAGCTATAATATTAATTTCTGTAAGAATTTGTATGATAATGTTTTTTCATGACATTTAAATGTGATCTTATTTTTTAATAATATTTTATACATTTTATTAATCAGTCTTCATAATTTTTCTAAATTATCACAATCAAACTTTTTCCCTTGTCATTTATTCTGTGGCTCCTCAAAATTAGTTTTAAAATACCTTAATCAATTGACCACATGTTATGCATTTTCATGTATAATTATATTTATCATTACATTCTTTGAAAAAAATTGTATTTTAATTTTTATGTGTATCAAAGATGTTTGTTAGTTTAAATTTAAAGATGTCTTAATTAAGGTTTGGTAATTCAATTAAATTTAATAATTAGACAAATAAAAAGAACTAAAAATTTTTGTATTGATATTATAATTAGATTAGTATTTATTATGAAAAACTCAATCATGTATGATATTTGAAGTTGACGCTGCTTATTCATTGAACCGTTATATTTAGTTATTAAACATTCACGAAAGATAATTTTATTTTTCAAAAATTCCACAATTATTGTAAATAAGCTATTTTCAGTCTTACCGTTCTATTTTGTTACTGACACTCAAACAAACGAGTATTTTTTTTTCTTTTTTCTATCATTATTATAAAGTTCGTGTGCCTTCATTGAAATGAAAGTCAAAAAATATTGTGTATAGTTTTTACTTCAGTAAACACGCATATTGAAGAATAATGGAAATAGGCATGACTGCATCAAAGTCGAATGCATCACTGCATCCTGTAATAAGTGCATTACAATATCCTGCATCAACTATTTCATTGTGTCCTACCTCAAATTCATCAATAATATTTGCATGAAGTGCATCTTTATATTCAACTTTAAGTGAATGATTGTATTCTTTATCAAATATTGCTACTACATATAACATTTAGTTTATTCCTGTGAGGATCATCGTTGCATGCACAAATGAGATGTGCTAAATCGACAATATAAATTATAACAATTACTAAAAAATTTTTAAAAGATGTGAAAGAATAATAAATATGTAATTCTGTACATAAATAAAAATAAATATTTATCTACATAAAATATGAAAAAAAAAATTAAAAGACTAAAGGTAATTTTTACATTTAATAATAATTTTTAATTTTATGCTAATGTAATACAACATTAAGTTTACAAAAAAATTAATTCAATTATGACTGTAAACACTAGTTTAATTGAAAATTATTAAATTTACAAAATTAACAGTCTAAAAAGTTCTATCAAACTTAGCCTATAAAAAGTCGGCCATAAACTTAACTGAAGAAAGTGAAGGTTACAATAAAGGATTGTACGAAATAATAAAAATTATGATAATCCATATACATTAAAAAAATTTTTTAAATAATTTATTTAATATTAATCTTTATTACGTTTTTTAATGACATTGTTTAATTATAAAAAATTATTAAAATATTATAAATATAAAACTTATAACAAAATTTTTATTATTAGGTACATATAATGTATTATAAAATAATATTTAGTTGTACAAAAATATATAGAAAATAATCAAATACATAAATTTAAGAACATTAATTATGTTAGAATTATCATAAGTATAGTTTTATAAAATGCTATAAAAAAATATATATGCTATATAAAAACTTTTTAAATTGATAATTTCTATGTTCAGAGAAATATTAAAATGTATAATTTCACAAATATAATTAAAAGAAATTTACCTATAAGATATAGTGGAATATAATTGAGTTAAATGAGACTTATCCAACATTTTAGAAAAAAAACATAAAGATATTTACGATGAATTTACATAATAACGGAGCTAATTTAATCATAAATTCAAGCAGTTTAAAGTACTATAACAAATTTTAATGATACTAAAACAAATTTTAAAGTAATTAAAGAAATATTAGTAAAAACGAGAATTAATTTATACACACATATTACGTTTAATTAAATTTACCTGACACGAACAAAAATGTATACGTAAACAATTAGTTCTCTTAACCCGAATGTGTAATGAACTAAACAATAATTATAAATCATTAATATTTCATTTATACAATTTATAGTTATAGTTCAGAATAAAAATCTGCTCGAGAAAACACGTCCAGTAGCTCTTGAAAATATTTTAAAATCTATCTACGAGATAAATTTGTTTTATCTTCAAATATCTTGTACTATAAGATTATATCAAAATTAATTTTTTTGTAATAGAGATTAAAACCGACGTATAATTGACAAAATAAATATATTTCCACATTATATTATATATTAAAACAAATATATTACACATTATAATCTATATATAATTAAAAAACTGTATATAATTATAATTGACAATAAACTTAAATACTGGAAAAATTTTATATAATAAAAAGAAATAGATTTATGTACTATAAAAGTTATCTTATATTATATAATTTGTAAGAATAAAATTTTAATAATATTTAATTATAAAAGTTTCCATTACGAAGAAATAAAAATTGAAAGTACACATGACTAGTATTATTTAAATAACAAAAAATATGTATCCTAATAACTGAAAAAGTAAAATTATAAAATTAAATATATTTTAAGAAAAGTGTTGCACCGATGTAACTAAAAATATATCTAATATAGTTTCTCTGAATAAACTTCGTAAATTCAATATAATAACGAATATAAATTTAATAAAATATAATTAAATCAGCTGTTGGATTCAACAATACTGGAGAATTAATTTACATCATTCTTATATTTTATACATTATCTCTATTTTTATTACATTTTGTACATTTGAAAAAGTTTTCAATAGTACTTATTATAAAAATTTCAATGAAACGAAAGTTACAACATATAATATACGCCAAGAAGAATAAAAATCTGTTACAACACATTATGAAAATTAAATGTAAAATATAAAGAAATATGCAGAATATCATTAGAGACAGAAAAAATAGAAAAAAAAATTAAATATTAAATTTTAAAAAACTTATCTAATAATATTAATTATAATTTTCTATTAAAAACGAATTTCTTAAAGTTTTATATTAAGTATTCATAAAAATTTTTTGTTGCTGATAATAAAATTTCTTTTCGAGTTTTTTTTCTTTGATTCGTGTAGATATTCAAAATGCATACCTTCTTAGCCTATTAGCATACCTACTTTAATCAATTAATTAATTTTAATTTATATTTCTCAAAGCGTAGTTTCATGATTCTCAATTAATGCTTTCTTAATTTTTTCAAAAAGTTTATTTATAATAGATTCGTATAAAAATTCATCTAATCATTAATTAATTATTCTAATACAAATTTCTTCATCTATTGGAAATATTATCCTGTACTTTAGAGACTAAAAATCTTAGATTTCAACAGTTTCAAAAACAATTTATAAAGATTTTTTATTAAAAAGGTGAACTTAAATATAAATTTATTAAAATTTATATTTAAAAATTTATTATTTATAAATGAATTACTTATTATTAATTTATATTAGAATAATATTTTTATAAAGTGTGTTTATAATTAAAAGCCAAATTACTACGTATATTTAATCAAATTATATTTAATATTTAATTAAACTATAAAAGTTTTATATATCTAAACTATTTTTTAATATGCTCTCAAAAATTGTATAATAATTAATTAAAATATATAGTATAATATAGTGATAATAATTATTTTAAAATATATTAAAAAATATTATTCTTATAAAATTTTTATAAAATTTGACGTCATCGAATTTTGTTCGTAATTTTAAATTTTATCTATTATTACATTAAATAGAACAAGATTTATTTTTAATAAAAATTTTTACACCACAGTAGCTTTATTAAATGGTTTTTAAATATATATTAATTGAATTTATATTTTAACAACAAAACTTCTTATTACATTTTAATTTATCCATAAAACTTATATATTTTTCTTAATGAAAGTAATTGATTAATTATTTTTCAATGATAACCACCATAAAAATCATATAATAGATTAACATTTATATTATTAAATGTTAAATAATTTAATTATTATTGAATAAATATTTAATAAAGTTCAAAATTAAAATTTATTAAGTTTTTTAAAATTATTTTTTTCATTAATCTTTAATAATATTATGTAATTAAGAAATAAATTATAAAATACATAATTTCTAACTAAATTTTGTTCAAAATTGCTACCAATTATATGGTTTATTTAAGTTTCTTTACATATGAATTTATTTGATATTTTTATATTTTTTTATGATGATAGAAGTAATTTTATATTCAACCATTTATGATTTTACTATTTTTATCCCATAGGTAATATTTATTGTATAAAATAAATTTTGATCAAATAAAATATAATATAGCATTCTTTATTTACTGAAATACATACTTAAATTGATTTAACAAAAAAAATGTTATGAAGTAAAAAAAATTATAAAAACTGTATTGAAAACCATTGTTCACTGATGTAAATATTCTTTTTTATAGTGTTAACTTTAATTTTATATGAATCAATCATTGTATAAAATCTAATACACAAGAGATATAATAAATTTGAAAAAAATAAAAAGTAAAATGCTTGCATAGGATTCGAGTAGTTTTTTTAAATATATGTATAATTTAAAATCAATGGTTTTCAAAAAGATATGCATGAATTATTTTTAAGTAAAATATTATTATATTTTGTGATTTTAAACAACAATATATAATAAAAATAACAATTTTATTAAATAAGAATATATTATCTTATATTTTTAGATAGTACAATCAAGAAAAATGATATTGTAACAATAAATTTTGAATCGAACTTTTTTTATTTTAAGAACATTTTATATAACATTATTTTCTTTATTTTCATATTTAATCAATCATTTAGACATTTTTACGTAGAAATTATAATTAGTACTAAGATGTTGATATTAAAATTTAAAAACGGAGCTAATTTATAATTACATTATATTTTAATTTTATTTTTAATAAGTTTATAGCGTATTCCATTAACGTTTATCTTGAAATATTTAATAAAAGTTGTGATGAAAATAATTTAATAATTAATTATACAATAATGCAAATTTTTGTTTATGTTTAAATATATCAAATTATAAGTATTAAATTCATAATTCATAATAATTTTATTCACAATGCTTTTATTTGAAAAATAAGATTTAATTTATTTGGAAATAGTTAATTAAAAATTAATTGAATACTGAATTATAATATTAATAAAAATTTAAAATAACTTTTTCTTTTAATTTTATCAACTAATTGATAATAGGTATGAATTATAAATAAATAGCTTTAAAAAGTATTTTGAATATAGTAAGATTGTTTACAAAGTAAAGAAAACTAAGTCCTCGTATTTAATTAATTGAGTTATTCATATTAATAATGTATTGCTTCAGTAAAAATAAATTTTTATAATATTTTGAAGATTTAGTTATATATGCATAATGAAATATAAATTAATATTTCGAAATGATTTATTCGACAAACTGAAAATACAACGAAGATTATGTAACATTTCTGCAAATTAGATTATGTCATCTCATATTTCTGAAATATACAACGATTGTGGAGTATTTTAATTGTATTATATAGGTTGAAACTCATTCAATAAAGCCATAATGAGAATTATTTATATAATAATATTTTATTAAAATGTTTTTTCAATAAAAATGAATAGGAGATTATTCTTAACTCACATTAATTTTGAAAAATATTAAATCGCTTTACTAAAATAAGTCCAGAGACGTGAATTTATTGACGCACATTTATCTAAAAAATTGTTGCTTTGTCTAATATACACTTAAATTCAAGGGAAAGTAGACATATAATGAATATCTTGGCTTTGCGACAAAAGTGATATCCGTTACTATTAATAGAATGGCAGAGCCAAGAAATGTTATGAAATTTCTCGCTTCTACTCTTTGGTTGAAATCTTCTCCCCCTCCCCCTCTAAATTGTCAATATTTTGGATTATTTCACGCTTAAGAAAAAAGGAAATAGTAAGTTCTTAAAGAGATCTTGGATAGATAAGATTAGGCGTTACAAGCTCTTAGCTGAAGGGGGATATCTAACGAGGCAGGAGACATACTCAACAACAAGGACTGCGGTTTAGCAGGTAACAGGTATTTCTCATTTGATTTCTGTGGCCAACAAAAGCGAAAACCATTAAAAGCTCTCGGCGCTAAAGAGATAAGGGATGGTGCGGCGCAGGGTTCACCGCGCAGACGTCAAGGGTGGGGTGGCGTCCGACGGCGGCTCGAGGACGTCGGTGGCGGTGGCGCCGGCCTCGGCGTTTCGGGAGGGGGTGTATTCCCACCTCGGTGGCGGAAAATGTCGATGCGCCGGTGGTGGCCGGTTTCGGGGGTTGACTCGCGCCGTGGGGGCGATGAGCGCACTTCCCTTCGCCCTGAGACTGATCTGGTGCTTCTCCTGCTGGCTGATACTCTCGACCTGCCTTGTGGTGGCTCCCCTGCGGGCCCCGTCGAGGCTGGACCGGACTAGGCGTTCCCTGCCCGGAGATGACGAGGGCCACCTTCACGCTTCCTCCCGGCCCAGCATCGAGGTCGACGCGTACGACGAGCTCTCCGAGGACGAGCTCGTCGAGGACTACCCCGAGCTCAACGTCACCGCAGGTACGAGACCTGGTGCTTTTTTCTCGTCACGAGTGCTACCGGCGCGTGAATTTGCATGCGGAGTCTCTTGCCACTTGGATGGAACTGATGTACTAGGGAATAATAACTTTTTTACCGCCTAGACTTTTCAACTCGCATTCTTTTATCGACTCGAAAGTTAAGCTCTCCGGCAACTAAATTACGGAGGTGTGAAGTATCGGAATCAATGAGAATTGTGCTTTGAATTTGCGAAATCGTTTTCAGTGAGTCCTAAAATCAGCAACGTGAATATTCCCAGTAGTAGGCTTAATGAAAGTGTCAGTCAATATTTATTTGATCGTCTCCGAGTGAATTTCCATGAGAGAACAAAGACTCTTTGAGAAAACCCTGCTTTCATCGGAGTGGGTTGTTTATGTTCCGAGAGAGAGAGAGAGAGAGAAAGAGAGTCGTATTTATCTTTTTTTAATGTGGAAGAGAGGAAACGCAAAGGGCTAATCGATAAAAGGAACTTGACTGTGTCGTCTTAAATAATTTACACGTCTAGCTCTTCATGCACGACATCTCAAATTCATTTACTATCGCGCTCTCTCCAACTTTGAAGTCATAAAGATTCAGCTTTCCATTAGAATTCGATCGAGAGGTTTTATTTAGTTTCATTTCTTAGCCCTCGCTCGCTTAGCTTTCCCTTCTTTTCCCTTCTTTTCCCTTCTTTTCCCTTCTTTTCCCCCCTTTTCTCTCCTCTCGCCTCGTCACTCTCTCTTTCCGTGCAGCCATCCGTCTGTCTATTTATCCGTCGGTCTCCGTGTTACCCGACTGAAGAGGTTCTTTTTCTCATGCAAACGTAATTTCCTATTGATTCGTTCTTACGGTAACTCCTACTTGATCGTGCAACCCTTAACTCTCCATATTAATTATCGATATTCATGCACCATTAATTTGAATGGAGTTCGCCCCATTCAATTAATTAGGATTTTGGAGCGATGAAATTTTAACGGGGGCGTAAACGATGCTCACAGGCAAAAACAAGTTAATCCCTGGGGAAATTCAATAACGCGCCTCCAATTTGAAATCGAGGCGCCGTGCCTATGAGTGTGTGCGTGTACGCGAAAAAGAAGGAGGCACGTGCATGTGCAGCCCTCCGTCCATTCAAAATAAAAAACATCGTGTCACCAAGTCGATGGTATAATCCATTTTCCAGCCACTTTCCATGGTCCTCTTCTGCTCGGCCATCCCTCTTCTGCCTGACTCGGGTGTCGCGCGACTGACTTTCTCCTCTCGTGGAGGACGAAACTCCGGGTGATTTCCAGGTTTGGTCGTGAGCTCGAGCACGTGTGGGGTCGAGTTGCCGAATACGACGGTAACTCGTAAGCAGGAGCGCCGGGGACTAGAAAGTAGCAGCAGCAGCAGCAGCAGCTCCGTAGTATTGATTTTAATGAATACCCTCTGTTTACGTGCACCCGGGTGTGTTTGCGAGTGAGGGGGTTTGCTTACGTTTCTGCGTGCTTACGTGCGTGAAAATGCGTTTAAGAGGGCGAAGGGCAGAGGCCGGAAAACCCGATTTCACGGGCCTCAAACGCTTCGAGTGCTCGACGCGCCTGGAAGCGCTCGGCTCCGGTCGACGGCGGTGAACTCGATGGGGGGTGGAAGAAAATTAACAATACAGTCAGGAATCGGGCTGGGGATTATTTATCGAGCAAAGAATCGAGGACGTTTGCTGGTCGGCCGGTCTCAGGGTGAGCTCTAGGGTGCGAGGGTGAATGCACTGGCGCAGGAGCCTCGAGCGGATGACCTGGGGGTTTAATCGCACTTTGTGGTAGGCAGATAACTTGGAAATGGTGTCTTCTTCTGTGACGAGCCTCCTCGGTTTTTGCACGAGTGTGCGAAGTGATGAATCGATATTACAATAGAGGAGCTTTCATTATAAAGAGGAGGCACTTCAGCTCAACTTCAGCGCCTTCCGAGCACTAATGATGATTAAACTATAAAAATGATACTTTACACACTAAAATATTAATTATACTTTTTCAGCGGGGAAATATGATTAATAATTAATTTGTCTTTTGCTATGCATTTATCTTCTACTGAACGGGGTTATTTAAATATTTTTATCGTCCTCAGTTAGCTGCTGTTTGTACTGCGTTTTCAGATGAGAACATCCTATATTATTAAACATTCATAGGTGAACAATGTAAATAATGTTAATAATGTGTACACTTCGAGTTTGTATATGACGAAAAGAAAATTGCTGTTCAACCGAGACACATAAAGTAACATTGTAAATTGCATAATTACATTTTTTTACATCGCTTAAACATACCGTAATACCTCCTGTTTAAACAAGCTCTTAACATACGGATGTAATCGATATAATTGCGTTGTAAAATTACAAATTTAATTCATAATAACATAGTATTATAAAAAAACAGTGCTTCTTAATATTTTTTTTCATTATTAATTATTAAAGAATTGAATATATGATATTGAATTTTAATACAACATTTTTCATATAAAACCAATAAATTTCACGGTTAAACATTTTTCATACATTTATTTTTCATTTATTTTTCATTATTCAATAAAAATGCATTTTAATATTGGAAAATTAATTATATTACCTATTGGTACAAGATATTATTATTATAAAATGAAATATAATTAAAATTGTCTTCGATATCAATTTTATAAATATTAAAATTTATTCATCAAATGGAAAATAATCAAACATGCAAACGCAGATAAATGAGTATAACGGTAACAGTATGCAGTTGACAAACAATAAATGCTCTTAAAATTTAATGTAATTATTCAATCCATGACAATCTTGTTTCAAATGACATTTTCGAGCTGAAAATTCTTGTTTCATATTCAATTTGTAAATAAACAATTGCTTCTGACGCTCCATGATACTCTAAAAATAAATATTTTCTTAGCTTTTTTAAAAATAAAAAACATTTAGATTATTATTCGATGAAATAAATAGAAATCAATTTTAGAACTACAATAATATAAATATTTTAATATAAAATAATTCAAACTTTTAAATACACGTACAAGCACAAAGTATTATTAATTTTATATTTTTGTTCATCGAAATTATACAAAAGATTTTTAATAAATGTAAAACGTAGGTTTTTTTAATTATATTTTTTAAAACAGTCGAAAAAACTAAAATTGTATAAGGCATTATACAAGGAAAAAATAATAAAATATTCGCATAATTTAATTAAAAATGGCATTGTACTAAAATTAATAATCCCATAGAGTTGAAATTGGGCAAAAATTAGGTGAATATGAATTACTTCAATTTCTTTACACCATAAACCAGATTTGAAAAGAAAAAAAATTACACAGTCACAAATTTTTTAATTAATATTAAAACTTTTCGGTTCTTTAAAAATTTACCACTTCTAATTTTCCAAACGTCTTATATAATAAATGGATATTCTTTGTAGTATTATTAGCTACTATTCGTTCATAGATATTATAGTGTTAAAATTATAGCTTTCTATTTATATTTATATAACAGTAAATATAAAAAAACGTATGTTTTGATTAAATTTATTTATAAAAAAATTGCTAGTAAATATTTGGAGTGGTATTTTAGAAAATAAAAAAGTTCAGATTTTTTTTTATGATTTTTCATGTTTTGATTTAACTGTGTTTCTTTAACAACCAAAAAAATACTCTATTGTTTGGTTTATCAGGAATTTTCTTTGTGATTTGAAATATAATTTAAATATTATATATAGTTTTATTATTTTCATATTAAATTATATAAAAATGTATTTAATTATTAATTTAAAATTTAACGATTATATTTATATTTATTTCTATCAATTATTATAAGTAAATCTAAATTAATATTTTTGTAATGTTAAAATTAAATTTATTGTAAACATATATAACAGTAGACAAAAAAAATTTTTCTAAAGATAAATTAAACTTATATAATTAATAACATAAAATTTGTATTTATAGTACAAAATAAATAATTATAAAGTAATAAGAAAAATTGTATTTAAAAAAAGGAAAAAATAGTTTGACAAAAGTATTTAATTAAAAAATTCGCTATCGTCTCAATTAACCTCTTTTATATTAAATTTCAATCTATGAATTAAATCAATATTATGTGTATTCAGTGTATTGGTAGAATTTTATAATTAAAATTAAATAAAAAAACATTTTATTTTATAGAATATACTAACTGAATTTATAAAGAAAAATAGCTTTATTTTATTCAATCTTTGTAATCAACAAAACAATATATATGGAATAAATTTACAAACTTAAATTAAATTTACTTTTATACACTTTATTATATAATTATACATATATTTCCATATGATTTAATCCAGATATCTAATTAAACATTTATTTTTTGAATCTTGTAATTATGTCTTAAAAATATAAAAATACTTTTTGATATCTCATTAACATTTATTTTTCAAAAATTAATGAATTTCATAATGAAAAATAAATTTAATAAAAATTATGTTAATATTTTACATTTTTATGATAAAGAGTAAAATCTCATCAAGTTGTTATTGCATAAAATTTAGTTTATCACATAAATTTAAATTTACATTAATAAAAAATTTTGAAAAAATTCTTCATCTACTGTTCTTTTAAAAAATATTGATTATTATTTGTTTATAGAGAAAAAAAATAAATGGATAGTATAATAATATGATATGTATATATAATGACTATAGACATAAAAAATGAGAGTTCCATTCAACTTAAAATATGTGAGATTAATTTTAAAATATATTTAAAAAAAACTACACATACAAAATTTACATATAAAATTTTTAATATTTAACTTAATAATATATAGATATAGGGAAATATACTTTGTCGACTTTTTAGATTTTACATTTTTCATCGTTGATAAAATTATTTAATGCACTAAAAAAAAATTTACTCAAATCGGAGATTTGTATTAGCTACAGTATTTTTATCCTTATTCTTAAAAAAAATTGAAGTGTACAATATTTTTACGCGAAACGAATTATGAATGTGAATTGAATAAAATTATTCAAATTTAAAATTATAGATTCCTTTCCTTCTTTTCCCATAGTAGTCCAGTAGTTTTCTAATCGATTTAGTTTAATAGTAAAATGAATATTTAAAAAGTATTATTAAAGTTAGACCATTAACTTTTATCACTATTTGAATTTAGATCTTCAATTCTGAAATGAGTATCGTAAAACGTTGGATTCTTTTATATCCTAAGCGTATATGTGCTTTAAGCATGCAAACAAAAATTCCCCAACTCTTTCAGTCAAACTGCAGAAATGTATAAATCTGTTTTGCACTATTTATAATGAAACGAATATCGAGGAAATGATCAAAAGAAAAATATTTTCAATTAAATTGCAGAAAAGTCAAAGTACTTGGGCTCTCCATGTGATCACACGTGCAATCCTATGCTGCAACACGTATTCTGCGATCCTCAGACAAAGTTTTGCGAATGCGAAGAACTGTTCCCAGTGCAGCTCGGACCGACCAAAGGATGTGCCAAACGTACGTTTTCTCCTTTTCCTCATTATCGTTTCCACTTGCTCCGGCTCTTGGAAATTCCTCGGAAAACTTTGTTATTTATTTTCCAGCAAAGAAACTGGGCGAGCAATGCCTATACCGGGCGACTTGTGTTTACACGGACCAGCACTCGACCTGCACGCAAGTCCAGCACAACGCAGTTTGCGAATGCGAGGCCGGATATCATCGAGTCGCGCTGTCCAGGCCGAATAAAAAACTCTTTTGCGCTGCAGGTACCAAGTTTAATTTTTTTATTCTTTTTTTTTATTTTTTTATTTTTTTTTTTTTTGCTTTTGCAAATAGAAAAAAGTTTGGCGTGAAAATACATTGTGTGCAGGTGTGTGAATTTTACTTTTAAAAATTTGAAAAGAAAACTTGTGTGCTGTGGATAAGGGAAAGTTTACGGATTATCGACAAAAAATATTTGAGTTGAGCTCGTTGGATTTCGATAAGAATTTTTATTCGTTTAGCTGGCCAACTCTTTCGTAATTAACAAATTATTTACCGGCTGTTTCAAATAAATTTAAATTTGTAATTTCTGGTTTTGCACACTTGGTAAATCTCTCTTGATACAAATTTTTTCCAACCTTAAAAAAGGTATTTTTAATCGTAATACTTTGGTATAAATAATTACTCCATTACTGCAACATAAAATTACAGATAAAAATGTTTACTTTCTCATATTAATCATAAAGCAATTTTCATTTTTAATTATAAATTCAAAAACAATCAATTTTAATATTTTTTCTTCTATATTTCGTAATTTATTTACATATTTATACGAGTAAAAACATTGCCCAAAGATATTATAGACACACCTCTGGTGTCTGTAAAACACATAAAAACTATAATAAATGCAAACTAAGCTCTTAAAAATTGTCTGGGCCGGCATCAAACACTCATAAATTTCATCAATTATTAATAACAAAATCCATACTTTCCGAGTACCATTAAAAGTACTGTAACATTCTGCGCTATCGATTCAATGGATATAAAATTATTTTTCCGCGAAATCAACGTCGGAAAGCTTTGAAACGTATATAATGAAAGAAATGATTTCGTCGTTGGAAGCAAGTTAATCCTACCTGCAAACCATTGTTACACTTGTTCCTAACAAGGGCTAGTCTTGCATGAAAGAGATACAAGAGATACATCAGCATACGGTTCAGTACAATTGTACACGACCACCGACAAGTTTATGCCATTGTCAAACCTTTCGAGCATCGTCTATTGTGCGTCGATGCGCCGTCTGATTAAAAATGACCGATTCTACTGCGAATTCTGATAATCTCATTTCGAACGACCCTAAACTAACCGCAATATTTTTCTTTTATCATCTTTTTTTTTTTTCTTTTTATTTTCCCACATTTTTTGTGTGGCAAAGTTTGTTATTTATGTATAATATATAATACATTTCGGTAAAATTTATATGCTTCGTGCATAATTGATCAATAGGAATGGGAAAGCAAAAGTTTTTAATGGAATTACGTAATAGTACACTGTAGGTATTTATAAGTATTCTTAAATCATTTTGCATGTTGTATTTATATTATACATTTCTGGTGTATACATTTATTATTGGTTTGAAACTGTTTTACAAAAATAGAATTTATTTTTCAATGTTAAACTTTGAGCACAATTGACCTAAATTTCTAAATACATATTGAGAGTAAATTTTACCAAAATATTAAATATTCATCTATTCTGCCATTTTTAAATTACTATCAAATTTAATAAAAACACTAAACATGATCCTGATAGTACAATTTCAATATGCAATAGATTATAAATATTATAATAATTTATCATATTGTTGAAATTGTTATACAAATAGTTTTTTTTACATAATTGAATAAATAGTCATGTGTACGACATTTTCATAATATTTTTTTATATTCGTGTAATAGCATTAACTTAAATGAAAAATAAAATATCACATAAAAAATGTATAACGATAGAGTATTTTAAATGATCGTTTTATTTTTATTTGACAATTTTTTAACGTTGAATAATATTTCATTAAAGAACTTTATATAATGATAAATTACGATTTAAAAACGTGAAAATACTCAAGAAAAATTAAATGTGCTCTTGATTAAAGGAATAGTTGAATAAAATGCGTTTGAAAGTTCAAAACTTTGAGTGTACTTGCACTTAAGCATTAAAGACTAAAAATGTTAATAAAACGTCAAACTTCTTAAAATTCCGTTTAATTAAGTTTTTTTTTAATTTCCTAACGAGTAAAAGAAAGAGCATTCCTTAAAATTCTGCTCTCACTAAACGGCGCAATTAGTGTTATAACATCTTCTAAAAAGTGCACTATATAAATGTTATTGACTCTTTCAATTACCATCCGCATAAATACAAAAACTGTCTGATATTTCAAACGCACAAAAAATTTGACAAAAATGCTCGAATCACCCTGGTGAATGTGTTCCCAGATTTGGTGCTGATAGCTAC
Organism: Eupristina koningsbergeri; assembly: GCA_018907245.1. Taxonomy (NCBI): domain Eukaryota; kingdom Metazoa; phylum Arthropoda; class Insecta; order Hymenoptera; family Agaonidae; genus Eupristina; species Eupristina koningsbergeri. The sequence continues at coordinate 18,490 of JACCHV010000100.1, forward strand.
CGACCTGCCGACTCTCCTCGGTGTCGCTTCAGGAATAGCCGTCCTTACAGGATTGATCTGCTTCGTCTTGAAGTTGTTCAGCAGGGCGCGATACACGAGGCCTAGACATTACGCCAACGCGGGTCACGCCCCTCCTATGCTCTTCTCCAGCGATACAGGTATTTGGTGAATTTCAAGTACCAATTAGCCACTTAAGCAAAAAATTATATTACTCCTTGATCAAGCGATTTTAAGTGTTTCTTGGGGTAAGATTTAAGTTTGTGGCTCGATAAACATTTATTATTTCCGGAAACTCAATCAAACATTATCAACAGTCTTCTTTGAAGAAAATTATATAATGTTTAAGATACCTAGGAAGACAGGTAGTTCAAAGTTCAATTGAGAAGTTATCTGTTACGAGGAGATACTTGAGCTCTAACCAGTTAAATTACTAAGAGTCTCCTCACTCATCTTTGTATCGATTTACTTTTATAGAAACACTGTATAATTCATGGTCTACGACATCATATTCGTTCAAATAAGTTTATTATTTATTGCAATAATAAAAAAAAACTATTTTTTATCAATACTTTTTCATGTATCAATGTATGAATTTTATTTAATTATTAATTTTGAATTATTTATTTTTGCTTCTTTTCATTAATTTGAAAACTAAATACTTACATATATATATATAAATAAAATATCGTATTGATATTAAAGAAGTATTAAATACTTTAAATACATTCTTTAAAGTTAATAGGATATTGCATTATGTAATAGGAGTCCAAAGTCACAATATTGGATATCAAAAGATTGAATACTGTTAAGTATTATTAATTTTCACTGAACTAAAATATAATATTATTCATTTTAATATTTTTATAATATTGTATGTAAAATTATATTTAAATTCAAATAAAATTTTATATATTATACGATTATGTATTATTTATTTCTTTAATAGTTTTAATAATAAATATATACATAAAAATTATGAAATTAAAAATTTATTTAATATAAAAATTGTTTATTGATAATCAATTGATAAATTTAAAATTTTATAAATGATATGCTTAACATTTTACATTAGAACTATTATTCGAATCGTAGAATACAATCAAATGTTTAAAATAAAATTTATACTATATTTTCAAGAAATTATATAATTTGTTCAAACATTTTAAGCAGACACAGAAATGACTCTTCAAAATACTTTAATAAAAATAGTAGTATATAAATACACCTATACATTTTAGAGATATTTATTATATATTTTTAACATTTAGAGATACATATTAAAAATGACAGTCATTATTATTACGCTCATAAAATGAAATATGTATTAATAATTACAAGTAATTATTTATACTTTTAAAATTTTAAAAGAATCGTTATGCGATAACCAACAAATCTTGCGTTAAATATCTGGAAAAAATTCGTTACTAAATTTAATAAATAAATTATACACGACTGTAACAAATTGTGAAAGCTAAGGTGCATTACAGCACTTATTTCGGTTAAAAAATATAATCGTTTTTAGGTCAAAAAGAGTTTTCAACAACCTCCTGCTTTCGGCCTGGTTCTATGTTTAAAAATAATAAGCGAGTTTTATCATTAAGCATTTTATGAATTTTTAAATAAAATTTTGCTTACTTTGTTACTTGAAAGAGTATATATTAAATATACAAAAATATTTATATTCTAAAACAACGAAAAAATTTTATAAATGTTTATATACACTATATGTTTATTCAGAATAAACAATTGAAGAATATTTACTTGTATATTTTACGTTAAAGAAATTCAATCAATTCATTTAAATAGTACATAGTTTAGTTAAATATAATTTGATAATTTTGCAAATAATTGTAAATTTTTTACTTTTAAACAACCGAAAAACTTTTATTAAATTTAATTTCATAAATAAATACGCTGATATAATTTATTTATTATCAATCAACTATATTTCCTTTTGATTATTAAATATTAACCATGATGAATGAATTTCTTCAGAGTAAGAGATCTAATTCCCAAAGATCTTCTCTCATTTCATACCTGCAATAGACATGATAATCTACGTGAAGCTAATTTTATATTTGCATTTGATAAAACTGAATTTATACTAATCATTATTAATGTACACTTTAATAAAAATCAAATTATAATTTTAATATCTGTGTTTTTCGGAGAAAAAATAATTATTTCCTAGTAAGTTTCAATCACTTTATCCCGTACGAAATCCTTTTATGACATTTCAATGTAAAAATATTGAATAAGTATAATTACAATCAATTTTATTGATAAAACTCTTTGATCAAACGATGAAAATTGAAATCTCAAAGAAACGACAGGGCTCCCGTGGACGAAAATGAATGAAATTAAAATAAATTATTGGTGCAATTCGATTGAAGGATTTGTCGAGACGGGGATGTCGAGTCGCGGAATTATAATGAAAATCATCGGGAAGCTTAAAGTCAGGATCAAAGGACGTTCGTTAAGAAAATCGGCAATCGATATTGACAGGACTGGCAGGATGAGGAAGGATCTCAAGGACGTTGTGTGTGGTCTTGCGCAGGTATTCCACTGGCGCTGCACGGCGGCAGGCCGCCCTCGCGCTCCTCCCAGCGCAGCAGCGGGGGGACGATAAACTGTGTCCTGGCGCGGAAGCAGAGCTGCGGTGACCTTGGGATGCGGGACCGCGGGCCCCTGGTCCCGGCCTCACGTGCAGGTGCGGCCCGCGCCGCGGCCATCTTGCTGATCTCGTGTCACCGGCAGCCGCCCCCGGGGAGCAACGGCGGCAAGCACCGGCGCGCCCTCAGCGACGTCGCTGAGGGATCGTCCGACGGCCTCGGTACACGCACCACTTCAACCCTTACTCACCTCCTCCCTCCCCCTCCCCCCGACTATCGCCATTCCACTCCCGCCCCTCTCACTATTTGTCGGCAAATTTTCCTATTCGTGTGTGCTGCAACTTCATTCTCTCTGTGCCTCTGTCTGTCTGTCTCTCTCTCTCTCTCTCTCTCTCTCTCTCTCTCTCTCTCTCTTTCTCTCTCTCTCTCTCTTTTTCTGTTGCTGTTTCGCGTTTATAAAAATTTGTTTATTCTTCATAGATGTGCTAAAGACTTTACTGTACATTGGTTTTTTTGCTCATCTCTGGTACATGTCACGCGTATGTCCCGAGAATTAAAAAGAATTATCTGGCCTATGAAAGCGATATGGATTTTTATTTTCAGATAAATGTTTTGCTTTCTGCGTACTCTTAAACACATATTGAAGTTGTGTGGAAAAATATTGTTTCGAGTTAATCGATGCTTGCATTCGGCTTTTACTGAATTTTCCTTTTTAACAAGTATGTGCTCATGTGTATTTACATCGGGAAAATATCCATTCAATTTATTCATGTTATTTTTTATTCAATAATTGTAATATGAAATGAGAGATTGAAATGATTTCTGCTATATCAATAATAATCTAAATTAACATTATTGATTAATTCTCCAAAGGGCAAAATATTAAAAATTGACCAAGTAATTTACATACTTAAGCACTGATACACATTAATAATTGCTCATTCAATAATTTTTCATCTTAAACCTCCATGACCAACAAATTTTTGTCAATTCGTTTATTTCTTTACAACAATTATTTCTATATGTAGTTATATAAAATTTTAATAATTCAACATCTGTTGTAAATTTACAAGAATAAGATCACAATTCCAATTTCAAATAAATTTGCTTGTGAATACGTACAAAACATCATTAACGTTTATGTACAAAAATACCTACATTTAAAAAAAGGTATTGTTAATTCGCTACGTATTTACAATTATGAATAAATAAAAAAAAGTTGTTAGAAACAAAAAGAATGTACTAAATTGTATTAAAAAATCTTTTAATTTTTTTCTACACTGAATACATTTTCATCTTTTCATGAATAAGGTTATTTTTTAACTCAATATAATTCTTATTCAGTCCTACACGACTGACTATAGTTTAAAATTTTGGTGAATCAATTCGGTCTCAAATTAAAATGACATTAAAAGTTGAAACATACTTTTTAAGAATTTTCAATGATTTGAGAAAGTATATTTCATTTAATCAAGGGAGCAAGAAATTTGATATATTCATTATGAATAAAATGTTAATGCAAATAGTTGAAAGGCTGCCTTTTACGAGACAGCAAGATGGCAGTGGTACACAATTGTACTATTTTAGTTTTACTACACAAACACACGTTTTGTGAATTCACCGATTTTGTGGTAAGATACAACCACGCGTGTTTATTTTATTCAACAAATTATCACAATATGTACTTACATTACACTAGCAATTCGCTGCACTCACACCCAAAATATTAAAAAAACTGCATGTCATTGATAATTTTTTGCTTTACTGCATTGGCCTTATGACAATAAATTTTAGAATAAAAAAAGACGAAAAGTAATTAGGTAATTATTTTTATTATATAGTAAAAAATGCTCTTTAACTATAGAATAGTTAGATATACATTTATTTATTTACATATAAACAAAGCCATATTTTGCCCAATCACGTATATTTAAGATAAAAGATCTGATGTTCGAATAATATTAATACTATGAGAAACCTCACTAAAAATTATGATTTTATGCATATTTGTATGAAATGAATCTGTAAAAATATACAGGTGTATTTAAAATTTTACATGATCTAAATATATAAATTGCGCATAATTCTATAGTGACTTATAATCAAACACAACACAATGCATTTTTTAAAAATTCATATTTTTAAAAATAAATGAAAATATTTAGAATAAATATTACAGTTTTGAAATTTCTAAATAAGTTACTATTTATATCGAATAGAATTTAAATATTTTTAAATACAAAATCAAAATTTAATTCTTTAGTTGGCAATTCCCTTAAAATATACGGAAACACAATAATTATTCACCTACAGTAACTTAAAGCAATCTTAAATTTTTTAATTTAAATATGTTTTATTATTATAATGTATTCATGTATTCAGTATTTTTAATTACTATACAGTTTGTATTATTATATTATAGTTTTTATTTATTTTTTTAAATATTCATTTAAAAACATTATTATTTTTAACATTATTTATTAAACAAAATATTGAGACAAATACTAATCCTACATAACTGAAAAAGATATATTCAAACATTAGATCATTAATCTTCACAATCGCATGATACTATTATATTTTTGGAATGTTTACATTATAGAAAAAAATAGGCCTAGACTTTCTTATATTTCTATTTTTCTATTAAACTATAAATAATCTGTTTTAAAATTTAATGAGATTTATTAATTATATATTTTAAGTTTTTCACATTTTCATCATATTACAGATTTTTTATCTTAATAAATAATTTTAAGTAAGATTTTCAGGTGTATAAATTTAAAATATAAGTACGACATTTGATTTTAATCATTTCATAGTAAAATAAAAACGAAAATTTATGGCAGTGCATAATTTTCAAATAAATAAATGACGTTAATTTCAATAATTTAGGTGTACACATTATCATTAGTTCAATATTTCTTAAAACTACCTTCATATATATATATATATATATTCTTTAGATAATATTTATACTAATATCACACACTAATTCTATGTTATTTGCTTCATAATTTCTGTTAATTAAAGTTTTCAAAATAAAAAGTTTTCAAACCAAAACTAATTATAGAGTTAAATTATTTGCTTCAATAATATCAATATTAAACTAATTTGATTATGCAATATTTGATGAAAAAACTTTAATTGCAAATGGAATTATCATATAATATAGCGGAAAAATTATTTTAAAAATATTGAAAAATTCATACACTTTGATGCTAATTAAAGAGATGATTAGATAATTACCTACAATGTATTTATATTTAAGAATTACATTTTGTTATTTTACACAAGATACTACATGAAGTTTTTTAGAAGATTTATCGAAAAGCTATAGAGTAACCAATATTGGAAATTTAGCAATGTCGATATATAGGTCAACAAATTTTTTGATTGAAATTGACAACGTCAAAGTTATAATACACTGTTATTTATCGCTTTTTAATATTCATGCATAATTCAATACATGCTGATGCGGATAAAAATATATTAATTACAATCATTACATCAGAACGTCAAAAAAATATGTTTTCTAAATGCGCACATTCGGAATAAAAAGAATAAAAATATAAGAAAGTTAATTTTGAGTAATAGATAATTAAAATAGCGTATTTCAATTAAAATGAAGTTAGAAAGGAAAGCACAATAGCATAAGTACAAGTACCCACAGTATCGCGGCAAATCGATAAGGTAACAATGCCATTTAATTCAACAGGATCCCGCCGACCCAGTTTAGCCTCGATCCACAGCTCAACCTCGTCGGCCAAGAGCTACAGCGCCCGACGTCTCGAGCGCGAGAGGAACGAGAAGGAGCAACGGCATGCCCTCGTTGAACTGAAACTCAAACACCGGGAGCAACAACAATTACAACAACAACAACAACAACAGCTGCAACTGCAGCAGCAGCAGCAGCAGCAACCGGTCGCCCCGACACCCAGTCCCCGGACGCCCCACTCGACCGACGAACTCCTGCCCTCCGTCGAGGAAGCCACCGAGATTTTCTACAACGAGGTGACTCATCCCCCTCACACTTTCTTTTATATGAAAACTACTTTGGGGACCGGGACGTTGGGCGCCTGAGGTTTTAATGCTCGAGGATGAAAAATGCGAAATATTTCTTTGAAATATACCTTCTTTCACCCGGGAGTCATTAATTCGCGCAAAATATTCGATTTATTTGAACGACTTATTAGTGTACATGCTTTATGACTTAATATTTAAGAATCCAGGCATAAATGGAGTTCCGTAATTTTCCTTTGCGCAATTTAAAATTTTATTTTTTATAATGATGCAACTCTCAACGAATTTACGATTTTAGTGATTTATTTGATATCGTACTCAATTATAATTCTTAAAAATTAATTTAATGCGCTTTGTTATTATGCGAATTAATTTTTAAAAGTTAAATCTGTGTTGAATATATAACATTACATTCTGCAAGTCTTATAAAACAGTATACATATTTTCGCAATTTTATTTGGTTTTGTTACTAAAAAATTCTTGTTTATTAAATAATAAAATAACTAAAATAAAGAGGTATTTTTTTATTTCACTATACAATCAAAAAGCATTTGTTTTATTATCAAAAGAATCGAACATTAATAAATTGAATATAAATAAAGTTTTGATTAATAGCAACTAACTCGCTAAAAAAACTAATAAATTTGTAATTATTTATACTTCCGTAAAATGTATTTAACTTTTTTAAAACAATCTTCTTTTTGGCATAATAAGTGAACTTTGGTAAATAAAATTTATTAAATTCTAAACCTACGAAAAATTTTAAATTTCACATATATCGTAATTATAATAATCAATTAAAAAATTTTGTTTTTTTTTATTTTATATCATACTATATAAAATTTTAAAATACTTTTTTTTAAAAAGATTAATTTAAAAAATTTATAAAATATTGTATTGAATTCAAATAAACATTTTTTTCATCAGATTTTGACTGTATATTCAATTACTGAAAAAAAAAATGAACATCCGATAAAGCATATATTTTAAAATATTATTTTAAAACAATTTGTAAATATGCATAGAACCATGCATATTGGTGAATATTTAGCAATGAATGAAGTAATCCAATCAATATAAACTTGAGTAAAAATATATATATAATTCGTATTTCGTACACAAATATTTCTTAGACAAGTAAATTATTCTAAAATATTTTCAGAAATTTTTTTTATAGTTAGACAAATGTAAAGAGAAACTCAATAACAAATGTTAATAATATACTAAGGATAAATATAATAAATAACATTAATTTTTTAGTAAAGAATTGATTATAATTACAATTATGTAAAAAATAGTATAAAAAATAAATCACAATGTAACAAAATATTCACTTCAATATGTAGTGATCAAATAATAAAGAAACAAATAGATAATTTATAAAAAGTAGTTTGTGAAATTTTACTTTTATAATAGAGAAAATGTACAAGTTTCTAGGGTTTTCTATAATTTTTTAAACGGGTTTTACCTCGTTTTTTAAGTGAAAAAAGTTTTTTCCCTCAATACAAAGAAAATCTTTTTATTATGTTTTATACAATTTACGTTACGAAATTAACTGTCAATTTTGATATGTACTTATTTTTTTTTACACATAATGCGATAATATCTCGATACAAAATATTGTATAAATGATCTGTGATCTGGTCAATACGTACAAGATGACAGCACTGACAATAACTAAAACCTACGTAGTCTTGAAAACAACTTTTGTGACTTGATATATCCTGTTTTATTCGTTAATCTGTGTTCTTGACAGATCAATGAAATTTATAGTAAGCAGCATGTCTGTAATATTGTGTAAGCATTTAAAAAAAGACAGAGCAACAAAAATATAATTATTCTAGCCTCTTTTTAAATTTTCAATTCGTTTAATTCAAATATAAAATAAAATAAGTAATTTAGATTAAATATTATTCATAAAGAAAGTTTTATTTAAATTTAAATTTATATTCAGTAAAGAAATGATAGTATAAATTAGAATTTAGTCGTCAAGAAATATCAATTAGATTACATTTCTTGTGTGTATTTTTTTACGTAATATTATATCTCCAAAATTTAACCAAAGCTTTTATTCTATTATTGTATAAAAAAAAAAAAATAAGATTAAAGTCTTATGTGCGCCAAAATTATCTAATCCCAATTTACGTTTATTTCCCTCTGACATTTCGTGTTTGAGGACACAATTTCGTGACGCAATTTCGAAACCTGTCACTATCAATACCTTTGCAAGAGAGTGAAGGAGAACACGGAATTGGCGCGGCCTCGTTCTCGAAAAATAAATATAACAAAATCCAGGAAGGGCACCATAACGGTTTATCAGGGTGGCGAGGGAGGTTGGGAAAAAGATCTTTCATTAGATTCCAAAACAAAATCCATCGTTTTCAGGGCGGACTTACTCTTGGTTGCCACCACAACAAACTGGAAATTCGCTGATGGCTGATATCCAAGACTGATAAGTAATTGAAAATATAAAATTAATTGTGTTTTATTGATCTAAACAGTAATGTATGTAATTAAAATTAATAACTGCAATTTTAGCTTGAACTTTGTCATTAGATTAAGAGTTGACTATTTTTTATAAGGCTGTCGCACTCTTAAAATCTATAAGAAACACGTTTCCTTGAATCTTATCAGATTTACTCACGGTGCTACTGACACTTAAAACCTCCCACGTATTTCAAAAAGGGGTATCAACATCTAATTATACTGGCTGAGAAGGAATAAGTAGAATGTTTTAGCTCAAAAGTGCAAGAAGCGAAAAAAGCTACTTAAGCTAGCTTTTAAAATATAAAAACTATGTATATATATAATATAAAAGGCATATTTTTAAAAGATATAATATAAAAGGTATACTTTTAAAAGATATAATATAAAGTAATATATAAAATATATAAAATCTTTAATAATATTTAGACATTGGAGAAAATTATTTTGAAATGCTGGGATTGATTTTTATCATGAGCAATACTTTTTCGTAAATTTAAAGTTAAGCGCTACGATTATTTACGAAAGAGAAATATATATTCCATTTTCTTGAGGACTTAATAATTTTAGATTAACAAGCGATGTGGAAAAAGTCGTGGAAGATTTTTATATAGTTCGATTGGGATTGAAAAGTATAATGATTAACGGGGGTTCCCTAGATGGTGATGATGTAGGTGGCCACATTATGAATAATGGCGTAGAAGCTTCGATCTTTTTTTTTTTTTTAACTTTTTAAGAAAGTTAAAAGAAGTTGAATAATGGTGAAGATTGTTTCAAGTTACTGGAAGAAACGATTCCAATTTAGTTACCTATCAAAGATTTCTCATAATTTATCGAACGGCTTCATGCAATTTTGTATGAGTCTGAGTAACGCAAAGAAGATAACGATATTTCCTAAAAGAAAAGCCATTTTTGACATTATTAAGTTAAAGAAGCTCTTATAAAGCCAAAATATTAAAGAGTGGAAAAATATTTGAAACGATATCCAATGTATTGAGTGGTAAGCGAAGTGTAAAACAAGGCCACGTAATTGGTTTAGTAAAGGTATTGTCAAACATTTTAAGAACGACGAAATTTTCGAAAATTTGAGCTACAATAAATATATTTGATGTGTCAATACTCATTTTGATTTTACTAAATCGAATATTTATTGTAATATAAATTGAAAAATTCAGCGCTAGTATAAAATTAAACATAAATGTAGTTTACATTAAAAATTTCAAATGTAATTTAATTCTTATTTAAAGATATTAAAATCTGTCTGTAGATATTCTTCGTGTAGACAATCCCGTAATTATTACATAGGCTTTTATAAATGCCAAAAATATTTTTATGAATTTAAATACTTTATAATTTACATTATATTTATAATTCATTTAAAAATCTTGTGTTCGTTTTTTGGCCTTTAAATTTCTTTTAATACTATTTTTAATCTACCTTCTCTAAATACTTTTAATAACTTTCAGCAAATACCCACTACATCTGGAACAATAAGCAATTCAACTGATGATACCAAGATCAAAACTACATTACCACCCAAAATAGTCGCCAAGAGTAATAATGAGCCAACTAGTCCACTCTTCGAAAATGACGCCAAACCCTGTTCATCTTCTAATATCTATCGTCTATAGCCTATACACGTGTAATATTGCGTATCAAAAATACAAAAAAAATCAAGAAAATTTCGTGTGTGCAATTGGGTGTGTATACATGTGTATAATATGCACACACGCATACTCCACATCCACTCATTTGAAAATAACGAATCAAGTTAATTTATCGCTAGTAACCCATTGTTTTTTCTTATAAAAATAAAATTTAATGATATTATATGTGTCGCAGTGCAAATCATGTTTGATACAACAATATCAATACCATCTTTACAAATGTAGATGAAGAAATAAGCATTTAAAATTTAAGTATATGCGCTAGGATATTTTGTAATAAATCCAAAATAATATGCTAATGCAACATAATGTGCATCATCTACAAGGTGTTCGCGTAAACATTAATAATTTTTACATCATAAATATAAAATTGTTATAATGATAATTTTTTGGATGAATAATCTTTTGCAGTATATAGTTTTCTTAAATTTTAATAATTTTTTATCTAAAAATTTATTTCAAAAGTTCATTATCTAAAATTGAATACATAAAGGCTTTCCTATTTCCCATGCATAAAGGATATTTTTTTGCATTATTTAATATTATTGTGTTGGTTAACATATTTAGTGTTTTTAAGAATAAAGTACACGAGTAGAGATAAACGCCTGTAAAACTGCAAGTGCGAAACAAATTTTTTTCTTTATAAGATGTAACTCATAAATTATATAAATCTATTTTAGTTTATTTTCATTGATAGAAATATTTCTAAAAATGCTTTTTGTTAACTTTAAAAACGATAAAATAAAACTATTGTTATTACAAAGTGTGCCTAAAAATTAAATAATATATAACTTAGCTTGAAATTAGATAAAAATTAGTTAGTATTGATTTAGTAAATTAGATATATTTGTTTATAATTAACACTAAAAGTTAATTAATAAAACTAAAACTTCTCATATATTTTACTATTGTTAATATTATATAGTTTATATAAAAATCGAACAATTTTGACATATCAATGATATTTAAAATATTTTCGCACTTGCAATTCTAAAAATATACAAGCAAGCATTTATAAATATATTCAATGATAACTGAATTCTCGTCATATGTAGATTAATGATATCTTTTTAATTTAACATGTGTTATATTTTCAAATAAGAATTCTCGTTTGAAAAAGTATTTGTTCACTTTTGCTTTCTAATTACTCATTCATTTGTAAGTTTACCAAATTTGCTTGATTAAAAATATTTTAGCATGATATATTATGTCAAAATAAATATAAACATAATTTATTATGTAGTTTAATTTTAAGGAGTTAATTTGATACCTCTAATCATGCAATCCTGTTAGCTTAAATATTTAATTTATTATTATAATAGAAAATAACTTTCAGTTACATGATTATAGTATACTATGTATAAGTGATGAAAATTATATTGAAAATAATTGGTAAAAAAAATTGTTATAAGCGTTTCTTTACATGTTTGAATGCAAAATCATCGAGTGTAAGTTCTGTATTTTAAAATATAAAAATAAAAATAATAATGATCGATTGAACGAGAAGAAAGATTGATGTATAAGATGTTTATAAAAATCAATGTAAACAGCGTTATCGTTTTAACCCATTTTGAATGTTTACTGTACGATAAATTGTAATATAGACGTTGGGCCAATAAAGCTCATTTTCCTACATGACCAGCAAAAGTATTTTTATTTTTATCATACTAAAATTAAATTTACATTGCGTTTAATGTGTTTAAATCAAGTTCTTTATTCAAATATTTAACAATATTTGGATACATAAAAAAGTACAGATACCTTTTAGGGAGAGCATTTAGTTGAAAAATGTATCTTATTATATTTTATATTTAATGTAAACAAAATAAATAATTCCAAAAACTTTGTCAAGTACAATAATGGTTAAAATAAATTTCATTTCTGTAAAATCGAATTCTGAAGTCGACTACAAGCTCTTCTTACAATGTATATAATCAGTCAAACTATATGATAAACACATTTTTCAATAAAAGCAAATGTGTATGATGCTAAAATTAAAAATTTATATATTATATGGTTGTGATAATTAATTTAATCGACTTCTTCAATAGTTGGTTCTCCAGTTCCTGCACCAGCTGGTCTTCCTTGCGGCATCTCACCACTCTGATAGAGTTTTGTAATTATTGGATTACATATTGCTTCTAATGCTTTTTGTTTATCAGCGAATTCTTCCTTTTCGGCCAATTGATTAGCATCCAACCACGCAATAATTTCATTACATTTGTTTATCACAGTTGTGCGATCTGATTCACTTATTTTCTCTTTCATTTTTTCATCCTCAATAGTGCTTTTTATATTGAAGCAATAAGACTCCAATGAGTTTTTAGCACTTATTTTCTCTCGCTGCTGATTGTCCTCCGATTTGTACTTTTCTGCTTCGTTTACCATCCGTTCAATATCCTCCTTGGACAAACGTCCCTTATCATTGGTTATGGTTATTTTGTTCGCTTTACCTGTAGATTTATCGGCAGCTGATACATTTAAGATTCCGTTGGCATCGATATCGAATGTCACTTCAATTTGAGGCACACCACGTGGAGCTGGAGGAATTCCAGTCAACTCAAACTTTCCGAGCAAATTATTATCTTTTGTCATGGCTCTCTCGCCCTCGTACACTTGAATTAATACTCCAGGCTGATTATCACAATATGTTGTAAAAGTCTGTGTTTGCTTGGTTGGAATGGTTGTATTTCTTTTAATCAGCGTAGTCATGACTCCACCAGCAGTTTCGATACCCAGGGACAATGGAGTTACATCGAGGAGAAGTAAATCCTGAACCTCCTCTGATTTATCACCGCTAAGGATAGCAGCCTGTACTGCAGCTCCGTATGCAACAGCCTCATCTGGATTTATAGACTTGTTCAATTCCTTACCATTAAAGAAATCTTGGAGGAGCTTTTGAATTTTTGGAATTCTCGTAGATCCACCAACCAAAACTATACTGTGGATTTGGCCTTTATCCATTTTGGCATCGCGCAACGACTTCTCAACGGGATCAAGAGTACCTCTAAAGAGGTCAGAGCAAAGTTCTTCAAATCTAGCTCGCGTTATCGACGTGTAGAAATCTATACCTTCATAAAGTGAGTCAATTTCAATACTCGCTTGTGTTGATGAACTAAGCGTTCGCTTTGCTCGCTCGCAAGCGGTGCGAAGACGCCTTACCGCTCGTTTATTGCTCGACATGTCTTTTTTGTATTTACGAGTAAATTCTTGGATGAAATGATTCACCATTCGGTTATCAAAGTCCTCACCACCCAAGTGAGTATCCCCGGCAGTGGACTTAACTTCAAAAATTCCATCGTCAATCGTGAGAATGGAAACATCAAAGGTACCACCACCAAGATCGAAAATCAAAACGTTTTTTTCGCCTTGTGATTTCTTATCCAGACCGTATGCAATGGCAGCTGCTGTCGGTTCGTTAATAATACGTAACACATTCAAACCCGAAATAGTTCCAGCATCTTTTGTGGCTTGACGCTGAGAATCATTAAAATAAGCTGGAACTGTAATTACAGCATTCGAAACTTTTTTCCCGAGGTAAGCTTCTGCAATTTCCTTCATTTTCACGAGGACCATTGAAGATACTTCCTCTGGGAAAAATGTCTTGGTTTCTCCTTTATAAGTAACCTGGATCTTGGGTTTGGTATTATCATTTATTACCGTGAAAGGCCAAAGTTTCATATCACTCTGAACAGTCGAATCGTCAAATCGGCGACCAATTAAACGTTTAGCATCTAAAAATACAAAACAAATCAATTCAAATATTTTTTATCAATTGTAAGTAATTTATAAAATATTTTACTACTAATATACGATTATTGGGTTATTCCTTTTCAATAATTTAACCGTAAAAAGCTTTAATGTTTTAAAAATTAATTTTCTAAATAAATAAATAAAACTAATATTTTCAAATTTTTTATTTATTTAAAAAACATATTTTATATTTATAAGTGGTAAATTTTCTTTCTAATTTCTATATTATTAATTTACTAGAGAAAGAGTTAAGTCAAAACATGTGCTTCCGTAAATTTAATTTTAACTCTATTCCAAACAGGAATTTCAAAAGCCGAAAATATATTCGTATGTAACATAACTGTAATATAAATTACATCTAATAATACTTTGGATGACACATTTTAAAGAATGTTTTCTTATTTTTTTTAATTTTAATACAGGTTTTAAAAAGCTTTTAAATTTATTGCATCAAAACATGTAAATATTCTACATTTTATTATCTTTTTATTTTCTTCATTAACATTATTATTTATAAATACATTTCAATTTAAATCCAATGAAATGAAATACAAATAATTTATTTTTAATATTTCCAAATAACTTTTAAGGCTATAAATCGTACTTTTATAATTATGCATTTTTATTTATTGAGGAAAAGATAAAATTTTGGATTTGGAACATCGTATATTGTATCTATTTTAAAGATGTTATAATGCTAATTTATCTTGTTAATTTTTAAATATAAACGAGAAAATTTATTTCTTACCAAAAATAGTATTACTCGGGTTCATTGCAACTTGATTTTTGGCAGCATCACCCACAAGTCTTTCCGTATCGGTAAAAGCCACATAACTTGGTGTTGTTCTATTTCCTTGATCATTAGCGATAATTTCTACCTTTCCATGTTGAAAAACACCAACACAAGAATATGTGGTTCCAAGATCGATTCCAATTGCATTGGCACCGGCCATCGTTGTTTAAGACTAAAATTATATTTTTTTTTGTTTCGAAATCATATACGAAAAGTTATCTATTTTATAGTATTTTATTAGTATGATATTCAATTCATTATAAATAAAATATAATATTCAGTGCGAATTAAAATTGTCATTTTAATATTAAATGAAAAACGCGCAAGCCTTTCTTAAAATAAAAATCTAAAACTTTTCATTTTGAATTCGTCATACTTAATTGAGTCACGGTATTGAACGCCCACGCAAGAACTTTGGAAAGACATATATAGCGACCACGCGCAAAAATTTAGCACAATTTAACCTTCTGTAACCTTCGCGAATAAATTATTGAGATTTTTATTTGCCTTTGGCGATTAAAAATGAGATGCACTTTTAAAAAAAAAAAAAAAAAAATTGTTATATCGCTTATTTTTATATTTTTAATGGCTTACGCAATAGTGCGATAATCTTCAAATCTACCTGTCCTCGTCTTTATTTTCACTCTCATTAATAAAATGCTTTAACCATCAAACAACGAAGCAATTCAAATAAACATTTAAACAATCGCGACTTCGCGACTTCACCTTAGCAATGCACTCACTATACAGTGTTGCTTGTGACTTTTTCTTGTTAATTGGATTTGGTTAAATACAATGAGCATCCTCACCTTCGTGCTCGTCTTCCTTGAAATATCTCGCTTGAAATTTTCAGCTGCCCAGCGTGCGTTTTCGGTGTTTACCTCCGGGATTCGATCTTCGCAAAGTCTTTTACAGTTGTGAGAGTTGCATAGTTCCCGCGCCGTCTTTTAATGTTGGAGTGTCTTCGAGAAGGTTCACGACTCAAATCCAATCGCGACTCTCTGGTGACTATTCACAAACCTAAGCTATTGGCCATGCAGCCCACGAATGAAACGCCACTACTGTGGTAGAGAGAAGAACCAAGGAAATGCGTAAGCGCTAGCAACTCGAAAATACTGACTGGAATAACGTTCTGTATCAACTATTTTTAGCTTAGCACTAAATTTGCTTTGTTTTCGGGTCTAACGTACCATTTTTGTCCATAGTCCCAGCCAATACCATTGTTTTATTTTAAAATTTTACTAAAATGGTAGGGGCCTTTTTAATGAAACCACGAGACAATTTTTTAACTCTCTAACTTAATGGGAAATATCGTATACATTTTTTAACTAAAGTTTAACGATTATTGGTTTAAAATTCCATGTCATAAATATATAGAATACAAATGCTTGCTTCGATTAATACACCAAACATAATTTTCATTTTGTTTAAACTGCTTCATTTTTGCAGCTCACTTTGCATTTAAAATCATCGATAATAATAAAATTTTCATATAGTTAATATCTGCTGCCAAATACTTATAAATTTTTAATTTTTAAAACAATTATTATTTTTATTCAATATTTGTACTTCAAGTTACTTTATTAGAATTGGTGTTACTTTTCTTTGGATATTATTTCTAGCTTGCTTCACTACTTTAGAATGGAGGAAATATTCTCTATTGTTGCCTTTATTTTCAGGTATAATATTAATAATTTGATTTTTTTCTTGTTAATTCATGATTCAATTACTGTAAACATTCTGTACAAGTATTCAAAATAAATTTGATAACTTCAAAACTAATTATGCATGTGAGAAATAACTTTGATAAAGCATTCCTAACGCTGTCGTAGCAAATATTGTAAAACAAGTCCACCAAGTTGCGAGTCCAAATAATCCTCTAAACATTTCGATTGTGAATACCTAAAAAAGAAGAAAAAAGAAAGAAAATTATTATTAAAAAATTATAATTTTAATTGCAATAGGTGAAAAATTTGGTTAAAATACAAAATTTTTAAAGTTTTATAGTTGAATACATTGAAATATTTATCTACAAATATTAATTTATTTATTCAATTTATAATATAAATATATGATAAATTATTCGTATTATACTAATTTAATTAAACTTAAGTACTGTACTTGTTTATACACAAGCAAATTGTTTCCTTAAACATAATATCCTATATATTATAAATTATAAATGAAGGAAATGAATGCCAAGAACTTCAATAAAAATTATAAATTATATCAAAAGTTCTATAAGAACGTATACTTATAAAAAACACAAATTTATTTTATTTAATTACATCTACCTGTTTTATTGAGCTAAGAGCTAATTGAAATTCTTGAGCTGTTTCTGTTACTGTTTTTTCTCCAGAATCATCAGAAAAAATGTTTGGTCCGATAAAAGGTTTTGGTGCTTGACATTTTTCTAAATCTTCGTTTTTATATATGCCTTCCCAAGTATAGCCTCCTATAAATGTAGAAATTTTTTTAAATAAAAATATAATAGATTTAATTATTGATTATTATTACCTAAAGTTTTGTACATTAATGTAAAGTGCAAACAAATAATTAGTGGAGCAATGTACTGCAAGGCAACAACACAAAGGTAGTAGAACACTGCTGCTATCTATAAAAAATTATTATAAAAAACAGTAAATAATCAAAAACAACATTAAAATATAAGATTAAATACACGTACTTTCTTTTGAAATTCTTTATTAGATATTCTACCTGCTTCTTTTTTTTGTATTTGTAACCTCTGATTTACTAAATCTAAGTATGATTGTAAATATACAGGCATTAATACTATTTTTAAAAATATAGCAATAACAATAACAATTAATCGTAAACTTTCAAAGGAAGTTGGTGTCATTCTGTAAATATAAATTATTTTTAATTTTTAGAATTAAAAATTAAATTTTACTAACATATATAATCAATAACTTACATTGGTTTTGTCATACCAGAGAAAATTCTTACAGTAAGGTAATCTCGACTTATTGGTTTTATCCATAAACTTGCTAATATAAGTGGAGAAACATAACTAAGATTAACGAGAAGAAGTAAAAGTTTATTGTCCTTGTGATACCTTTATAAATATATTTTTTATTAAATATGTTTCTTTATAAATATATTTTATTTTCATAAAATTTTCACCTCAAGGTATCCCAATGCATTTTAGATACACGCAATCCTGGAAATGTAAATAATGAGCCCATAAACCCACAAGAAACGGCTAGGATAAATTTTATAATAATTTTAGATGCTGGTCCACTATAAATTTGAATAAATATTTATATATTACATATTTCAAATATTAATTTTATTTATTTACATTACATACCTCGATACTAGACCTTGATCTTTTAAAAATACAGAGGCAGTGTGATTAAAACTTGTATAAGCATTATCTAAACCAAGTTCTAGAGTGTTCTCATCCACAATAAAAACTATCATAGCTATTAAGAGATAAGTAAATCCTGTTACAATACAAGTGGATCTTTCTCCTATACTTTCTTCACCTTTGAAATATTGTGCCCAAAGAGTAATTAAAATTTTGCTGATAAATGTTATCATTAAGAAAATTTACAGATAAATTTATATTTTTGATCACAAATTAGTTTTAAAGGATACAATGCGAATCCTACAATTAAACAACTCCACATCATACTTAGGTTGATTTCGTCTTTAATAGGATACCATGAATTATATACCTGAAAGAAATTAAAAAAATGTATCAATAGTTATATACATGAATGTAAACAAATTTATCAAATAAAAATATTCTTTGACATTAATAAAATTATTAAAAAATTTACATTGATATTTATTTTTTAGATAAAAAATAAGTAATTTTTCAATAATTTATAAACAAAATTTATACAATGTATAATTTACCTTTAAAAAAAACAACACATACCTCAGTCATAATATATACAAGAGTACCATAGATAGAAAAATCAAATAACCATTGAAAATCAGAATAAAATTTTAAATGTACTATATCACTAGATGTTACGGGTATTACTTCCAGAGTAATATCTAAATTTCTAGGTATTTGAAAAACATCAGGTGCCTTTCCATTTTCTGTATGTTTTCCTTTTCTATGTTTTTCTTTTGGATAATTAATAAGATTTTTTAATTGTTGGTCTGTAGGATAAAGATAGCGCTTTAATCTGAAAAGAATAAAAACAACAATATTTGTTGATACAATATCTAGATGTTGTAGATATTTTTTGAACAATGATTTCTTTAAATTTCAATATACAAAGTATTTACCCTGTAGAGCATAAAATCCACTTGGCTATAGAAAAATGTGAACCTAATTTTTGAATTACACTAACCATTATAAGTGTAATGACCAATTGTGCTCCTAATAGAGCCTGAAAAGTCACCAGAAATAGAATTAAAATTAGATTAATATTAATTAAGGTTATGGTTTGGTTTCCTTCATTATCAAATTAAAACTTCAAGCGTATTTTTTAACGAATTCTTGGAATAAATTAATAACGTCCATTGATAAATACATTGTAAAACCATAACTTTATCAACGAACAATTCATATTAGTAATTTAAATGAAAAAATTTAACGTACCATTATAAAAGTTTACTCAGTTTTTAAATAACTTAATGATGATGATAAGATGTGAATTATTGCTCATATCGAACACTCGATTTAATATTTTAATTATAAAAAATCAATCGCAAAGTGTTTAAGTCAGCATTTTTTCACAATATAAAAGAGTCAACTTGGTTACTGACGACAAACTTGGAACGAATGCTTCGCTATCGGCTGACTTTATTAATAGACTACATCACTACACGTTCCAAAACTAGCCACCAGCTGATTCCTGAGGCAAATTCGGCTAACAGCATGATATAAACCCTTTCGCCACATTCAAACTTATTTCCCACGCCTCTGGCCATATCAAAGCGCTAAATTCAAAAATTAAAAATTTTATATTGAAAGGTAGAGAGGCTGTTGGGATATAAAACGTGAAAATGTTGCCAAGGCGGCCGGATTTCTAATAAATGTCTTGATCAGGATTAAATAAAATAAATTTTAAACCGTTTTAAATGCAGAATTTTGACAAAAAACTTTAAATAATTAAATAAGTCCAATAATGATAAGGATACAATAGGATAAGAATAACAATTGGTAAAGCATTTCTTTAAGAAACTTTATTAATATAATAAGGCAAATATTTTAATACCATATAACATCATGATGTTCTTTTTTTAAAAAAAATTTTAAAATCATAAATAGTTTAAAAATAAAAAGAGTTTATACACATAGTGGACAATTTGATGAAATTCCATCTCATCAAATTCTTCATAGTGTTACTTTCGTTCTATTGAATCGTTTAATTCAATTTGTATAAAAACCGTATAAATTCTTATTCAATTAGTTTTCCGCCTTATAGACCCTGGTACAAACGACATCATCAACCTTCATAACCTGAAATAAGAAACAAAAGCATTACCGAATGAAGATATTTCATTAATATAAATATTATTAATATAAAGAATAAAGTATCGTTGTGTAAATACAGAGAAATTGATGAAAGTACAAGTCAACAAACATTATCATCATTTTAATAAATTGGATTTTAAGCAATCTGATAATTGTTAATGACGTTTTTAAATTTTTAAATGTTCAACTTGTTTGAATTTTACAAAAATTCATGAAAAACTTTAAACAATCAAATGTCTTATGATTAAATCTCTTGCGTACAATAATACCACGATCACTATGTTTAGCCAAATGAATCATTAGTAATTACCAAGCTTTTATATTCAATACAACAATTAAGGTTATCATAAAAAATAATAACAATATAAAAGATATCGCGTATTACACAACAGGAAAGTATTTTTTACAGTTACATAATGTTATTTGTTAGTCTTGCGCAATAAAGTGTTGAATACAAACATAAAGTATGGCAAGGCGTTAGGGGAAGAAGGGGAAGGATCACTCACGGCTTTCATTTCGGAGGGGGTGAATTCTCGTTCAATGGTCGTTTGCTTGTCACCCTTTTGTACGTGAGTCATTTTGTTGCCGTCCAGGGTGATAACGCTCTTAACTTTGCGACCGTCGGGCGTTTCCTCCTCGAACTCCTCGCCGAGTTTGAATTTGATTTCGGAGTTCTTGAATGTACTCTCGGTTTTCATGGTGTACTCGCCGTTGTTCTCCGTTACTTGAACAACCGGACTTACGGTGGCACCCATTTTTCTCACGATTATGCCGACACCTGGGGACAAGTAAAAAGAAATTTATCATTAGCTTCAAATTTCAAATTTTAAAAAAACAAGTCTACATTGACTGATCATTAATTTGTTTGTTGTATTTCTCATAAAAAAAAAAAAAAAAAAAAAAAAAAACTTCCAAATGATGTAGTACTATGTAAAGTGATATGCTTATCAAATATACACGTTTTAGTATTTATGATATATAAATCATAGGCTCATTACATTACACGATAAAAAGTATAATTAACGTGATACGAATTTACATATACGTTTTTAGATATCAATATCAAATATTTTTGAGCTAATTAATAATTAATAAAATTCTATTTTAATTGTTCATAACAATTATGTTCCACAAATACAATTTATACCTCATTAACGGTTAATGTAATTTAAATTTGAAAAATTAAGTTAAGCAAAGTCAAGCTTAAGGGGTAAATACTTGAAATTTTATAGTGTGTTTACTGAAATTTGTGTGACGTGTAAACATTAAATATTTATTTTACTTGTGTGAAACCGATATCTAAATATTCCTTCTACTTTTCTACACACATGAAAGTGTTGAATTCGTAAAATAAAAATTATTCAATTATCTCACCGAGAGCCTTCATGTACTCATCAAATTGCTCACTGGATGATAACTTGTATTTTTTGTTCAAAAAAGACGCCATTGTTAAGAACTATTGGCAACAATAATTCAGAAAACAGGAATAAACTTTGTGCGATGTATGTAGGTTGAAGTTTTAACCAGTACTGAAGATGTTACCAAGCAGCAGAACAATTTATAAGAGCATGTAATCGTTTCCTTCGATCTTTTATGTCAATGACACTACTAATGAATCGCCGCTACGAAATTTTTAAGAACAAATGTTTTTCGTAGCAGCTAAAAATCAACATGATAAGGCGATAAAAAAAATAATGCAGTAGGAAAAAATATTCAGAAGAAAGTAAAGTTTTAATTACTACTTTACCAACAAAACACGCTATATCATTAGGTTTGGTGTAATGCATAAGTGCTTTGTAACATTATCGTTTTCGCGGAAATATAGTAAATTAATGGGTTTTTTGTCCGTTTCCTGTCCATTATGTTAAAATATTTTTTATATTTATGTTATTTTTTATTATACAATATTTAATGACGAGAGCAGCATTATCTCAAGATTACTATCAAGAAATAAAACAGTTTAATCTACAAAAGTGATACATGTAATTTAGACAAAGATTTGGCAAAATTAAAAAAAAAAATTATATTCTACGTGAAATAAATGATAATAAGTGATTCAAGTTTCGTTAAATCATAGTTAAAATTCAATATATAAATTGAACTTTTAACCCTGAAATATGAAAACAAAGATCATCGATTACAGAATCTTTATTATTGACTACATAATATTTACACTACTAGAAAGATAGATTTTTAAATTATCATTCATTTAGCAGTTATCAAATTGACGTATGTATTAAAAAATTGTTATAAAAATATTCGTACACGTAAGATTTTTGTGTTAATTTTCCTTTGGCTTCTTATTTTAATAAATATACATACAATGTGTGAATGTAGAAAAACAGAGGAGTAACGAATATCATTGTAATTGAATTTATCAGAAAAAAAGTGTAAAAGAAAAATGCGTTGTAGTTACTAAATTGTCATTGCATAAATATTATGCAAACTGTGTAATTCATAAATTTTCTGCATTACTTACCACTTGGAACTGACGTCATATAAAAAAAGTTTCATAATCATTGTATAAGTTTTTAAGTTCAAAGTCAGTGGAAATCGCAATAAAATGCACATTGGAGGTCGATAGGAACGATAAGAATGTGCATCTAGACAAAATCGCATCATCCGAATATTAAATATTCATTACAAAATCATGTAGAGTTTGCAAGATCAATCATAGATGTACTCGCAAGCGGTTTTTCGCTTTAATTAAGATTGTTACATTGATTTGAATGGCAAATTTTCCCGAGAATCTAGCGCAAAGTTTTCGCATGCCGCTCTATAATTATTTAAACGGTCTAATAGGGGCAAAACAGGGGAGGGTGGAGGATGGGGGAAGGGGAGGAGGGCGAGCGGAGAGAAAAGAAGAAAAGCCATAGAGAACAAAAGAAAATATTGAATTCCCTGTCCATTAACATTCCAATGAGCGAAGCGCAGAGGCAATTTAACGCTCGACCCGCATCTCACAAGTATTACGAATGCCGGGGAGCGCTGTGCCCGGGTACACAAGCGGCAGAAGTGCGGATTCGTGTGTCAGATTTTACGAGGCCGACTCCCCGAAACCGTTAGTTCACGAGGAGGAACCACCCACCTTATAAGCCGTTAAATTGGATGATCCGAGGGTGAAGCTGGGTGTGAAGGTCTGCCATGGGAGGAGGGGGGAGGAGGCGACGCCCACCGGGTACGAACGAGCATTGCCATCGGTAATTGTCCGGCAATCGGAGCCCCATTGGAGGGACTCTCGTTAATTGATGGTGTAACGAGGGCCCCGATCGGCATTGCGTAACCCGGGATTTGATTCACGAAAACGCGCTGATCGTCCGCACACATGCGACGCGATCCACGCGTGCAGGCCACACCGACGTGCACACACACGCGTGGGCGGCCGAGCGCATCTTCCGGTTGACCCCCGATCGGGGATCGGAATTCGCGCGTAACCCGATGGAGCGGTCAAGGTGAGGCGGACACTGTCAAAGCCAACTTGGCACTCGTTTTACAGACGTGATTGACATTTATTAACCTCAGGCGCGAGATGAGCTCGGGGGTTAAATTGACGGTCGTTCAATTGGTCCGTCTGCGCGTCTGGACCACTGTCCTCAGGGGTCAATGCACCACTCCAGCGAAATTATTAATGCATTAAAATTGATTCGATTACTCCTAATTACAATGAAGCGAGTGTTTTGCCTTGTAAGTGGCGGTGCACGGTGAGTTTCCCTGGAATCGATTAGAGCCAAAAGATCATAAAATGCAATCAATGAATGTGCAAGGATTTCTCGCCATTATTAGCTGCAATTGATTACAAAATTGCTTTGTAATCGTGATTATTTACACTTGTCTCGTGATGCCGTCTGTGTCGGTGTTGGGAGTTTCTGGACACGCAAGAACCGGTTATCCTAGTTCCAAAGCCTGCATGCATTTACCACGACCGCCAATTAGCTCAATAAATATTCCGCGATTAATGTCGAGTAATGGTAATTAGTCGCGCAGATAATGAGTCCTCGAGGCGCCAACCGTGCATATCGCGCGTCATATCAAAAAAAAAAAGAGAAAAAAAAGAAAAAGGAGAGAATTTCCACGGAAAAACGCGTGGTGGAAAGTCCGCGAGCCAACCAAGGGGTGAGTGAGGTTATCGCATCCCCATGGCCCGGCACACGCGTTCCACGTTCCGATCGCTCAAAGTCCAGGTAACGCGGGGGTTCGTCCGCGAATCAGAAAGGAGAGGCGGCGAGCGACGCCAGGAAGACGCCAAAGGTGCCGCGGACATGCGCAAGTGCGTGAAGAAGCTTGTGATTTGTAATAATTTAGCGTACCGAGTGCCTTCATGAACTCGTCGAAGTTCTCGCTGGTGGAGAGCTTGTACTTCTTGCCGAAGAACTCAGGCATGGCGATCCAGGAGTCGGGCAGGCCAAACAACTAATAATGGGCGAGTGCGGCGGAGCCTAGGTGTAGCGGCACCGGTAACTTTTAATTGGACGGAGCTACGAGTACGTGTTTCGCAAAAGCGTCGTGACTGAACTCTAGGCCTCTCGGCTTGTGCGCCGACCGGGATCCCCCTGGGTTCGGTCCAAACTTCGCCTTGCAATTCCAAGATGCGCAGTGGGCGCCCGCGCATCCGGAGGCGCGAGCCAATGGGAGGGCGCGGGAGCATTCGAACGTCCGGGAGTGGGAAGGTGCGTCCCGCGAGTAGGTATGATAATCGCCGAGGGGGGAGGGCGGGGAGGGGGAGGCTCCCCGATAAATAGCGGCCGCGATCCTTATCATAAACAAATACCTGGGGCTTTTTATCGGCGCGATTTTAAAATGCGGATGGCCGAGCGGAGTGGAAGAAGCGAGCCTCCGCTCGGAATTCGAATCGAGAGCCGGTACACGTGGCGCGCGAGGCGGCGGCCGATCGACCCGCGACCAATCGAAACCAAGTGCGTGTGGGTATGCCGTCGCGTCGATGACGCGCGCACTCGCGTATGTGTGCGTGCGAGCCGCCCCAACACATCCACTTATTTCCGTCTCTGTTCCGATACCTACACTGTACGCGAAAAAAAAGCCCACATCTACATTCGCGTACAGTCTGCTCAAATGAAATTGCAACAAAAGTGGCATGAGGCTGCTTTCGACGTCCCCCACCTTCGCTTCGGTTCTTTTGCGACTTTTCTTTTCTTTTTTTTTTGTTTTTTTTTTCAAAACTCGCTTGGATTCATAACCGTCATGAGTCCTAATGCGTTTCTTTCTCCTTTCACTGCGATTTCTTCACGCCAAATCAACCACGCCTGTGTATTTGTCCCATTTATCATTATTTCCTACGATGTATCGCTTAATTCATTCAACGTTCCCATATTCGGATTTATTCAAACTTGCACATTTTGACTACAATATACAAAATGCTTAAAACAAGGAAATGAACAAATGTATTTTTGTTTACCATTATTTGCTCCCTTTATATGGGAATATACATTCGTATATTCATTATTTTTCACTTGTACCATCCATTCTGCTTCTATATCATTAATACATTAATAGTATCAACTAATTTTAACTCGTATAAATGACAAATTTAGTATATAATGTAATGCAGTAAGTTGGCAAAATGCAGTTAAGAACCGGTGGTTCGACATCGTATGACATTGCGCGCCGTTGTCCCATTGGTCCATATTTCCCGCGCCATTCGGATTCAACCAATCAAAGAGCCGACCAACATTTCGTGACGATTTTATTTAAAACTGGAACCACATGTCAAGTGTAATTATATAATTTTCAACCGAAGAAATACTTCTTCAATTACAGTAGGGGAAAATAACTTCAACAGCGAAGTTCTTTATTTTTAAATAAAAATAAGCGTTCATTTTATTTACTAATTATTATTATTATTATTATTATTTCAATTGTATCTTTTCTCACTTGAAACATGACTATTATTTTTTCTTTCTTTTTTTTTAACAAAGATTAAAGTAAGTATTTTAAAGTAAACAAATATCTTTAATTTATAGCAATTTTTTCAGCACTGCTTTAATAAAGTTATTGAATAAATAACATAAATGAATTATAAATAGTATTTTGTATCACAAGTTTCTTATTTACACGTTTAAAGGAGAGCTGGAATAATTAAGAATATGTTTTTCCGCTCGAATATCAATGAGCACATTATCATACTCAATTGCTAGCATTGCACTGTTTTTAATTACTTGGATAAGCACTAAAAAACTTTCTCGTAACAATATATTTCGCCTCCTGCCACGATTATATTAGTCCGTGGGTATATTTAATGATATGCTGAAACATTGTACCAGATTTAAGCATTGCGGTAAGACACTAAATCTTTCTCCCAGTGCAGTCAATGTCATTTTGAATAAGAAATACTACAATGAGGTTCAATTGAATTTTAAACGATTGCAATTAAGCGAACACAGGGTACGACGCTTTTTAGCCTTTGCACCAAAGTTGAATGAGGAGACGCCGCCATTGATATTATGTGTATTCACATATCAAGTGTGCGCTGTGCAAAAATTAGATTACTCCTCAATGATATCATAAAAGAAAGATTCATATCATTGTGATTACGAACTCAAGTACTCAAAGGCTCGCTCATATCCCCGTTTAATGTTCAGACATTTTTTAATGACCGCGTTAACCCTCCTCTAGGAGGCAGTGAAACAACGAGTGGCGGATTCTTTGTCATTTTACATCTATTTTAATTAAATATAAGAGAGATTAAATATTTTGTCTCTAAAACATTGCTGAATTTAGTACTCAATATTAATATATGTACTATTTTATAATTGTTACTTTTAATTACATAATATAAAACGTGAAATTAAATAGATAATGTATAAAAAAAATTTCAATAAAATTTTAAACCCAAGAAATATTTCAAATGTGTGTGTGTGTGTGTGTGTGTTTGTGTATGTAATACGAATGAAGAACCAAGTTTTTTTACTAACCTATTTAATTTTAATTTTAGTTTTTAATTTTTTGACAATAAAATTATGTGTTTTGGTAATTGAATTTTTAAACATTTATAGTGAATAGTCCCATTTTTAAAAAATTATATAACAAATTCTATTTGTAATATTGATCAAAAAGTAATTATAAATAAAGCAATTACTTTTACTTTTACTCACTATGTATCCTAAAAGTATTTTAATTTTCCATTAATTTATTATTTTTAATATTTTTAACATAGCCTATGAAAATTAAATAGTGAGGTATTTATCTACAATTATTTTCTCATAATTGAGATTACCGATGACGCGCGCTAATAAAATTATTTCACATCATGATGGAAATACACTTAGATCTTTTTAAAAAATGTATCTTGTTTACATTAGTATTTATTCAAAGTTTGTACCTCCGGATGCAAAAAACTCATAGAGCTTTGATAAAAAAATCAATCAATTTTCCATGCATAAAATCGCTTGAACGCATTTACGCACGAGATAACGTATCGAATAAATGAAAAATCTACATTTTTGCTTGTAATCAATTATAATAAAGCTGGTAAATACTACAAATTTATTGGCATTCCGATAAACGCACATGAGATATCGGAAATCTCGTTTAAAAAAAAAGAACAGTCAAATCAATGTATCGCTGGAGAGCAAAGATACGGGAAGCGTCATCAGTTAATCAAAAAGTACTTGTAAATAAACTCGAGGCTTTTCCTCGCCCTGAAATAAAGGCGAATTTATTCTCTCTGCCGTTATCTCCAGGTAATCCGGGAGGTGCGTCAATGGAGCGTCAGCTGATCATCAAGAAACTTTGCTCGCGGCTGCGTATTTTTGAGTACCCTGGATGGGTGAAGGGGAGGCAAGAGTTTTTGATTCTCAAAATTTCATGAACCTCGCCAACTTGGCAACAAGATAGACCGCCGGAAATAAAAATGCTGGGACAGGTTGATCGGAGAAATTCCATTTGTCTCGGATGCGTCGTCAGGGTTAGCAGAACACTTACGTAAAAACGTGTCTCCGCAGTGACGCGGGGATACCTTCGCCGAGGTGTTGCTGCTACGCCATCGTTTCCCGCGGTAAATAATGCGTCGCGGGCAACCTAACCTTCAAATGACTTCAACCACAACGTCGAGACGGATGGCGATGCCAAGGAAGTGCTGTCGTGGTGGTCGCCGGGTAGGTGGAAACCGGCCCAAAAGAAAATCAAACCAGACGTCCTACATGTTGGACACCAGCAAGTTCATCTCTGAAGTCGAGAGTCGGCCCGAAATTTACGATAGCAATAGCGCTCGGTACTGCGACCGCGAAGCCAAGGCGAAAGCTTGGACCGATATCTGCGAGATTACAGTGCCAAATTGGTTTAAGCTGACGGATGTACAGAAACACGCCGAAGGTACGACCGGTTCATCAATCCGCTAATAACCATATACGCATGTTAATTTTTTTTCTATATATATATATATGTATGTTTGTGTATATAAATGTACTATGCGTGTGTACATACAACCACGCGCACGCGCCCACATGTCAACACCGGTATGATCAATGATGCGAGACGCACATCTGTTGGTCTGCACGTCGTCCTCGAGATTTGAAATGTCCTACGAGAATATCATACGGTTGATCTGCGCCCATTTGAACTTTATGCCTCCTATTTTTATTTACAGAGAACATATTGAGGTCCAAATGGAGGAATATGAGGATTTATTTTAACAAAGAATTACACAGGGTAGTAAACCTCAAAAAAAAGTCAACCTACGCTTATTTCGATCAACTAATGTTCCTCAAGCCAAGTGCAAAAAAACCAACTGTTGAAAAACCGTAAGCCATTCATTTTACTTCAATTCAATTTAGGCTTAAAATATTTAAAACTATTACTTATTCAACTTTTACAAATCAATGCGCATAATTTTATAATGCAATTAATACAAACATTTTTGATCTTAAGTATTTTTTATCAATATAGTTTCCTTAATAAAAGTGCAAATTAAATACAAATTTTATGAGTCATTATTGGTCTGGCCTTTGTGCAGATAATGTGTTTTGTGGTCAAAGTCTCACGCTATTAGTCATTCAGATACAGACTCCCACCAAAAAAATAATTGTATATCATAATTTTTGTTCCAAGTATTTAATTATAAATGCAATTTATAATCTAAATACAATTTGTTAAATTCAGAATATTTTATTTTTGCATATGTGAAATAGTGTACATTTTTTAATGTTTATATACATATATGCAATTTTTGGTGCATAATTAATGTTATTTTTTAAATTTTAAATTAAAATTTTTTAATAGTAATGTTTGAATTATATTCAAAACAAAAATATTGAAATAAAGTGTTTATTATTATATTTTTTATTATTAAGTATTTTGAAAACTTGTGGGCTTAATGAATTAATACTGACGTAATATAGGATAAATTCAAATTTCTTCGTTATACAAGTGTATATGAAAAGTTTAAAAAAAAAGATCATTTAATATAAATTATAAGTTGATCATATCATTTTTTTTATACGAGTAATTTCAATATTTTTATTAAGTAATATTGATTATGAAAATGATTTATACAATGAATTGAAGAAGAAGATGAAACTTGTACGTCCAATTACTTTGATATGTAAAGAATAGAATTGAAAGTTCTATTTTAAATTACAGTATAATTTGTGATTTTTCAAATAATATATTTTCTAATTAAAAATAAATTTTCTTTTTTTCAAATAAATAACAATGAAGAAGAAAGAGTAAGTGTTATGAAATAAATCACACAATAGCTTATGGTGAATTAAAGTTAAACATGAGAAAATTAAAAATAAAAGAAATATAATGTTATTTTAGATAAAAATTAATAACTATAAATGTATGTCTAGATGATATTAGATTTTTTAATATTTAATATTTTTAACGGCTTATAAATATTACATTTACTAGGTAGAAAAATTAAAAATAATTTATTGTGAATTAATATTTGTATAAATGATTATAATATTCATTTGTTCAAATATAAATGACAAACTATGCACAATCAGTACATTTTCATGCAATTTCATACATATTTGTGCATGTATATATAAAAAGAATTTACTACTATAAATATCATATAAAAATTAATAATATTAAATGATCAATATACATTACACGATAAATATTTATTAAATTGGATATTGTTATGAATCATATGTTGATTTATATCAAATCCAATTAAAAATTTGTACATTTTTTAAATATTTGAATTAATAAGTAGAATATTTATTTTATTTTAGCAAAATGAAATATTTTTTTTTGTTTGACATTTTTTTATATTTTTTCAAATTTTTGTGCACTATTTATTTAATAATGATTAATTG
This sequence comes from Eupristina koningsbergeri, assembly GCA_018907245.1. Taxonomy (NCBI): domain Eukaryota; kingdom Metazoa; phylum Arthropoda; class Insecta; order Hymenoptera; family Agaonidae; genus Eupristina; species Eupristina koningsbergeri. The sequence continues at coordinate 49,563 of JACCHV010000100.1, forward strand.
TGCAACTGAGAAATATAATACTTTATGATTAAGTAATGATAGATTTATTGAATATGTATTCAATATGTTTTCGTTTATTCTGACTTTTATATAATTAAGTATTAGTACGTTTTGCTTGTTTGTAATCGAAGCTTTTCCCTCGAGTCTGTGTTTTTCATAACTGGGTTGCAGATATACCACTTTATAATTTTTGGCGTAGGAGTTGTGAGATACAAGGAACTCACGTTTTGACTATCCATTATCGCATAATTTAGAGTGGGAGTTTAATAACTATCAGTTGTTTCTCAATTCTGTAAATATTAAAATCAAGAAAGCTAGTAAAATTAAAAATATAAAGTATTTACTTTCTACACATTATCTCCACTTGTACTTCAGAAATTTAATTTTGTCGTTTCTCTTGGAATATTATAGTGTATTGTCATTGTTTTTTAAATACGTTCCTTCGATATTTTCTAGAAAAATTTCATCTGCGGTAGTAACCACATATTCGTGATGTATACATCCAGATGTGAGCAGAGTATCTGGTGTTTTTGTACTCGTTTTCTTATTTGCTTTTTGCACGTGCATACATTTTACACGTACGACCTTTGAAAAATTATCATCTCCAAGTACTATGATTTATTTATATCGCGACTTTTTTCATTTGTTCTTTGCACTTGCATATTTTAAGTATCTTTGTTTACTATCCCATAGGTAATTATTTTTTCTTTTTAACATGACATTGTTATTTTTATTAAATAAGTTATTATTTTTTTTTAAATAAAATAATATTTTGTTTCCTTTTACTTCTCATGCATCCACGCCTGAATTGGACAAGTGCATATAAGAATTTGTGTGTTTGTATGCAATGAAGAAATGTTATTATATGTCAAAAATCGATTTTTTAAAAAATATGCTGAGTTTAATTGAAGTTGAAATATTTTTTTATTTTTTATATCTGAGCTGTAAAAAATATGAGTTATTATTATTTTTTTTTCATAGATATTCTCATAAAATAATTTATCATTGATATTTTGTTTGAACGATTATCTTACTAATTATAACTTCACCGTTAATATTATTATGACTCGAATATTTTAACTATTATTCTAAATCTATATTTATTAGTTATTAACATCTTTTTTTTAAAAAAAATATGTATTATCTTGGACTGACAGGCCGAAGATGGATCCGATCTAAAAGTTGTTGACGACAAAGTATAAATCTTCACATTCCATCATACCTGAAAAGTTTTTTTTATTATATTGCAATTTTTCGCAATAATTCTGCTAGTTTTGTCTCAGTATCTAAACTTGCAATATGTCATCTACAATGTTAGATTTCTATAACCAGTGAGATCTATTGCAACTTGTCATTAAAAACAACTTTCTAAATACATATTTGGATTTAGTTTGTAATTCATTTTAGTTAATCAAATAATTTTTATTGTCACTATGATTTTAAGTAAATGAAATTATTCAATATATTTGTTTATCGATAGATATAAATAAATTAAATTTTTCTATTTCTAAAATATTTTCAATGTACATTTATTCGAAAATAGTATGAAAGAATTGATATATGCTTTCATAAACTGAAAATCATTATACAAATTTTACGATTCAATAAAAATCCAAGTTGTTTTTTATCAAAATAAAATGTACAGAAGTTTGATTCTTAATGTTTAATTTAGTTTTAAAAGGTGTTTATTAATGTTAATACGATATTAGCTTTAATACAATATAAATAACATTCGCAATATTTACCTGTTATGAATTTGTACAGACAATAAAGAACTAGTACATAAATGAACATAAAGTATAACAATATATAATACGAATTCACTTATTTTCTCGTAATTTTTATAATAAATTTTATGTATGAAATCATAAAATATAAATAAATTTTCATATATTAATTCATACTGTAACGACCTTACTACGCATACGTATTCTTATTCTTATTTATAAAAACATGTATTAATGTAAACAGAAACTTACAAATTAATACTCATACATGTATACTCATTTACACATTCACATTTATTCATATATACGCATTCAAAAATTATAAAAATTGAAAAATTATTTTTAAGTTACTTTGTCAATCAAAATAACAAATTCAATTTAGATTAAATATTTCATAAATGTACGGCAGACTTTTAAAGAAAATATTTTAATAATTTTATTTTTCTTTAATTAAATCATTTTTTAAACTTGTAAACTAGTTAAATAACTATAATGGTAAATCATCTCTTCTATCTAATGTTTATAAATATTTATAAACATTAAATTTTTCGATTTTTCGTCGTAATGTTTTTATTTTATTGTTTACGAATGTTGTATTTTGATTAATTTATAAATATACTGCGTCAATTTATTACTCCTTAATCTCATATACTTTTGTATATACTATGAAATAAATAATTTATAAATTTTACTAATAAAAAATATTTTAATTGATCTTTGTTATACAGCACTGAGAAAGAAGATTATACTATAAAGGCAGAAAGTCATGTAATCGATTTGATAGATAGTGATAACAGTCGAACTCAGCAATATGACTTACCATTGATGACCGAAGAACATACGGAAGAATATACGAATATTTCAACTAATGTGGGTCACTTTAAGTACGTGTCTCTGCCACAATTTCAAAAATCGATTTCCCAGACAACCGTCGCTAACGATGACATCCATGACGTATTATCCTCGAATAACAGCAATGCAAAGCAAAGACAAGATGATGATGATTATGACAAAATGTTTTTACTATCATTACTCCCAATCTTGCGAAGGATACCCGAAGATAATAAAGTTGATGCAAGGATACAAATACAACAAGTTCTTGCATTAGCAATGCGTTCTGTTGCACCGAATCACACATCTTAAAAAAATAAATTTTCCACAGATGTATTATTTAAGATACATAAAATCATATTAAGAAATACAAGTAAAAAATTTTTTGTAATTATATCAATAAAAATAAATAATAAAGTAACATTTGAAGAGAGAAAGAGAGAGAGAAAGAGAGAGAGAGATACAAAAAGTACAATAAGATCTACTGACTTATCTTATAAGACAAAAAATTGTTTCTAAAATATTTCGATTTTGTTAACGAAATAGAACTAAAATATTGTATTAATGTATTTTAACATATTGTAATCTTAATTGTTCAATATAATTTTTGGCAAGATTTTTTTATATCTTCGTTTGCTAAAATTTTTAATGAACTAGTATTTAAATAAGCTCCGAATCTTTGTAAATACTTATAATTAAGACTTTTTATATTTATTGTCATGCTTAAGGAAATGACATTTATTGCATGTATAATAATATTAAAAAACAATTACTTGAGATAAAAAAATATGAAAGAAATAAATGAAAGTTAGAGTCTAAATGTTTTTTATTAATTCGTAAATATCCCTTTAATACCATTTATGATTAAATTGATATGTATACACACAATAAACTGTTTTTATTTTAACAAACTTTCTAAAACAAAAATATATATTTTAGGTACATGGTAATATTAGTAATCTATACAGTAATAATTCAATAAATTTATCTAATTTATTAGTTTATTAAAATTATATGAGCCAGCATGGAAGAATATGAAATTATTGTTTTATAATATCCATGATTCTTATCTGCATTTCGTATCATAGTAAACTTTTTTTTTATATTTATTGTACTCTAGATAAAAATATGCGAACAAATTAAAAAAGAATTTTATATTATACTTTGTAAAATAATTTGATAAAAATTTAAACATTAATAATTATAAATCACTAGTCTATTGATATAATTTTTGTTATATTTAATATAAAGATTATTTGATATTTTTAATTTTTTCAATACTATATATAAATAAATTAATTAATTATTTTTTATTATTTTTTATACTAGTAATTAGTATTTTGAATGTACATAAAATTACAGTTCAGATGATATGTATGATCTTATATTTACTAACTTTATAGTTATATATAATTAAATGATTGTGAATTAAATTATAAATTAAATTTTCTCGTATAAGTTATTTAAATTTCCAATATAATTAATTTATAATAAAGATAGCTTTCTAGTACAATCTCAACACATTAATATGTATTTGATTATGTTTTTTTATTCAATTATACAATTATTGATAATATTTATTAATTTATATATTCATCATGTAGTTTTTTTAAAGATATACTTTCTTATTACTGGTTAAATTATATTATAAAAACTAAGATTAACTTCATGATATAATTATTTTTTATGTTGGAGTATAAATAATACATTATTATTAACCAATAAATAAATTAATAATAATAATAACAACAATAATAATAATAATAATAATAACAATATTCATAATATACTGTTATTCATAAGTTATACACTTATGGTTTAATTAATGAATTAAAAATAGAGAAGGTACATAATTACTTATTTGTGGAATTACATATTGAGTGTATTATGAAAGTATTCAATATATTTGTAATCTAATCAGACTCAGAAAAAAGAATAATTATTGTTACAAATATGTAGAACTCTAAAAATAAAACTGTTTAATTGTTGTTGTAAATTCTATGATGCATATTTGCTTCATACTTAATATTTAATGAAATATGTTTCGTAAAATATGTTACTGGATCATAATAATGCTTGAAAGACTTTATAAGTTTTTAATTACAAATTGTTAGGACTCTATAAAAATTACAGGGTATTTTTAATTTTATGTAAGAAAAATTTTGTTAAAAATTATAACAATTTGAATTTTACATAAAAAAATATTTAAAAAATCATTTCTACTTCAAACATAGAGACATTAAAAATCGATTAAAAGATGTCGATAAAATTTCATGCTATAAATCTTATGAATATTTTTTATTGTTCAGCTGTTTTGTTATATTATAAAACTATTTAATCACTCATTATTAAGTTTTTTTATTATTATGATAATAATAATAATCGCTGTAGACAATATTTAAATGGGAAAAAGAGCATTTTTATCATAACTGCATGAATATTTATCGTGTTGAAAAGTCTATAAAAATATACTGCCAATTTTCCTATGTTACTGCGATAAGTCTAATAAAAAATTATATCTGTTTCATATGTTTTCTATCATTTGTAAATCATATTTTAAAAATGAGAAATTAAATTAAAATTAATGTAATATTAGTGTTCTAAAAAAAAAAAATCTTACAAATAATAAAACTTATATTTTTTTTCACAAAGAAAATAAATTGAAAAATCATTAAATATTCAAGTTTAAAATAACGTATATATTGTTTTTTTTTAAATTTACAGTATATTTCTTAATTCACTTGTCTTATGTTAAGCAAATAAATAAATATTCATTTTTGTAATATTTTAAAGATAATTCTATTCAAATATTCCGGAATAAATGTGCTTCTTAAAATATAAAAAAAGCATTCTATCGTCATTCAACAATTTTTTTTTTTTTTACTTTACAAAATTGAATACAAAGCATAACTGATTTTACTGCGAAAGCAAAAAGTAATGAAATAATGATGTCAGCTATCGCAAAGTATTTGGAAATATTAGTTATCTATTATTGTAATAGATAGTATATAACAAGATGTAACGTCAAAATAATCAGACTAAATTAGGTATGATAATGAGCAGTAAAAGCATGTGATATTTATCAGTCCAATACATTACTATATTCATTGAATATAGAAAAAGTAAAATTATTAAAAAAATAAATAACTGCGATATTTTATTGATTGTGGAAAGACAAAATATAGTTTAATATATTTTAAAATACATTGTTGATAATTAATAAATTTTCGAAGTTTTAATTTATTTAAATTTTGTTTAAATGATCATATTATACAAAATTAAGTTACTTTTACTTTTTGTAATAAAACGCAATTTATGTATTTCACAAAATAATATATTATTTATATATATTATGATTTATTTAATAATAATATAATTTGATATAAAACTTATTAGTAAAGAAAAAATAATAAAAAATCTATTAAATTAATAAAATTACAGGTTTTTTACATAATAATAATACTTGAAATATATACATTACATAATATTGCTAATTCTTGAGAAACATTTTATCAAAAAGATAAAATATAGTTGCAACTACAATGTGAAGTTTAAGAAAGCTTTCATATAAAAAGATAATATAAATTGTAACGTTGACCAATATTATTGTTTAATGAAATATTAAAAAAAATTTTTTTTTTAATTTTTGTTGAATATTTACAATTAGTATTCATATACAGTTTATAAACAATTATTTCTGGAAAGAAAACTTCAAAACCAAATTTTAAATAAGTACGAAAAAATTATTATGTTAGAATTATATCGGTATAAATTTTAAATGTTACCAAAAAATCATTATTATTGTAAAGATACAAATAGTGATATTATAAAATAAAGTGATATATCGGCTAAATTTATACAAAGTAATATGTAAAAAAGCCCATTCCCAGGCCGAAAGGCTGAAATAAATGTAAACAAAGAAGTAAATATATAAATAAATTGTAAAGATACAAATAATAAAGTAAAAATTTAAGTATTCTATATTATATAAACTGATCTTTTCTTATTGATAGTTACTAAAGATCTGATTATTTTCTATGAAAATGTAGGTATGAATAATTCAATAAATGTCATTCTAATACGTCAATAGAGTAAGTGACGTATCAATGCTGTTCAAAACTGCTTGCATTGATTGGCTGAATAGGATGGGCGGAACGACTCGGAACTTGTCCTGGGATGGTCTATTACTCCTGCCCTAGACAAAATCCTTGTTCGAGTTCCGGATTGAGCTGTCCAGGAGGTAGAAGTTGCAGAGCACCGGAATTAGAGCTTTGTTAACTACAATAACGACAGGAAGATTAATTCTCGAGAGAATATTATTCCAGATTCTTTTAAGCTTTACAAACATTTTTTGTACAAAAATATTTTTCATTGGATAATTTTCAATATTTATTACTAAAATTTATTTTTAAATTTAATTATAATCAATTTTGATTTTCAATAAATATATAATCCTTTGAAGCAACTTTTACAAAATCATTGTTGTATTATAAAATTAAATGTATAATTTAAATGATACTTTCAAATAAGCTCTTTGACAAAATTCAAAATAATATTTGAGAAGATAAATTACAATCGACAATTTTTAAATGCAAATATAAATTTAATAAATTTCTTATTTAATTGAAAAAATATTAAATATATTTTCATGTAATGAGAATATGTATTTCTGTATAAATTAATTGATTTTTTGTATTTATGTATATAATTATACATGTATACATATAGTATAAAAAATATAATTTCATAAATTAATACACTACTTTTATTTAATATTTTAAATAATTAAAAATTTTATTTCGATGCAGATATTCAATTCAAACTTCTACATAAAAGAAGATTAATAATTATTCGTCATAACATTGATTATTTATCATAACATTTATTTATGCTATAATTTAATGTTGTTGGAAAACTACATTTTTTGTTTATTATCTTTAAGGAAAGCTTTTTATAATTAATAAAGAGTAATTCATTTTTAATGCTCAAATGAAAACTATATTATTCACTAATATATCAGTGAAGTCATTATAAATGCGTAATTTATTTTTTTCAAAAATGTACTAGTCTTAAAAATTTAAGACTAAATTTCCTCGCTTATAAATTATGTGAAATGATAAATTTTAAGTTGTGACATATTTAGTCACTGTAAAGGGCAACAGATAGAGAAATAGAGAAAAATAGGGCCCCGTGATCGTACTAGGAGAAGTCGCGGCGACACGCAATTCGATCTCGGATTAGCTCGTAATAATAATAATGCGAGCCTCGTAAAAAGTAAGACGCGTTCGAGAGCTTTGGTTGCGATTTTGCTTTTTTTGGAAGCTAGTTGTGGAATAGCGGATATATATACATATATATATATATATATATGTTTGTTGTTTAGTTTAAAGTTATAAAATATACATAAGAATTCATTATTACAATTTTCTCTCTCTCTCTCTCGCTCTTTATTTATCATTCTTAATTTTTTGTTAGTTGCACGCGTGTGCGAATTTCTGCATTCAATCAACCTTGTATTCTTTATTGTTTTGCTTAAAGACATTCGAATTCGAAGGAGCGTTTAGGCTGCTGTACGGAGACGGCGTTTCTGTTTAGATTTCATATTAAAATTGATTTTATTTTTACAAAAATCTTGTGTACCTCCTGTCCGCCCTCCCCTGGGGATTTCCCCTCTTTTTTGTAATTAGAGGTGGCGCGCGGATAAAATACCCGATACACTATTTCAGTTATTAATGAATGCCGCAAGCAATCTTTATCTCAGAGGAGAATAATATTGTAACGCGAATGCGTACACACAAAGTGAATATAATCGTATATAGAAGTGTATACACACACACACACACACACACACACTACTTATACAGTATACGCATCGCAAGCATACCATATATACACACATTGTTTGTACAGCTAAAAACTAATCTAAACGCTTTTCCGCTTACTAAAAAGTATAAACATTGTAGGGGGCGCGACCGAGCGGCGTTCTAGGGCATTCTAACTGCTCCCAATGTTTCGCAAAAGATCGGGAGCCGGGAACCTTTCGTACACTCAAAGTTTCTCAGCGCAATCGTAATGCCCTTATATACGGGGTTTATGGGCCGGATTTTGTATATAAGGCAATGCATAGAAGCCTTGGGTATCTCATAAATTAAATTCTAAATTAAATTAAATTCATTTTTAACCAAATAGAACTAATAAATAAGTGTTAAAATGAAACATACAGCTGCCGATCAACTCATCGGCGTCCCTACGGACCAATTATTAAAAATGTTTAACACAGTAATAAAAGGATTGTTACATGGCGCCCCACAAGTTTTTTTTTCTTTTCTTCTCTTCTCTTTTTAGAACAAAAGAAAAACTTTTCTGCTCTCGATCAATACTCTTATTAATTAAATTGCTCTTATTATAAATTTAATACGAATTTAAAATAAAACAATTAATATAAATATCAGTAATATAGCAATAACTATATGTTGAAAATACAGAGTTATGCTATTAACTGATAGTACATATATTAATACTAGAGACTGATGATAACCAACATGTGATTATCGCAAGATGGTTCTAGTACGTTCTATATGTACTAATACACAGGATAGAGTATCCCTATAATATATATGCAAGATATATATCTGGCTACGAAGGCAATGTTGATTTTTAGAGCCCTGTACTTATAACCTCTAATAGTTTTTTTCATTAAGATAGTGTACGCCCTCTAGTGGTCAAGATGTGTATCGTTGTCATTATTCAATTTCACAACACCCTTCCTCAACGATGCACATATTGATGATATTATTTATATTAATCCAGACATCTCTGCAAAGTTTCTTAATTTTATTTTTTCCAAAGGCTTGGTCAGCATATCAGCAATCATATTTTCAGTGGGACAATATTTGAAATCAATAATATTTTTATCTTTTACATCTTTAATAAAATGGAATTTTGTATCAATATGTTTAGTTCTGTGATTAAATTCTTGTGATCCAAGAGCTTTAGACAACTTTGGTTGTCTTCGTAGATAAATGTTGTTTCTTGTATTTTTCCTTCAAAATCGTGAAGCAAGTGACGAATCCATATACCTTCTTGAGTTGCTTCGGCAAGCGCAATATATTCGGCTTCTGTAGAGGAAAGTGACACACAGAGTTGTTTTCGACAAGTCCAGCTAATAGACGATTCAAAATATTGAAAAATAAAACCACTATTAGATTTTCTGTCAAAGCGATTTTCAGCCCAATCTGCATCTGCGTAGCCGACGAGTTCAGACATTGCATTTAATTTTCCTAGTCGTAACTCGGAGTTTATTGTTCGTGTACTACTACTCGGTATCGAACTACTCTTTTTGCTTCATTCCAATCGATCATAGTTGGATTTTTATTGTGTTGACTAAGAATAGTTACACTAGCAGCTATGTCGGGTCGTGTATTCACAGCGATGTATAATAATGTTCCTATCAGCTGCTGATAACGCTCACTTTCAGGCATCGGCGACAGATCTTCTCTTGTTTTGAGATATCCTTGATCAAGAGGGATATTTGAAACTTTTGCGTCTTGCAGTCCAAATCTATGCAAAATTTTCTTTATATATTTCGATTGTTTAATGTAAAAAATGCCGTTTTCATCTCTTCTTATCTGGATCCCAAGATAATAACTAAGATTTCCGAGATCTTTAAGCTGAAAATTTTTACTTAGGAATTCAGCAACTTCATTGATTTTCTTGGAGTCTTTGGCTGCAATTAGAAAATCATCGACGTAAACAATCAAATAAATTTTATCATTGCCGTCGTCTTTTGTGTATAGACATAGATCAGCGTTACTTTGTTTAAAGTTGAATTTTAGTAAATATTTATTGAGGCAATCATTCCAAACTTTTGCCGCTTGTTTAAGCCCATATATACCCTTCCGCAAGCGACAAACCATATTTTTTTTATCTTGCGTATTGTATCCGTCGGGCTGCTTCATGTATATGGTCTGCTTGAGTTCGCCGTTAAGAAATGCCGTTTTTATATCAAAATGTCTAATTTCTAATTTCTTTTGACTTGCAACTGTCAATAGTGTTCGAAAGGTCGTCTGCTTCACGACGGGTGCGAAAACAAAAAAAAAAAAAATAAGAAAAGAAAAAAAAAACTTCGTCATAATCTTCTCCGTATTTTTGTGAATAGCCGCAAGCTACAAGCCTTGCCTTATATCTTTCTATTTCACCGTTGGCATTTCTCTTAATTTTAAAGATCCATTTGCACTTTGTTACATCCTTTCCATCGGGTTTTTCAACGATCTCCCATGTGCCATTCTCAATGTGTGAATTAATTTCTTCGTCCATGGCATTTTTCCAACAATCTTTATCTTTTCTAGATAAAACCTCTTTTATTGTTCTTGGTTCAGGTTCTTCTTTTGTTACATGTAAAGCAACCGTTTCCCTGTCTGGCGGCACACCCTTGTTGGATTTTTCGGAGCGCCTTATATCTGCATGCTCGCCGACCTCAGGTAGTTGTTCATTTTCAATATTGCATTTTTCGGTATGTAATTCATTTTCATGATCGCTGATTTCAGGGCTCGTGTAAAAGTTAGTTGATGAGACAATTGAAATAATATCGTCGCCTTGATCGTTATTCTTTAATTTCTGATTGTGCAAAATTATTTCACTCTTCTCTGCAGATGAAGATTCCTTTTTATATTCTTTTTTATCAACAAATTCTATATCTCGGCTTATTTTTATTTTATTTGTTTGCGTATCTAAGAGACGATAAGCTTTAGATTCACTAGAGTAACCGACAAAGATCATTTTTTTGCCTTTTGGATCCAATTTTCTTCGATTTTCCTTGGGTATATGCATATATACAGGACTGCCAAAAATTTGCAAATCATGCAAATCAGATTTTTTGGAATACCATAATTCATACGGCGTTTTCAACATTGCTCTGCTTGGTAGTCTGTTTTGCAGATAATTTGCCGTATGAACAGCTTCTTCCTAGTATTTCTTTTCAAGATCTGCATCGAAAAGCATGCATCTTGACATGTCGAGCAATGATCTATTTTTGCGCTCAGCGACGCCATTTTGTTGCGGCGTATATGGTGCTGTATATTGAACGAGGATATCCTGGTCCTTTAGATATACTTGAAGTTCTTTATTTATATATTCCCTTCCTCTATCTGATCTGATTATTTTTGGGAATTTTCCAAACTGTGTTTTTGCCATTTGTATATATTGTTTTATACATGCGGCGGCTTCATTTTTATGACGCATAATATAAATATATGAATATCTAGAATAATCATCTATTATGATCATAAAATACCTATTATTACCTGGAGTTGGGGTTTGCATCGGTCCGCATACATCAGTATGAATTAAATCTAGGGTTGCATAAGTTTCAGTTTTTGATTCCTTTGGAACCGGTTTTCGAACCAATTTCCCTTTTATACAATCCTCGCATGTGATGACCCTTTCGGAATCCGTTATCTTAATTTCGACGGCCAATTGTTTTTGTTCTAATTCTTTGATTGCTGTTGTGAGTCGGTGTTCGAATCGTCTATGCCACACATGATAGCAGTTTTCAGAACATCTTTTGTTCATTACTGTAGTCTTGCCAGCAAACAAATTTTCCGTTTTTAGCTCATAAAGGCCTAAAGAAGAAACCTGAGCTACGGCTAGTATAGTTCCATTCTTGATTATATTGCAAGTACCGCCTTCGAATGTAGTTTTGTAGCCGTCGCTTGCCAATTTACTTACAGATAACAGATTTGCGCCTAATCCGGGTACGTATAGTGTGTCGTGTAGCTTGATGATCACATTATTATTTTTCTTGTTTATTGGTTTTATAGCTGCAATTCCTATTCCCTCTACTTTGACACGATTTTCATTATCGGCGAGGCGTACGTAACCTGCACCGCTCTTGTCGATTTTTTCAAAAAATATTCGCGCTTGAGCCATATGACTCGTAACTCCTGAATCCACTATCCAATACTCTTCATGTTTTGCTTCCAGGCAAGCTTCCGTTCGAGCTAAATAGCAACCATAGTTTTCTTCTCGATTGGAATTTTCGTTTTTAACTTTATTGACTTTCTGTGATTGTTTTGACAGCCATTCCTTATATTTTTTGCATTCCCTTTTGACGTGACCAATCTTTTTGCAGAAAAAACACTTCAATTGAGTAGTCTCCATTTTTCTTTGTCATTGTAAACTGTTTTCATGGCCGTTTCGCTTGATGCGCTGTATTTTGATTCCCATGCATCTTTGCGCCTCATAAATTCATCAATTAGCTTGCCTTTTACGAAATCCAACGTAAGATCCTTCTCCGGTCTGCCCTCTAAAGCCATGATGAAAGTGCCGTAAGATTCCGGGATACTGTATAGAAGAATTCCTACTAGAGTGCTGTCGTCGACATTATACCCCATACCAAAAAGTTTATCTGTATATTCACAGATTGTAGCGACGTGCTCGACCATGTCACCACCCTTTTGCATCACTGTATGGTACAGACGTCGTTGCAGATGAATCCTACCCGAGAGAGTAGATTTCTGATTATAGTCTTTCAGCGTATTCCATTGTTCGCGTGCTGTTTTTGAATTTTTAACAAGCCTAAGTTGACTATCTTCTATTAATAAGCCAATGGTAGCTTGAGCCGCTTCATCCTTTGCGGTCCATTGGTCATCCGTTATAGCAGGAGGCTCATTCTTTATTACTTCCCACAACGTGTCTCGCATCAGCGTTTACGCAATATTGCACCGTTCGGGCAATACTTCACTCGTGAAGTATTGCATTCGTTCGGGGCAATATCGCAATTGTGCAATATTGCCCAATAAAAGGCAATACTTCAATTTCGAAGTATTGCCACCGTTAACGGCAACACTCAATATTCGAAGTGTTGCCACCGAAAAAAAGGGCAATACTTAAAATCCATAAGTATTGCCCCCGTAGGTACAATATTGATTTACGCAATATTGTACCGATCCGAACTTGATTTTGGCGAGCAAACTTGAATTTGGCAAGCAAACTTGTTTATGTTTTGCTCGTCCCGCCGAATACCCTTGTCGGGGTCCGTATATTATTCCGCCGTGTGCGAAGTTAGAATTTTGCAAATCTTTCTTGCAAATTCTTTTATTCGTGAACAATAAATTAATTGTTCACTCTTTACTTCCCCCCTTCCTATTTGTTGTTCTCTCGTGCGCAGTGCTCTATATGTTGTGCAAAATATGTCGAGAGACAACATCAATTGATTGCTCCCTTTGTGTTATGCCCGTTTGTTATTGCGCCCTTCCCCGTTTCGTTTGCTCGTGTTTAATTTCGTTTGCTTCTCATTCGAAGCAATAATTTATCCACGGAAAATCATTGTTAAGCAATTCTTTTGATTGCTCGTCCGGAAAATCTCCTCCATTTTTGTTATTCCCGCCTTTACGGGACTAGGTTAAGAAAATTCATAATAAATCGACATTAAATCGATTGCGCGTTCGAAAATCCGATCGCGCCCGAGGCGACTACATAATATTGTAAGGTGTTTGGTATATTTAAACACTTTTATATAATGTTCAATGGTAAATAACATTGATCACTACCGCCGACCTCTGGTATTGTTGTGAATCCCCCCCCCCACCGCAGTAACCTTGCGCCTTACGAGTCGAGACTTCGACATAATAAATAACAAATATTGTCTTATTTATATGTTAAAGGTGAATCAACAATAAAGGCCACTGCTGTGGATATTTATTTTTTTTCAAATTATTTGTTATCATTGACTATTCCCGCCTGATGCCGTTCCGAATCCCTGGCAGACCGCCGGCTGCCGCTTATCCCGACTACTCTTCTTTCGACGAGAACTCGACTTACCCTTCATCCGTGAAGGGCAAACGGAGCCGTCTCGTCACACCTTTAATAGTTTTTTCTCATTAAGATAGTGTATGTACGCCCTCTAGTGGTCAAGATGTGTATCGTTGTCATTATACAATTTCACAACTAATATATTAATATAATTTTCTCTTTTTTCTTCTATTCTCTCTGTTAGTTTATTCAACCACTTTAATAATGATAAATTAAAATTTCTTTTTCTTTTCTTTCACTAGGAAAAATGTAATTAAATAATCACGAAATTATATTGTAAACTGCTATAACGAAATTAAATTGATTATTTAAAATAACTTAATTATTTACAGAATCAAAATTAGTAAGTATGAACATTTAAAATAATTATATATATTTATACAGTAACATGCTATATTACTGATTAAAGCTTTATATTATTGTCGGGTAGCATATTCGAATTGAATATCGAGTGACTTGATCGCAAGATCAGCCATCTTGGAAAACGCGCGGAAAAGTTAAAAACGTGCTTTACGTGTTTTTAAGCTTTTACGCGAGTTTTTAGAGTGCTTAAAAAGCTGAATCGCTTCATTGCGTTACGGTGGGAAGACCAAAATCAACCCACAACTAAGATTATACACGCAGCTGAAGTCATCCCAGAGGTTAGAGGAAAAACCTGCAGCAGCGGACACAGGAGGACATCCACCTGTTGCCACAGCATCCTGTGAGTTTTTCAAACCATTCCAAAAGATTGTTGGCCCAGGACACGCTTCAACTGCGCAGGACCTCAGAGGGAAACACACAACAAAAGTGAAGTGTTTTTAGAGTGAACTGTGAAAATATATTAAAAATATAAACAGTGCAGTGAGTGTCTTTTGGAGTTTTATTCTTTCAGAGCTACAAGAATCAACAAAAAGAGTAAGTACTTTTTAATAACACATTAAAAGTAGTTTAGAAGTGTAATAAAATACTGCATGTGCATTTGTTGTATGCATGTATTTTATTTAAGAGAAAAATCATGAATTTCTTTACATGATGTTATATTGAACATAATGTAGTTTAAAATAAATTCATGAAATATTAGATTCGAGGCTAACATTATGTATAATTTATAAGAATATTATATGTTGTGCATGATGAACTCTTATAGTTATTGTTCTGTTATATGCTTGCGAGCATGTTTAGATTCAAATATATTCAATATATTTAAAAATTTCATGCACAATAACTGTATGAAACATAAACAGAGAGTTACTGAGCAAGAACCTTAAAAATGTTGATTCCATAATGAGCTTATAAGTTAAGCATTGTGCAATACAAATGCTTTGTAAACAGTGCAGCAGAACGGAGTGTAAAAATATTATAAAAATTGAGAGATGGTTACTCAAAAAGGGGGGGTTAGGCACAGTAATCAATGCCACTAAATG
This sequence comes from Eupristina koningsbergeri, assembly GCA_018907245.1. Lineage (NCBI taxonomy): Eukaryota > Metazoa > Arthropoda > Insecta > Hymenoptera > Agaonidae > Eupristina > Eupristina koningsbergeri. The sequence goes on from JACCHV010000100.1 coordinate 65,338, forward strand.
AGAAAAGCTCTACATGAGTGAAACTTTAGAGTAAAACTCTAAAAGTGAGTTGAACTAAAGTATTTACTATACTTGTATGAGTTAAATGAAAATTTATCTAAAATCAAGAGAGTGAAAACGAGTAATGAAGGACTCGTATATATCACCTCACTAAACCTTTTCATATTAAGAAATCTAGAATTTGGGAATACGCCACCTAGTGGCTGAGAGCGGTACTACTTAGCGCGGGAGATTTAAAAACGCAATTGCATGAGTTTTGTATATATGAGTTGTATTAACTCTTTTCTTTCTCAAACATTCTCCCCGCCATCAGCAATGTAGTTTGTTGATTATTATTTCAAGAGATTATGGGAAGTACAACGAGCTTTGAGATTGATCATGTGAGAACAGCCGTTGCTGTTTTCAGGGAGACAACTCTAGTTAAATTGTCCTTACCAGGAATGAGTTTCAGAACTGTATCCAGAGGTCATTTGTTCGGTAGTAACCTTTCGTCTGTAATCAAGACTAAAGTACCTATCCGAATGTCGTGATGAGAGTGATGCCATTTGGAGATTGATTGTAGTCTGTAAAGATATTGAGATGACCATTGATTCCCAAATTTTTGAGTTCATTGTTGAATCATTTGCCACCTGTTTAATTGAGAAGTTGACAAATTTACTAACGTGGCTTGAGGAAGTGCATTCAATGCTGATCTAATCAAGAAATGACCCGGTGTTAATACACATAGATCCTCAGGGTCATCACTCAATAGTTCTAAAGGTCTCGAATTGAGAATAGACTCTATCTGGCACAAAAGAATTGTTAACTCCTCAAAGGTGAGTAATGGGAGTAATAAAGTGAGTAATAAAGGGGAGCGATGGGAGATGTTTGATTGTGTCTGATGATGTTAGGCTTGATAATATTGCCATATACGTCAGCTCCCAAAATCATATTAACTGAACTTGCTCTTAAGAATTGAGGATCTGCTAAATTTAGTTTTTTGATATGAGGCCAATCATATTCTTTATATTTACTCGGTGACGGAATGCGAATGTCTAGCTGTTTTCTGGGCAGTGAAGAAATTTCGCCAGTACCTGGAAGGATACCAATTTACAGTAATCACCGGTCATAGCAGTTTAAAGTGGCTGCATAATCTGAAGAACCCTACAGGTAGGCTAGTGGCGTGCATGAGTGACACGCACCGTTCGTGGGACGAACAGGTTTGTGAAATAACCTTTGCATATAATACGGCCATCCAAGAGTCAATCAGCGTTAGCCCAGCATTCCTCGGCATGGGGAGGAACCCCGTCGCACCAGGGACTTTAAGGCGCCATGAGGAGACTATGGCCGTCGAGACAGAGGGTGAACAAGCCCTTGGAGGATGGGTTGAATGCATGAACTAGTTAACTAATCTCCAACACGCTGCTAGGCGACGAGCGGAACAGTCGCAAGCAAGACAAGCTCGCTATTATGACGCGAAGAAGAGGGACGTAGAATACCTCATCGGAGACAAAGTTTGGTGCAAAAATAGGATTCTATCGTCCGGAGTGCAAGACATCTCCGCCAAGCTCGCCCCGAAGTACAACGGATCGGGCATCGTGACCTCCAGAGAAGGAACATGCGTGTATGTGATTAAGAACGAGGACGACCAGGACTTTGGTCGATTTCATGTTGGAGATTTGAAACCTTATCACCCAGCAGTAACCGAAGGGACCCTAAACCCAGGGGAGGAAGAAGCCATCAACGTTCCTCAAACTCGCACGGGAGTTACTCCACCACACCAACCGGCACAATCACCCGAACCAACGACGTGGAGATTATTAGATTAGCAACAGTATTAATATTAATTAAATAAGTTATAGTATTGAAGATTTAACGATGTAATGAAAATTCTTTCTTTTTGATGTGTCCAAATTAAAAGAAAATCTTATTAAAATAGCTTGGTTACATCACAATTTATTCTAACTCCTGCCTTAAAACAAACTTCCTTTTCCCTAGTCTCCTTCTACCCAGCGACTTTGTATAAGCGGCGAATAGAGAGAGAAACCCGGTAAGCTCATCATTATACCTGTTCGCGTCTGGGGGTGGGGGGTGTGACGTGTTGTCACGAAATGAAAATTTTGAGAGAGAGAGAGAGAGATAGAGAGGAATAGGACCCCGTTTGCGAGAGTGAGGAAACTGCGGCGGCACGCGACTCAAAAAAAAGGGGGTAATAGTTTCGATTTTCGGACACGCGTGCGAGAGTTCGACAAATTTTCCTGTGACAGATATTTTGATTTTTCTCCTGTATTCAAACTAATTCTGAATTTTCTTTTTGATATAAACGTAAGAAAAACCGAAGTAAGATATCGTTGTGTAGGTGTTGCATGCACGTGAACCGCTTTTTGATTGTTTAGCTTATAATCTATTTTCTCTCCAAATAATCTCTCTCTCTCTCTGTGCGTATTCGCGGTAATTATTTGTTGAAGTTTCCGATAAAGAGTTGTGAAAAATAAAGGTGCGTGTAGGCGAGCGGCGCCGAGGCGACGCAAATCTGTCTTTGTTTGAAAGCAATAAATTTGTTGTTCACGTAAAAATTTAAAAGTGGTGTTTAATTTCTTTTGGTGTTTTCCTGATTTTCCGAGGAATAAAAGAAGAACGACTAGGTTGTTATAATACACTGTATGAAAGCCATATAACATGTACACAAAATAGAATAAAAATTCCAAATGCTGAACACTGAATGTATAGAGTTTTTGTGTTTATTGTTTGATGATGTAGCAATAAATTTAGATATATGAGTATTGATATATATGTATATGTATATGTATATGTCTGAATATGCTTATTAGATTAGATACATATGTTGGCAATATCCTACAGTATTGCTTGCAATATGTCACACATGTGTTTTAGAAGTAAATGCATGTACTATATGTTTTTATTATAAAAATTTATATTGTATTATAATTAGAATATTATGATTAATAATACAACTCGAAGAGGGTAATTGTGAAAGTCTTTAATGAGCATTTTAAGAAGGTTTCCAATTATAAAGAATTTATGTGTGGAAAAAGGAAACAAAAATTAATTTTTTTGTACAACTTCAGATTAAAAATTTATATATTTTAAAAATAAGATCCAGAAGGCACATCTGTACATATAGAGCCGTACAACAGTGCAAATGTATACAATTGCATTAGAGCGTAGTGTATACATTGCTCAGAGTTTAGAGATGAAACTTTGGATTTAAAATCAAAAGTTTATTTTAGAGTGATGAATTTTAACTTTACAAATATAAAAAAATTATACCAAAGATGACGAATTCATACATAATTTAAATGTTTAGAGTTAAAGAATAAATACTAATTGAAGAATGGTCACAAATATGTATGTTTAAAAAAACATAAGGTGCATGACTGGCGTGGGGACGCACATACTGTGTAAACGACAATAGCGAAAAAAGGCTTATAAAAATGATAAGCAAGTCGAATGAGTGATTAGGGATATGGGAGAAAAAGGAAGTGTTGTAATTACGGTCATAAGGAAAGCAGTTGTAAGACAAAGACAACTGACATGAATTAGACAAAGACGGCCAATCGGGCCTACTCAAAATTATAAATACAACTTCCTTTGACTCCTAATATCCCGATAACTATACGCGAGTAAGGAATCAAATCTTGAATAAAACAGCGCTATTTAAAATAATATAAAAATGTGAAAATAAAACCTTTGTAAAATTGCTAAGATATTTGCATGCGAATCTATTTTTTCTCTCTCTCACACTCATGCATTCACACATCTATGTCTCTCTCTCGCACTCATGCATTCACACATCTATGTCTCTCTCGCATTCATGCTCTCTCTCTCTCTCGGATTCGTGCACGACAAAATAATCATTCTCTCTCTCTCTCTCTTTTCGTGCTCTCGCTTTCATTTTCGAATCTATTATCGCTGCTATATTTTTGCAATTAAATTTTGGAAAATCAATGTCCATAGGTAAATTAATATCACGGAATAAAATGAATATGAAAGGGCTGACTTTAGGATCAAAAAGAGGTTTCCCGAAGAAAACCAGCGCGTTGGGACGACGTGCGAGACGCGTTGGTGGGATTTGTTAGACAAATCTCGGCTCGATACGAAAGTATCGAGTCATGGAAAATTGCAGACGTGCAATGAAAAACGGAAATGGGATGCTGGTGGGACATCGTACGATCCAGCATCCCAGATACAAAGTCAGACGCGGGAAAATTAATAATAATTTAAGAAATGTAGATGGACAGCGATAAAAATTAATTTAGTATGTGTTGGCTTTTTCCTCCTTTTGCAGGAAGGAGGTTTTTTCTGCCAAGAACCGAGGTTTTCTGCGAAAACCAACGTAGGAGTGCGTTCGCGAAAAAACAATCGATAAAAGTTCGTTAAAACAATTTTAGGAAAAATAAGCGAAGCGTAAGAGGTAACGAGGCGACTAGAAAGCGATAGTCAGCCACTTTTGATTTGTACGCGAACAAGATAACTTGTAACGTGCATATTGAAATAAATTATAATCTGCAAAATATCTTTTTGTTGAGTCATTCATTTATTATTTACAATTTCATTCTTAATATTAATAATAAAAGGTCAACCCGAGGAAGGAACAGCAGGAGATTCGCTCATCAACATACTTTGTGTTTCTCATGTCGGTTGAGTTACCTCCCTCATTTGAAGCTGGATCGATGAGTTGCTTGAACGTGAGTTTATAAATTATATCTTTTTTTGATGTGCAGTGTGCAGACGTGTACACTAGCACTATTTCAAGAGAACGGAGGGGAAAATGATCTTGAATCACGTGATTCGGAATCTAGGGTGCGTTTCAACTGAAACTCTTTCAGTGAAACGAGCCTAGCTTCTTTCAAGAAAAGCTCTGTCGCGCAAATCTCATAGTATCCTGGCTTTAAATAATTGTGAGAGTTGTTGTAGAAATAGATTCATGTAGAGGTAGATGTTTTGGTAATTACAGGTCGTAGTGGGAGTTTGCACGTTCATCAGCGTGGATAGATAAGTTAAGAAAGCGACCGAAGAGGTAATTTTTTTGCTTTTTTGCTTTGTTTCTTTATCTAGATGAACATCGAAGAGAACCAGCCTCCCCAAGAGAGAAGCCTGCCCCAGAGTGCTCTACCAACGGGCATTAATGGCCAATTGGTAAAAGAGCTAATTGACAGCAATGTCGTATTAGCTCGTGAGTTTAGAGAGACAGTAAGTATGCTTGTCACCGTGAGCCAGAATATGTTGGAGGCTCAGCGACTGAAGAGCCTAGCTGAGGCTTTAAGTGATGAACGCCGCAATTCTCGGCTCACTCAAAGTATTAGAGGAGAAGAGATGGAGAGATCTCTGGAAAATTTAGAGTTGTCGGATAGAGGGCTATCCGAATCAGAGACTTCGAATGTCAGCATGGTGGAAGCTGACCAGGACCCACCCCAGATGGAGAAATTTTTTCAGCGTATGCATCATCATTTGCATAGCCTCTCTGTTCTCAGCTAGCATAATCACGTCATCTGCATAGGCTAGCGACCAGAATCTTCTCTTATTTACTTTTATCTATCTTGCTCGTGCCTAGTTCTTTTGTCTCAATGTCCCAGTCTTTGTTGATTCCTATGATGAATCTCCCTCTTGCTCTTCCTCTCTTTTTTTCTCTTTTAGCTTCTATTATTTTCCAGTTCATCTTCTTCGGCAGGCATTTGTTACCTATCTTTTTCCTCTACCCATGATTCTGCCAGACATACAAAATCTTTTGTCTTTATGTAATCCCAAAAGTCTATATCCTTGTTCCATATTCCCGCCGTGTTCCAAAAGAGCAGGTCTCTGGTGTTCTTGCTCTCCTTTTCTCTCCTATCCTTTCTTTCTGCCTTTTTCTCTTGTCTTTCTTACTCCATTTTTCTCCTTCGTCTTTTCCTTTGTCCCTTTCTGTTTCTTTTTGTTTTTCTTCATCGTCATCTTATCCCTGTCTTTTGTCTCTTGTCTATATTTTGTCCACTCCTAATCTATACTAAATTCGACTTTTCATTCTCTCTTTTCTCCCTATCTTTCCTTGTCTTCGTGTGTTGGGGCTCCATTCTACTTTTTATCTCTTCTCTTTCTATTTCTTCCCTTCTTTTCTCTTCTTTTTCTTCTCTTTCTTGTTTGTTCTTATTTACCTTCATCTCTGCTTCTCTCATTATCCTATCTATCATCCTACGTCATCCCATCTGATCCATTGCCCTTCGTATTTCACTCTTCTAAACCCTATCTTCGTTTCTATTCCCTTAGTTCTCATTTGCTTTGCCCATTCTGAAATTTCGTCTTGCGTTTTCCTCTCTTCGAAATTGAGATCAAATTCTATAAAGATGTTCGTTCCTATGAGATGTCTTCTGGCGTTATAGACCTCGATTTTGTCGTCCCGATTAAAAAATCTCACTATTATCACGTTCCCGCTCCACTATGTGTCCCTTATCTTCTTCACTTTTTTTAACCTATTCTTTAAAAACGCTTCTATCCATCCCTTTAATTCTTTCCCCCCTATCTCCCCTCTGCCTACTCCTTTAATCACTAAATTGTCATCCCTCTCTTTTTTTTCTTTTTCCCATACTAACTTTTTCACTTCATTTACCTCTTTTTCTGAGAGACGTGACCTAAGTGAACTTGCTCTGCTTATCCCTGACTTGATCGATCCAGTCTCCGAGTCCATATATTCCATCTCACCTTGCTCACTGCCCGATCTTGCGTTCTCCAGCCAGCATATCTTTGCCTCAGCTTCCACCTTCCAGTCTGTCAACTTTTCTACTGCCTCTTCTAGTTCCTTAATTCTATTCGTCGCTCTTTCCATTTCTTTATTCATTTTCTCTCTTTTCTTATCCATATTTTCTAGTTTGGCCTCTATCCAGTTCATCAGCGCCTCCCTATCTTCTTTGAGTTCCTCTCTTATTTTTTGCATGTCTCTGTTTTTTTCTATTTCTTTTTCTATTGCATCTATTTTTTCCTCTTTGTTTTTCTCAAACGTTACCTTTTTCTTTAACTCTAGCAGTGTCTGCGTATTTCTCCTTGCTCCTCTGCCTCTCTTGTTTGCAACCGTCGTGCTACCACCCCTCTCCGCCTTCTCATGGGCCGGCGTGGTTGGGGTGCTCGGTCGTACGGCGGCGCTGTCTGTCTGCTCGAGTTCCCTATCTTTATGCTCCATGATCCTTGACTCACGATCTCCCGCGCACAGCTTTTCGATTTTTTGGAATCGGGCCCCTAACCTTCACTTTCAGCTTTTCACTTTTCACTGTGTTCCTTTCACCTTCACTTTCAATCACTATTCTTTTTTATCTTATCTTGTTCGTTTCATAAAAATCTTTCTTTTCGTATCACTTTTTCTTGATTTTGTAAATGTTATGCCAAAACGATTTTATATAATTCGCGGAACTTTCAACTGCGTGACACACTCCTTCGAATCGCAAATAAGCAAAAGAACCCTAAGGTATGTCTGCTGTAAGCGATGGAATCTCCAACACGGTCGCCTAGACGAACCGACACCAATAAAAGAGAAAGTTCGCATCTATGCGAGATCATCGGGGAAAACTACCTGAGCCGCAGGAAGGGTAGATGAAGAATACAGCGAAAACTAAGGGTCAGTCTTGTTTGAGGCAACGATAGTTGCCGATTGTATGCTATTTTTCAATAAACGGATATTGCTAACTTTGCTAAATCTCCGCGTTACTTATTTATCGTGCTTACCACACCCCTTGCGTTTTATTATATTGCCGACGGGAGTGAGATCTCGGTGTTTATCTTTCATGAGAAATGGGATATCTATCCGAAAACGCGAGGATGAGCGAATCGCATACTCCACGAGGAGACGCACGACGGAAGCCTGTGCAGCGCTCGTCCAGCGACGCGAGTAAGGCTTCTCGCCGATCGCGTTCGCAACATCGAGGGAGAGATAGGGTGAACAGCCTTACCCGCGAGTTGAGGAGAGGGATTTAAGCGTATGTCTCGCCAATTGGGCGAGTCAACGCGTCGCCGATCGCGCGACAGGGAGAGCCCGAGGTCGCGGCCACAAGACGAGCAAAAGTTGGTGCCATTGTACGATCCGAATGACGCGTATGTGACTGTCGACCTGTGGATCAAGCGGGTGGTGGCTGTCAAGCTAAGATACGCTTGGAATGACGAAGTTACGGTGATGTATATTGCCGACAAACTTAAAGGAGCGGCGGCAACGTGGTACTCTCGTATCGAAGTGGCAACGCTGAGCTGGGAGCGATGGAGAGAGGAATTAAGATCGACGTTCACCAGGCACATCAGCCTTGCCAAAAGGTTAAGGAAAATGCTGTCGCGCACTCTAAAGAAAGGCGGTGTTGTGGCGGTTGACGCGTTCACGAAATATGTGTTTGCTAAGGCGGTAGCAAATACTAAAACCTTACTTGTCATGCGGTTCTTCCACGAGATAGGTAACGAGTTCGGCTCCCCGAGAAGGATCGTGAGCGATCGAGGAAGTGCTTTCACATACAAATGCAATCGATTAAAAACATAACTACCCCGGAAAGGAGCCATCAAATCGATAGTGAATCCGTGCCGCGAGTCGTAAGGAGTACGTCTTTCGAGACTAGCCTGCCTCCTCGCGGTGGGCCCAGGATTACGGGGGGGCCCGTCATTGCAACTTCAGGTGTGGAAGGTGGGGAAACTGGGGTTAAGGGTGGCTCTTCATTTCCGGCAAATGCTTCACCCAGCGTTTACGTAGGTGGATAAGCAAGAAGTACCACAAGATGATATTTCGTGAGACCTGTCCCCGGCTCATTCTGGAAAGGCTTAGAAAAGCCAAAAGGCTTGAGAATAATATCACGCACATTGCGGTGCGCAATCGCATGCAAGACATGCGTATGAAAAAATCCGATAAGAGCGCTGAATTTATTGAGAAATTCGAGTCTCTTATCAGAGAATACGAGACCTTTCCGGACGCTCATCCGCTCTCCGAAGATGAGAAGAGGACGGCTTTCTTCAACGAGCAAATACCTGAGGTCCGACATTATGTGAATCTCTCGAAAAGGTTCCAAAATCGAGAGTTCATATACGAAGAGATGAAGGAGACTGTCCTTCAAACCGAAGCAGAGAGAAACGAGTCCAAGCTCTCGTCTTCTCAGGTATCTGAAACGGTTCAGGCACAAATGGCTAGCACTAGTTCGGTGAAGACAGGCAAGTGTCATCGCTGTAACAGTGTTGGTCACTGGGCGTCAGAGTGCCCTTTAATCTCGAGTGGCAAATGGTATTGTTACCATTGCCACGCAATCAGGAACCATAAGGGGAATGATTGTTGTTGAAAATACAGAGTTATGCAATTAACTGGTAGTACATATATCAATACTAAAGACCGATGATAAGCAACACGTGATTATCGCAAGATGGTTCTAGTACGTTCTATATGCACTAATATACAGGATAGAGTATCCCTATAATTTATATGCAAGATATATACCTGGCTACAAAGGCAATGTTGGTTTTTAGAGCCCTGTACTTATAACCTCTAATTGTTTTTTCTCATTAAGATGGTGTACGCCCTCTAGTGGTCAATATGTGTATCGTTGTAATTATTCAATTTCACAACAATTGTTATAGATTAAAGGTGTAGCAGCCCAAACCGAAGAGTAAACCCCAGAGTCTCAGGCCGTCAGGCATCGATCTCGACTACGAGGATTGGGCCCGAGATGTGGTGCAGGAGATAGAGTGGAGGAACGGGTGGAGAGAAACCAGAGTCGCCTTATAGAAAGCCCTCGTCGAAATAGGGCAGATTAAGTCAGCCATACGCAACTTTCAGGTCCGTATGGACGAAGATCACCCGCGATAGCTGCACTCTTTACAGGAGGCCACCGCGACGGGACATGAAGCGGAGGAAATCCGTCATGCGGCAAATCGCATGGCACACTTTTGTGCGAATATACGCAGGAGGGCTGAGCAACTGCATCACAAACTAATGCAGGCTCAGAGCGACAAATTAAATGCAGAGGCCCGCATGATGGATCCGCGCGGGTACAACCCCGCCCTTCCAGCTCCCATTAGGGCCTGTTCCCAATGTGGAATCAATGGGGTAGCCCGTAGCCAAGATTGTGCCAACCGGGACAATCCTACAACGCAAAGACGAGGAGACTATTAATTAATTAGAGACTATTGATGCTCAACAACCAATTACCTCGGCGAAGGTACACATTGTTTAAAGAAAATTATTTTTTTGTTGTCAAGAATAAAAAGAATATCAACGCTACTCTATCGGACTATAATTCACTCTTCTTTCCCGAAAGAAGCTTCCTTTTCCTAGCCTCTTTCTACCCGGCGACTCTGGTATGCGCGGCGAAAAGAGAGAGAGATAAAGTATGTGAACCACGATAGCTGTTCACCTCAGGAGATAGGGGGTGTGACGTGTCGTCACAAAATGGAAAACTTCAGGAGAGCGAGAGAGAAAGAGAGACAGGACCCCGATCACGAGAGTGGGGCAATCGCGGCGACACGCGAGGAAGAAAAAAAAGGGCAAGTCAATTCGATTTCGGCAATTACGGGGCGCATCAACCCTTCGATATATAATCGTTTTTTTGTCGAAGACGGCTCGAGCTTTCCGTTAAAAGGGAAACAAAAAGTTGGTAAATGTAGTTAATGCATGTGCGTGCGATTTCTCTAAATTTGCTTTTTCGCTTGTTCTTAACTCTTTTCTCTCTCTCTCTCTCTCTCTGTGCGTAGGGCTCGGACCGAGAGCACTTTCAGGTGCGTGTAGGCGAGCGGCGCTAAGGCGACGCAATCTTTTTCTATTTTAGGTTTCCGAAAATCCTTTTTTTAATTGTAAACACCAGAAGTTGTTTTTGTGAAAGAAAAAGCAATAAAGTTGTTATATTATTAAAAATTTGTTTCGTCACAATGTTAATTTTTTTCTTCAAAAATTCAATTATTTGAAATATGATGCCATAATTTTTATTATTGCATTGTTTTTTACCTAATATAGAATTTTTTATACTATTTTCTTGTATTTTTAATAATTGAAAAATAAAATAAAGACAAAATAATTATTGTCGATTGAATAATATTTTATATGAATTAATTGATTTTATGTAAATTCTAGAAATTTTTAATAATTCTATATACATATATAAATATACCCTTTTTTGCTTAAATAATAAATTATTTCATTGTAGTATTATGAAGACAAAACATAATAAATTTAACAAAATGTTTTTTATTTATTGTATCTGAATTATTTATAGAATTTAACAAATTTTCTAAATTTAAATTTTTTGTTGTTATCCAACAAAATTAATTTGATAAAAATTTTTAGTAAGTAAACTATTTTTTTATGAAATATTAAATAAAATTTTTTGTCTTGAGAACTTTATAATTTTTCTTTTTTTTATAATTATAGCTTTTTGTAAATAAATAACTGAGTCAATATCAATATTGTAATAGATTTATGTGAATGTAAATTATAGTATCACATTTTATAATATAATTCATGCATAGCATTTTTGTTAATTTTTTAATGAACATTTAAAAATTATTGGTATTACTGTCAGTTGAAAAGTATGTTATTTTTGTTCATATGTGATAAAATTCCACTAGATGTCGGTAGTACTTGTTTCCCACAATATATTACTATTGAATTTATATTTAAAGCCAATTATTTTTATAGAGGAAATACTTTCTCAAATTATATCATTGAAAAATAATAATTAATTTATACATTGAAGGTAGAAAAGAAATTGTAAAATATATTTATATTTTATTCTAACAATTAATTATAAGATTATTATATTAAATTAATGAATTAAACTTTATACATTTAACTTTATTTCTTTGCTATACTTAGCATATAATTTGTTGCAAAAGTATGTAAAATTCATATAATCTAAAATCATATTTCTAAGAGAAAACAATTAGAGTTCAAATCTTTTTTTAAAAGGTATTCTAATTTAATATGAAAATGTCTTTTGAACAATGAACACTATTAAACTCAATATTCTGACAAGTTCATATAAAAACGATATTTTATTTCATTTTAGAGTAAATCATGATGGTGATTTTATGAAATTTGCCTCAAAGAATGTATCAATATAAAATGCTTTTTAACATTTTTAATTCTACATATAATCAAAATTTTGATAAAATATAGATGAGTAATATTTTTAATGTAAAATATAATTTCATTAAACAGAAAATTAAGTATTGAGTATCCCTTATTAAAAATTACTTAACGTTTAAGTACATGTATGTACTATAAAATATATCTAATTGTGAATATTTTAATCTCATAAATCATATATTAAATTTACTTTCTACTTAATATATAAGTTTTAATATTTTTATATATATATTCTTTATAAATATGTTTAATATATAGTATTATTTTTTCTAAAGCATTAAAAATATATTTAATACTTTTATTTATTTTATTATTAATAGCATAAGATGGTATACAATTAATTAATATGATCAACAAGTAAAGTTTTTCAATATTTATTTGCGAAAAATCAATACATTTCAAATTAATTTATTGGAAAGTACAAAAAAGTAAAAAATATATACTTGAAATTAATTATTTGAATAAAATATTGATAACCATGCACACGACTACAATATTTAATACTAAAATTGGGAAATATTTCTTATATATGTAAAATAATTATAAATAATAAGATTCAGCAATAAGATTTCAATAGAATTAATAAGATTTATTGTACTTCTTACAGTTAAAAAAATTATAATAGTGCTTTTATTAACTTCGGTGTATGTATAAAATCAATAAATAAAAACGTACTAAATTATAATTGAATTATTTTCAAAGTTTTTGATTATTATAGGCTCACATCAATATCTGGCTGATCTTTTTATTCGTAAAAATATTTTTTATTGATATTGAATAAAATAGCAATAAAATATAAATATCTATGAAATAATATAGTGGTATATATTGATTACCATTATATTTTAGTCAATACAATAGCGCTATGATACAATTCGGATATGATTCAAATTGTATTGTCATAGATAAATTTTTGCTAGAATAAAAAACATGCATTTTTAACAGAAAAACATTGCTCAATTCAGTATTCTTTTAAAACTGAATCTCTAGATAATATCGATTAATAACAATAAATATAGAATTATTATTAACAAATAACATGCAGTAATTTTTATTATAATACATTTTTTTTCAAAATTTTTTCTTTTTGAGTAAAATATTTAACTTTTAAATCCTATGAATGAAATTACTATCGAGTACTACGATTTAATTTTAATTAACACACATATTGTAAAAGCTAAAGTTTTGTTTGCTGCTCAACGAATGTTAAAGTGTTAATATTTATAAATATATTATGCAATTTATATTAATTTTTGTGACAAAAAAAGTATGTCACAACAAATCAGTCTGTCTTTTAGGTTTCATGACATATATTTTGAAGCACGATAAGTTAAAATTAAATATTTAGCAAATACTTTCGTTTCGTCCGCAATTATAATTTTCGATGGGATTTTCTCTACTCCCCTTTCGCTCATCTTTTCCTTAATTTTCTTTTTCTTGAGCAAAGCATTTTCAGTAATTGTACTGGTCAGCATTCAACGCCTTTCTATATCTAGTATTACCCTACCTTAAATAAATACTTAAGAAATCTCTTATACAAATACATACATTCTAAAATGGAAAATGTCAACAGGCATTTTTTACATACTATAGAAAATACTTTTTACTATTATCAAATTTCGATAATATTTCAAAATTAAACTAATTTTGAATATTTAATAAAATCTTACTTCTTGTTTTGTAATAACCACAATTCATTTTAAGTCTTAATTTGAAAATTAATATTTATATTATTCATGAGATACATATTAGAAATAATAATTAGCTGATTAATGAATTGTTTATAATTTTTAAATTATGTTAATCATCTTAAATTCAATAAAAATATCTACTAATTACTATTTCTAAAAGTAATAAACAAAATGTTAATATTTAATGATCACAGATGATGATAATAATGGTTCATAATGATGATAATGATAATAATGATTTCATTATAATAATTATTATATTAATTTATTAACTGAAGACTATAAATGCTTTGAATAAAATTATATATTTATTATTCAGTTTTTTAATTGCTTAGATCATCCTGTTATAATGAGCTATTATTTTATATAATAATAGTTTATCTGTATATATATATATTTGATCTAAAATTCGTGTTTTATTAGAAAATCATTGTGTAAATAAATATAATAGTTCTGTATATATTAGTATTAAAATTCATGAGATATAAAATGCAGCTTTATCTCTTATGACTTAAATATATACCTAAAGAGAGCTGTGTAATTTACGATTTATATTAGGGAATTTTATAAGTATTTTATGTTTAAATTATTAATTAAAGGTTTGTAAACAGCGAAGTTATATTTAGGTCAACAGAAAAATGTAAAACTGATTATGATTATAAAATGTTTATAATAATAATATTTATATATGTATTTAATTTTTTTGGTAGTGTAATGTAATTAAAATTAATATATCATAATATAACTTTCTGTGTTTGAAAAAGAGATATTTATAACTTTTAAAATGTTTTGGAGAATTTTTTAGGATAATCACAAACTTTAAAAATTTTTTTCTAGTATTGAAATGAAATAATAAAAGAATTCTTTAAAAATATAAATTCTATTTATAATATTTTCTACATAGGTAAGTATTTCTAAGAACAGAGAGTAACCCTAATTAATTTTATCATAAATTTAAAAAAATCTTAATATTTTCGAAAGAAAGTAAGTTTATAAATTTTTTTTAAATTCGAAACTTGTAAAAAATTTTTTCTAAATCATATTGGCTATCTTAAATAGATACTTGAGCAATTTCCAAACACCAACCAAACTCTTAGCAATCTTATTGTGTTAAAATCGACCATGGAATCAGTAGTAAACTGTGTGATATTTAAAAAATATGCTTTCGATGGGATCCGCCGTCTCTTTTTCCAATACCTTGCGGAAAATGAAGTTATAAATGTATGAGTATACAATCGGAATCAACGTTATATTAGATGCATAGGAAAATCACAGAACATTTTCTTTGGAATACTACCACTGAGAACTAAAAATATCATTTGAATGTAAAAGCAATAATGGTGATATTCAGATATGACCATTGCGGTTAAGCTTAAAATATTTACCTGATAAGGATAAAATTCATTTTGAAATATATTTTCATTCTTGACGATTAAAAAAGGTATTTTTTTTATCGCTTTTTGGTCTGTTTAAATAGATAGTTTGAGATTGTTTACTGTAAAGAGTTACAAAATAATAAGAAAGATTTTCTTTTTCAAATTTTAATAAGACGTTTCTTAATAGATTCTTAAATTAAAATAGATGTAAGACCTCGATATAATTGGATATTTTAAAAACGAGTAATAGATACATGAATATAGAATAATACTTTTTTGAAAATAATTGTTAAAAATAAATTGTATTTCCAGAGACTATCAATAGAATAACAATGAATAATGGTCACAAATAGTGTATTAATAATCATGAAAATATGTCACCACAAAAATTATAAAAGATGTTTGAAAATATTGGTAAACAGTGTTGCTTTAAATTGTTGCTTATTTCCTCTGTAAATATATCTGCCTATTTTTCTCAATGAGCACAAAAAAGTAAAATACAAAAAACTTGTGACAAAAACAAGAGTTTTCTTTTTATTTGTTAAGGTAACATCATATTACATTTCGTAATAATGAATAAGTCATTCTTTAGTTTGTTCAATGATCTAAGTTTAGAACTTCTGTAATATTATCGATCAAAATCCTGTGGTAATCGAACTGTGACGGTAAAGGATGAAAGTTTAATGCAGTTGGAGTTTCTGTGACTTTCTGAATCAAATATCATAGTTTACAGGCTTAGATATTTTACGAAATGTTAATAACTTTATCTTATAATATATGATTGAATATCAAATATATTGTTTATATTAATATGTTTTAAAAATTGTTTATACCTAAATAAAATCTTTTTGGAGTTAATAGCAAGCATATGTAAATGGATAGTCAATTCATACAATCTTTTTTTTTCATCAAATTTTAAGTTTTGGTAAGAATAAAATAAACGTTTGTATTAATGATACATATATATATATATTACTGTTTGATTTATTGTTAGAAAAAATCAAATATGACTGAAACACGTTTGATGTTAAAAAACAGTCAGCTATAAGCTATGAAAATTAGTGGTTGCCTTAAAATTTTAGGCAGCCAAACTTAAACGAAGCTAATACATGAGTTTCTTAGAGACTTATTAGTGGAAGTTTTGAGATAGATAAAGATACAATGATTATGATAGGTTCAAATAATTCCTGACTTTTCCTCGATAGTAGTTGGGAAAAAGCGAAGATGGATAAAAGCAGATTACTCGATGTTTTAGTCCTGGATGACGATGAATATTCGGTCTACATTTGTACGTAGAGGAAAGTATGTTATTATATTTAAAAAAAAAAAAATAAATAAATAGAAAGATAAATAATAATTCATTTTTCAAATTAATTATGCAAATTTTTTATTTGATTGTATGTCAGATATTATAAACGTTTCAATTCAATAAAAATAATTATTAATTTTTATTTTCTAATTGTTCGATATATATAAGAAATTTTTTTACTTGTCATAAATGGATAATTGCAATCAAGTAAAAAGATCAAAAAGCCTTAACTCAAATACATACACGTAGAAATTGCTATCTTATATTTATGTCTTTATATATTAATCAACTCAATCATTTCAATGAGTAGTAATTTTTTTTATTTTACTAATTCTTAGTTGTGTACTTATTTAATTATATCTATTGTTTTGTTAATAGATAATATGAAGTTATTATTCAACGTAATATACAATGTAATACTGTAAAAGAAGTAAGATTTTTGTACTTATTGAAAAACAATAAATTATAATAAACATGTAAAGAAATTCATAGTGTTTTTTAAATATTTAAGAAATATTGCAGTCAAATTACTGAAATTAGTAGATAAAATAATTAAAATTTATAATCACGATGAACTTAAATTCTCTGTAATCAATATCGTTTTACAAAGAAATTCGATCGTCTCATAATTTTTCATAATTTAGATGTAGATACTTATTTCAAAAATAGGAAGATAGAGGCTTATCAGATAGAAAGTCTTTCATTGAACTTTAGAATTGTGTACTCCTTAATTTGCTCATCATTTCTCTTGTACAGGGTGCCAACTTACCGCAACTTTCAACATCTTGAGCCCAAGTTTCTAGTTGGTAATTTCGCTCTGTGACACCTAAGCGAATGAGGCATTATCCGCTAATCCGTATGAACTGTAAGTAATTTTAAACTTCGTTGTACACAGAGTTGAGATGATTGTATCAAAGCCATGTACCGCAGTGTAGTTTTCAGCATCAAAATTATTGTTAAAGAGCGAGGTATTAAAATCTGTTTTATGAATTTTAATTAGTTCAAAATTGATTTAGCAATGTATTTAAATTAATTGGCATTATGGCAACTGTTATTAAATATAATCTAAAAGTCTATTACCGAGGATTTTATATTAATTTTATATAATTATAAATTATATTCTGTATAGGGAATTTTACGTATTTTACAGCAACTTGACTTTTCTTAAAAGACCTATTAGACTAAGTGTAATCTATTTTAGCAATTTATTACGTATTAATTACAGAATATCAACGTAATGATGCTTAATACGAATATAAAATTGATTAAATTTCATTTCAACATAGTATCAAGTGAATAATATAAGCTAATTTGTCAGTATTTGTATCCGTTCATCAACTGCGAAACTATCTATCTCATGAGTCAAGGATTTATATATATTACTTCAATTTTATTCCTCACTAATATCCTAATAATTGAAAAGTAGATGATGCATAATAATCACTTAAATTGATATAGAGTTGAGCTAAATTAGTAATCTTAAATAATAAAATGTTTTTAGCTTCCAAATTTTTTTTTTTTCTGTAACTTTAATTTCGTAGTATAATCGTATAATACTCGAATAACAGTTAATGGAAAAATGTATGATGGTTTTAGTTATGGAATGACAAATTACATAATAATAATAAAAAATTATCCTATATCGATGAACATTTTTATATAATTATTTTATATCATACAATGTAGATTCCTGTATGATACTGTGATAATCTTAGTTGTTCGTTTTCTTTAATTTGTAACTGCAAAAATAAAAAAATAAGACATGAAAAATATTTACAAGATTATTAAGAAGTTATTCTTGAAAATATTTAGTAGCAGAAATATCTAAAAGTTATTCTTATACAATAATCGTCTAAAAATTCCATTGTTCTTTCCACAAAGTTATCTGTTAATACAATAAAAAGTTTTTATATTGTTCTAAAATTTTATTCGCTGAGTGTTCTAAGATGATAAATATTTTTTTTTTTAATGAAAAATTCAATTTGTTAGCGTGAAATAATGATTAAATAGTTTTATAAAAGCGTAAACTTCCTTTCGTACGTATTAAAAAGTCTATTATTTTAAAATGAAAAAAAATAATTCACATTCAACTTTAATAAATTACTATTATTTTACCAGAACGTTTTTAATACGACAGAGCCAATCATTCATTTTGAAATTTAAGCACTTTTGAATTTTTGCCAGAGAATGGAATAAAATTTTAATATCGCCAGTTACGAATATCAGACTAATATTAATCTTTGAAAACATTGTCAATCCGCACTTCATTGCACTAAATTTCGAGGAAAGACCGAGTCTGTCGCAATTAATAAAGGATGCATTACTGGAGTCACCCGGTGCATACCTACTGTCGTTCCAGTGTTGCGATGTTCGCAAATATGCATCCTGAGACACGGGGATCACACAATAAAGAAGAGCAGGAGGAAAAGGGCCACTTCGGCGTAGGAAGGGCTTTTGTTCCTGGCGCCGCGTTATCAGTGTCCAGGTCAGGCGCCTCAACTCCGTTATCAAGTTTACTACATAGCAGTGAACGTACGAAATATGTGCCGAGACATCCAACTTCTGGATTCTTTACTTTCATACCATATTACATTCGCCCTGGAGCGTTGGTTACCAAGGCATGCACGTCGATTGTTACAGCCATAATCGGAAATTAAAGAGAGAGAAGCACTTTTGATGTCACCGACTCCTAAACTCACACCCTCAACTCGCAATCATCTACTTTCGCTTTAAGTGCATTTAGTCGACACCTATTATCATGAGTTTTACAGCCAGATGAGATGATTAAGAAATATCTCGCGAGAATTTATAATTTATTAATCCAATGTCTCGTTTTGTTGCTATTGAAATTGCTCATAAATTTATGGTTTATAAACCACGAATATTATTCATTTAGATTAATTTTTTAAATCCATAGGAAACTTATACTTAATTATGTAAATACATCTTGTGCTGTCGCAATAAATATAATATATAATTTAAAGTGTGATTTAGATATTTAATAAATTAGCAAATACGACTAACATCGATTTCCTAATATCAATATGA
The DNA here is from genome assembly GCA_018907245.1 of Eupristina koningsbergeri. NCBI lineage: Eukaryota > Metazoa > Arthropoda > Insecta > Hymenoptera > Agaonidae > Eupristina > Eupristina koningsbergeri. Next base: position 84,829 of record JACCHV010000100.1, read on the forward strand.
ATGTACTTAAATGTGTAAACTTTAAATGCAAATGAAAATAGATTTCTTTCGTCCAAGAATTAAAATTTACATCTTATTTTTTTATTCATAGCATCTACGAATATTAAATCAAGTTATATAATATTTTAAATTTGATTTACAATATATTCATATAATTTACTGTGTAATGTACACAATTTATTTGCTTCATGTTAATTAATAATTCACTTATTTAATTAAAAAAAAATTGTGTACATAATAGTGTGTATTTTTCTTACTATGAAACTTTTAAATGGCTTTTAAAAGTTACATACTGGATAAAATTTTCAAAATATAATCTCGGTACGTAGGAGTTGCTTTTTAATAGAGTTGTAAATCACACTCATAATTTTTTTATTAATAATATATATGTATCTTTATCTTATATTATAATTAAATTAATCCACAAATATAAAATAATTTACCTTACTTTCTATTTCTAGTTCATATATTTATAAAATAGCAGATTAATAAAGTATTGACTGCGTATTTTCTTCCTAAAAACTATTATTTGTCTTATTAATTTCATTTAAAAACAATAATTTTAACTATTTAGATTTATTTAAATATTAAAATTTTTAACATATAACAATTTATCTTTTTATTATATTTATGAATACATAAAAATTCAAATATTTGTATAATTATTTATGTGTTAAGAATTTTAATATTTGTATTTTTTACTTTATTCGACTTGTAACTTAATTATATATCAATTTATCTTTTTATTATATTTATGAATACATAAAAATTCAAATATTTGTATAATTATTTATAAGAAAATTTATTAATTTGAAAGGTCAAATATTATTATGTATTTTTTCGAAGAATTTTTATTAAACAATTTCAGTTAACATATTTTTTTTTGAATTACATCGACTATGTTTTAAAAATATAGTTTTCTTTATTAGAAAAAAAGAAGAAATTAAGTGAAATATAAATATATTAATATTGTTGAAACAATGATTTTATAAACTGAAAATTTTATATTTTATTTAATGTTATTATGTATTTGCGGTTGCATTCAATTGTCAGTTTCACTACATTTACATCTATTATTTCATTTAATGTTGCACCAGATGCTGGACGCCTGATCTAGCCTTAGTAATTAGTGAAAACTGTTTCTCCTTTAACACAAATTATCGCTTTTTAAATTTAAACTAAAATGTTAAATTTAATAGCTCTGACCATTTTGTGATAAGAATAAATAGAAATATGAATTTTGTCGAAATATTTAAAGAATAATTAAATTCATTAATTATAAATTATTTAATTTCTGTTTATCGTCAATCTTGATATACTATAATCGTATAGATTAAATAATATAAACATGAAATATTAAATAGAATAAATTATAGACCTTAAAATAAATTTATATCGATGATAACGTTAGAAATCAAAATTTATCAAGTAACAATATTATTTTTATTAAAATATTTTGCTTATTGAAGAAAACACAGATACCTCAAGATTTGTTTGTTTTTATAAATAATACATTATATATTACATATTATGGTATTTTATTTGCAGCTGATGGAACTCTACCGTCAATTTTAGTAATAAATGCAATTTGGTAAATAATTACTTCTTTTAGTGATCATCGTCCTTTTGCGAATACTGCAATTACATAGATAAAAGCTTCCATTATGAGTATCAAATGATTCACTTCTTTTGTAATTAATACCATTGCTTTAATTTCCGATGATAAGTGTAAATTCAGTTGTTTAGTTACCAATGATTATCATTAACTGTTGCCATATTAATCATTTTATGGATTATATGATATTCTATGTTTAATACTCTATATTCATAAAGGAGTCACTCATAATAATAATAAAATAATGCCATTTAATATTATATTATTTTTAGAAATATAAAATCTTTGATAATTATTTAATTGTGTGATTTAAGAGAAGCATTAAGATGCATCGAACAATTTTTAAAAATATGGATGATAGCGAATAGAACCTATATAAACATCTAGGATCTAATAAAACCCAATTTTACAATATAATTTAATTAAAACAGCAATAAATCAGTGAGAATATAATTGAGAAATTAATGATATTTGCATTCTGGTTCAGTTTGTAATCTTATACTTTATTTTTAAGTTTTAAGGCATAGTATCTTTTCGATACGATGAATGTACTCGTATATTATAATCATGGAAAATTTTACTTAATATAAAATTTAAGTTGAAAATGTTTACAGAATCAATAAACTAGTTTTTAAAAACTTTATTAAAGAGTATCGATACAAAAAAACTTTTTAAATATTCAAAAATGTGTTTTTTAATAGATAAACCTAATACAATAGAATTTAGAAGGAATATAATTTATAAATAGTAAAATATCAAATTTATTAAATAGATTATGACAATTATAAATTACTATTTTTTAAAAAAATGAATTGTATTTTTGCCAAAATCCAAATAATAATATTTTTTTTAAATAGAAAATAAGTTAAAATAAATAATACCATATACAAATAATACATTCAATTTTAATTATTTAATTAAAAAATTAAAAATTTTTTTATTAGAAAGACAATAGAATATATTATTGAATATAAAATAATTTAAAAAACAATAAATTTTACCGTAATTGTATGACTCATTTTTTATGTATGACTTATCTTTCGCATATTTAGAAGTTCTTTTAAACTATATTTTAGTTATCAGTCTAGCAATTTTTATTAAAGTTTTCTTTCATATTAACTATTATGAAAGCATTATAAGTTTTAAATTATTGTAATATTGTTCATCATTATCATCTTCAATTTTTATAAAATTTTCAATTATCTAAAGATAATGAATCAGAGGTATTTAATTTATCGAAGAAGAGAAATAACAATAAATTTTTATTTAATCATAATAATAATTATACATATAAATCTTTATTAAATAGAACACGATTAATCTTGAAATTAATTATCGTATTTATTTTAATAATTTAAATAATTCATTGTTTTTCAGAATCTAAAAATTAATATAAATTAATATGTTTATCTAAAATACTTTTGTAATTATTTATATCATATTTGAAAACTAGATTTTTTATAATCCACTATTTTATTTTATGATTGTAAATTTACATCCAATATAATTTTACGATGAACGTATAATTTAAGCGATTATCCATATTTATTGATTTAATGATATTTATGATAAATAAGTATTATTTTTAATATTAATTTCAATGCTGTTGAAACAATAAAATTAATATTAATCGTATTTATAATTCTATATTAATTTGCACTAATTTCATACTTAAATGAAGTATTATTAATAATATTTCAAATTCAATATAACTAATTAAAATTAAAATGGACCATTAAGAAATGAAATTTAGGTATTTTAGTGTAAAAAATGGATTTTTTTAAAAATATGTAATGATATTGTAATTATATGTTCATCTCATGTTATTATATTTTATCTATGGTATAAAGGAAATATATAATTTTATTTAACAAAAAAATAATAAAATTAAAAAATGTTAAGAAATATTGTTTTATATTACTAAATGGTGAAGTTTGTTCTAGAATAAAATAAAGGATTTGCTCTCGCAAGATCTCAAATACACTTATTTGCGTAACTGATCGAAAGTGTATGTGTGATTATTTCCTTCATTTTCAAAGAATAGTAACATGTATTTATCAGTTTTCCCTGGCTTTTCCTTTTTCCGTGAGCAACAGCTGCGTACTTGCTAAAAGACATTGAATAGTACTCGAATCAAAGATTTTTATGACTTTCAGCTGCTACCATATTTAAGCTAAAAACATATATATGACTCAAGTATACAATAAAAAAAATGCTTAAAACAGGATTGGGAATTTCTTTTTTTGTCCATCTCGTTGATGAGTTCTAGACATTGTCAAGTAACTTAAAGAGTTTGCGTTTCTTCTTCAACATTAAATAAAATTAAGGTAGAGAGAGATTCTGCAGGAAAAAGAATCAGATTATTTTTCTAGAGTACATCTAATAGAAGTACACCTTTTTCTAATAATTGACTGCAGCAAATATAATTTTTGTCAATATCTATATGACTTGAAATAATTTATAATTAAATTGTAGTTAATGGAAATTTTATATTTAACTAGAGATTGATTTAATATTTCTCGAATTAAATATACGATTGTTTTAAAGCGCTGAAATTTCAATGAAGTTTTCAGAGAAAACTTGATTCATTTGTTTTATTAATTAAAATGTCACTCCAATGTAAGATGTCGGAATATTAACTAGGTGTTATTATCCATTTTGTAAATTACTGAATTTCTTACATAAATTTCTTTAATGTAAAGTATAAAATTATCGGATAAAAATATAAAATTTTCTGAGATTTTTTATTGCTCTACTTGTATTTATATATAAGATAGATTACATGCACTAGTTAATCTTTTAACTTATTATTCACATAAAAAGTATTTGACAAAAAATAAACAATGTAATTTTGAAAAAAATTGAAAGGAAGAGAAAAATAAATTCATAAAAAATGCTTATAAGATTTACTGAATTTCTATTAGTAATTAAATTTAGTACAATGTCACAATAGAAATAAATATTTGATTATCTATATCAGTAATTTTTATAGATGTTTCTATATTAAAATAAAAAATCTTGAATATAAACAAAGCTATTTAAATCTGGTGTACATCTATATTTTCTTTCTACATTTTCCTTTGTGGAATTTCTATAATGCTTGAAGCAGCAACCACACAAGGAAAGAAAAAGAGAAGAAAGAAAAGGAAGATAAAACTGAAACAAACTCAAAATAACGAAGTTAAATTCGTATAATATTTTTCTCATGTAAAATTATATTAAAGAGTGTATTAGATAAATAAGTACGACAAGTTATTTCAAATAATAATAAAGAAGAAACGCAGAGTCCTGAAAAGTTGTTAATATCAGTGCCAAAAGGATAGAAGCTAAGCTTCATCAACCTTTGTCTTAGTTCAAATCTCTCTTCAATATTTTTTTTACTCTTTGGCCAGGAACTACATCAGGAATTCAACACGTTTCGTTTTATTGCTCAGTACATCTTTGCTTCAGCTTCTCTATAACAACAAATTGATGTTATATGAGCAACTCAACCAATCTACTTCTCCGATTTCTCGATAAAAGAAAAATCTGCTTTGAAATCAGTGATTTATTTTGCTTCTTCTTTTTTAAGTCTGTTGTTTATAAAAATATTAAATAATGATGAAAATATGCTCAATAAAAAGTTGCCAAATAAATACAACAAAGAAATCACAAGTTCTAAAAATCACGTATGATTATTTTATGAAGTTTCATGTTCCATAAAAATACAATAGTAAAATATTAAGAAATATAATGTACAAGTAAATTAAATTTTTAAAAATCAAAAATGATATAGTTACTACTCAAGACAATGTAAATTTTATAAAATAACCAGCATTAAAAATTGAAGTTAATTTAATACAAAATATTTATAATATCTATTACATTAAACTAACATGTGCATTTTATTTAAAAAATAAAAAGTATATGTATGCTCTAAAAAAAATTTATATAAAGTACAAAAGTATAAATATTACTCCAAAAATATGTGTATATTTTTTAAAACATAATTATTATTTTTTATGACAGACGATATAACTGCTAGATTTTTAATCAAAAAAATGAAAAATAAATTTTTTAATGGATTTATTTTATTTTTAGATATTTTTTTAATTATTTTTCAGCAAATATATAAAATCTTATACTATATATTTATATTATATCTTTACTTTAAAGTTTCAAATCATATATGAAGTAACTTTAAAATTATATTGGAATACTTGGCTTCAGAGAAAAGTTGTTGCAAACTTTTATATAATAAGAATACTTATTATGTTAAGGCAATATTTTAATAAACAATTATTTTTATAAATTAAAAAAAAATTTCATAATTAAAAATATAAACTAATTCAAAAAAATTTTTAAATGGAAGATAAAGCAATATTATTGACAATATGAACTTAATATCATAATAAGTTAATATCATAATAATTTAATATTCACTAATTTAATTTTTAATCATAAATTTTTTTGAGAATAATGCAGCATACTTTTACCTATTTTCTAATTAATGTATTAAATAAAGATGAAGAATTAAAAAGTATTCTATGTTAGTTCCAAAATTATATTCAATGATTATTATTATTATTATTGCACGATAAATACAGTAATGTAATTATTTTAAATTAATATTTAATCCAATAAAGTTTAAAATTTTTTTTTAAATGACAAATAAATTTAAAAAAATTGAATTAATCAAGTATTATGTCCATTATTACCTTCTATCGGTGCAAGGAAATTACATTAAAAATAAGTTAAATTGAAAAATAAATTGATTTGTATACTATTGAAATTTTTCTGATATCATTGCTGTTAGAATTTCAAATCAACATTTTTCAAGTCAACATCAACAAAAAACAACAAAAAAAATGTATCTATATCGTTGTTATTGATGTACGATTAATTATAAAATTTAATTATTTTTTTTAAACCAATTATTAATTATTAATTTTTAATATTAATGTTATAATATTAGTAACTTATATATAACATACATAGATTAAAGAATTTTTAAAAAAAATTATTAAATTATGCCAAGATAAGATACATAAACAATCAGTTATTGTTTATCTGTAAATATTGTTGCAATCATGCATTTTCTTTGATCATTAACTGTGATCAAATTCATTGAAGTTCTTTCTTAATACTGAAACATTCAAGCAACATTTTAAACGCAAAAGGATAAAAATTAGAGTTTATTCAAGAATAAATTTCATATATGGGTTAATTTTTATGTATTTTAAAGCTTTTGATAAAAAAAGGGCTTTAATGTTCATGAAGTAGGGAAAAAGATAAACAGTACAAGTTTTTGAGTTTTTGGAAAGTTTCACACAAAGAAAACTAAAAATGTATTAAAATGGAAAGGACCGGATCACATATAACTATACTATAAGTATAAAATAACAACTCTATGTGTTTCATGAGAAACGGGAAGTGTGAAGTTCGTATACACATAAAGTTTAGATTGAATATGCAGAGGAATTATTATTTTTTCTTTTTATGATATAAATTTAGATATTATTGTGGTAAAAAAGATTTATCTTATGAAATTTTTAAAATTAAATAATTTTATAATTGACATTATAATTATTTTAACAACTGCATTAAATAAGTTCTTAATTCTATTTGTCTGATTAAAATTCAGAATCAAGTAATTAAAAGTTCTTGTTTTAACCAGTATGAGAAATTATTAGTAAATACTGATATAATTTAAAAAAAAAACTGGGCAAGTAAATATAACTGTATAAATATTTGAAAATTAATAAATATTTACGCTTTAATCACTGCTCAATATTTCGAAGAAAGATAAAGGACAATTTAAAATACGCATTGGACCACCAGTGGACCGTTTCATTACATTCGAATTAATTAATAATTAATGAGATTCTATATTTTATTTTTATGAAATATTAATTCTAAAATTTTGTTGTTCAAATATTATTATACTCATAAAGTATCAGTAACTTATGAAATAAAATTATGGTGAGGAATAATTAAAAACATTAAAAATATTATTTTGATATAAAATTTTATTACTTTAAATATGTTGCACATTCATATATTTTTCTTTATTATTCCTTGTAGTTTTGTTTCCCATTAAAAGTAGATGTATCCTAAAAATATTGCTTAAAATAATTTTAGTAAAATAAAAAATTTACAATAAAAATAGTAATATTTCAAATACTCATAGCAATTTTATAAAGTAACATCAGTTAATTCTTAATTTTAGGGAAGCGCTTAGATAGGTGTTTGTGTTAAAAGTAAACTTTATGCAAAATAAACCATTTCAACATTCACGGACAAAATGGATCTTGATTATCTTATAAGTCCAGTATCGTATAACGAGGAGTGATAACGAATGCAACTAGTGGTACTGATTGCACCAATATAAATTTAACTAATAGACACAGTTATTCTTTTAATGAAATTTTATACGAAGACTCAGTTAATTTTACCATTTAGTATGCAGATATACTTGCCTTTTTTGCCAAAAAATTATTTTTTAACTTTTTTTCTGAAATTTATCAGGTGAAATCGTTGTTTTCTTACTTTTAGATTCTAACATTCAATTTGCATAATTTTCAGTGTGCCATATTTTTTATTAATATTCCAAATTAATTTTGAATGAACCCTACCCAATTATGTATATTTTTATTATGCCGCTGCTTATTTATTTGCATTCTCGTTAAAATATTTAACAATTTGAGTATAAAATTAATAGAAAATTTCGTTTATAAAATAGAATTCAATCGGTAATTCATGTTTCTAAAGATTTTCCATGTTGAAATTCTTAAATTGAGTTTATTAAATACATATTGGATTGATAAATTAAATGAGTATATGGATGACCTGGTTGATGATGAGAATAGGTAAAATATTATTAATAAAGTATCGGCGCACAAATTTCAGTGTTTGCCCTACTAATGTATATTTGCGATTCTTTAAAAGTCCGAGTTGCATTTTCCTTGAGTAATGAAAATTTAAAAAATGGCAATGCTGTGGCATTTTAAATAAAAAGAGCATAAAGCCGAGTTCGAGATTGCCAAAGATTACACTCGGTGTAATATTCATTTGAAGCGAAATTCATCCCGTGGAATGCAGTTGAGAAACGCTCGCGCGATATTTTTTTGATTCGCGGAACGGCCATTTGCCCGCGAAAAAAGCAAAACCGTCCATACGAGCGTCATCAGATCGGCGTTAAAAGGCGCATTCGCCGCTTCCGCGTGGCCGAAGGGCGACGTTAGCCCGAACGATGACAAACGGGTGCTCCGCTGAAAATATCGCCCTTTACGAGGGGCACTAGAGGAACTCCCGGTGCGTGACGAAGGAGAAATACCTGGCTCTTCTTCTCCCCCACCCCCGGGGGGTTAAGGGTTGTTCTCGCGCCCGTGCTCTCCCTCTCGGCGGCCAGCCTCCGAGCACACGGAAGAGCAACTCGCCCCCTCCCCGGAAGACTCGCGCGAGCACCAACATCCAGCATCCATGCGGGGCGGCTCAGTCGCCGCTGAGTCCGCGACTTGAACCGATCGCGCACGCATCCCCTCGGCTCGCACCTCCAGCGACCCGACGCAATCGAAAAGGGTGAAGGAAAATCGCGGTGGTGACTAGGGAAAACCCTCGAGGATACGCGGCAAAGGGCGCTCGCGACGAAGACGCAGGAGACATCCTTGCTGGGAACGTGGTTGTCGAGTGTTGTGCTCGAGGAAGGAGAGCAGGGACATCAGGATCGGATGCTCGGGAGAACGAGACGCCAGCACGTTGGAAGGGAACATATTCACGGCCGTCAACAAGTTTCTGACGACATCCCCGCTGATTAACAAACTCAAGCTGCTGATGGTGAGTTTGGTCGGAAAGCGGGTGTTTGTTTTGTCGAGCCCCAATTACTTTATCAGATGAATTCGACCGAGGAAACCGCGGTTCTTTCCTACTCAAAGTGGAAAATGTGTTTGCTTGGAAATCTTGAAAGGAAATTGGCCGACCTCGTGACTTCCCTTTGAACCTGAGATCGGTTCATAAATCGGTTTGTAATTTCGTCTACGAGTTATTTTCGCACATATCCTATTTCTCGTTAAACTTTATCTGTAAAAAATGGTAATTTTTGCACAACATTTTTATTTATGAAGGAATTTTAATTCGTAGAAGACAGACATAACTAATAATGAAATTAAAATTAATTTTTTTATTTATATATCTAGTCGGCCAAAATATGTGTATCTCAATTTCTCATAAATCTTTCGATATTAACTAAAACTTTTTCAAGTGCCAAACGTTGCAGCGTGTTTTTCTACTGTTCTTCTTAATGCATGAATATATACTTAACAAATCCATAAGACAAAAATAAATATTATTATTCAAAAAATATTATTATTAAAAAACAAAATCAATATACTTCGATGAAACAATAATTCGTTTTCATTTAAACTTTAAAAAAATCATTATATATTCTGAATTATTATTCATCATTTTTGAAATGTTAGTAAACACTGATTGCATTAATTTAGGCCAAAAATCATAAATATTTATATAAACTTCTGAATTTAAATTTTATATTATATTGACATTAAAATAAAATATTTTATTAAATATAAAAACAATAATTTTAATTATTGTGATTTAAATTTAATGAAAATATAACTGAATTACTATAATTGACTTGAAATACTTTTATTTATTACAAACATCAATGATAATGTGAATGACCTTTTTGAAATATTGATTTTTTAACTAAAATATTAATATCTGTAATTTTCTTTAATTCTTTTCAAAGTATTCAAAAACTGATATAAATGTAAATCCAGAGTGACTGTATGTAATATGATTTGACATATATGCAATTACATTTACAATATATAAAAAGTTTTATGGAATATAAATAATAAGTATCTCTCAAATTATGCATATAAGATAATAAAAAAATTTATTTTCATTTATATAAATAATATAAATAAGATATTTCTAATAATAATAAATATCATGTGCTAAAAAAATAAAAAATTGTAAAAAAGCGCGTAAATATTTTTAGTTTATGTAATAATTTATTGATTAACACATTAAAATAAAAAAATATTATCTAAAATTTTAGGTTAAATGCATAAAGATAAGTTATTATTTTAAGATATTTTAGAACTAATATAAAATTTAAAAAATTTACATTTTATAGTATTTTTATAAAAAAATTTAGTCAAATTTTCATTTATAATTTTTACTTTATATTGGACTAAACTACCGTATTTCTTCTGTCACATATGAATTATCAAAACGGATTATCTTTATTTATTATTTTTTTAATATAACAATAAAAATCTAATATGTTTATAGTATTTTTGATTTATATTTGAAATCACTTTTAAGAAAAATAATGTAGAAATTAATTGCTTAAATAAATCAGTTTTTTATTTGTAATTATGTATAAATTTCATCTAATTTATTACTTTATATAAATATAGGGTTACAAATTTTTCAATATCTTCTTTCATTTAGACAGTTGTTGGAAATCAGATATTTCTTTTTCGATAAATTTCTCACTTTTTAATTATTTCAAAGTATTAATCTGCATTCCTTTCAGTGTTCTTACATAATTTTTTATCACTCTTCTTAAAATTTTTTTTAACTCACTCAATGTCTTACATTATATTAAGTAGCATTTATTTGATTAATTTTATAATATACAAGTTTTCACAAGAAATTTTTTTGATATTCATTAAAATGGTTAATACATAAATAATATAGTTTTATTGTATTTTTCCATATATTGTGCAAACTAATTGTCACGTTTTCTAAAATTTATTTATTGAAAATATATTTAATTTCCAGTATAAACACGTATAAACCTAAAATTTAATATAATTTAAGTACATATTAGTACGTTAGCAGATTTACTTATACTTCTGCAAATATGTAATATGTACTTGCATTAATAAGTTAAATTTTTTAATATAAATAATTTTAAGCTTTAATGATTATAACAGGTAATTATATGTATACAGTATAGTTAATGAGCTATTGTGTAAAAAAATAATATTTCAAATTAAATTAAAAAATAGCATATATTATAATTAGTTAAATTTATAATGCTTATAAGTATTAAAAGTATTGTTCAGTTTGCTTAAATTTTAAAAAAAGTATATATCCTTGAAATACGAAAATAATTTAGATAATTTTACTATATCAATAATTAATATTTAAATTAAAATACAAAATATTTTATCATTATTTTTTATTTTATTTTGTATTAATATAGATTTATTTTGCATTAGTAAATCTTATAGATTTTGATTAAAGAGAGAAGAACAAATGTTTTTTTACAGTATAATTGAATACATTTAAAAAAAAATTTTTTTTAAATTATATGGTAAACAATAATCGCAAATTTAAGCATATTTTTTATATATAATTTGAAATTTTTAATTTTGCAAAATAATTACATTTATACAATCAGCTATGTATAGTAAAAAGTTTTATTTTATTTAATGAGTGCTTATAATAATTCATATAATATGTATAAATAATTATTATTAAATTGGGTTAAATATTAAAAAAAAATATATTATGAAATATAAAAATATAATATATCTTTAACAAAAAGAGTGCAAACTTAAAATAAAAACTTATCGAATTCAAATAAAATAAATATTAATATTACTTAATATTTGATTTAAGACTTTTAAATCATCTTAGATACAAATTATCTTAGATCAAATTCAAATTTCAATAATTATTGGAGGAAATAATTTATATAATTTGTTTAAAAATCAAACAAAGAGTTATACTTGTCAAAAAATTTCTATTTCTATTATATAATTATATTATGATTTAATTTGATAGTAATTGAAATTTTGGTAATATAGATTCCATAATATTATTAAAATTTTTTTGATAATTTCTATGATTATATTTTCTATTAATATATATCAAACAATCTTAATTAATTATATTAATTGAAATTGATTGAAGTATATAATAATTTTAATATATATATATATATAATGTTCAAAAGAATTTTTTTAACATTATTAAAGTAGAAAATATTTATAATTTTTATTTTATCATTATATTTATATTACATAACTTATATATATTATGTATATATGTGTGTGTGTGTCTATAAATTTAATTAATAGTATTATAATACTATTTGAACTATTTTAAAATTAAATATTTTTATAAATTTTTATTTAATAAAGTATAGAGTATTACTTTTTTTTTAAGTTATAAAATAATAGTATTTAATAATATTATTAGTGTTTCCAAATTATTACCAATGTATATAGAGTTTTTGTAAGATATCTCTAATACAGTTTTTTGTAATTTTTGGGAAATTACAGAAATCAGAAATTCTTTTGTAAATTTAATAATGCATCTTAAATGTACTATATTATTCATTATTTAAAAATTCCTGAATTTTAAATAATTTACATTACAAATTGCTTGGTTTCTATTTTCTTTTGTCATAAACTTACATGAAATAATCATTATATACAATAAAAAGAAAAATATCATAGCAAGTATATTTGTTAAATTAACTACAGTCGAAAGTCTTACTCTGAATATGATTGTTTATATTTTTTTTCTCGATTATTTTATTTATTGATATATTGTTATAAATTGTATAAAGTTATAGTAAACATTGTATTTTTTTTTCTATATGAAAACACACAATAGGAAAATGGAAACTTTGTGCTTATACTAATATAAAAATAAATATTTCAGATTAACATGCATGCAATTATTTATCGAATAATTCTTATGTAGAAATATTTGAATCGTCATATTTACTGAGAAATGAATGAACCGCTGGAATGATATAAGGAAAAACGAATATTTGAATGAATATAATAACGAATAAAACGAGCAGCAGTAGAAGATCCAGTCTTAATTGAACTATATATTTCTTGAGTACCACTATCATGAATAAATATCGTAGCTTAGATTGAGCATCTTTGACAAAAGCCTTTTTTAAAAATAATTGGTATTATTTATATTTACGTTATGCTTAAATCATAACCCAAAGAAATAAACAATCATAATTCATTTTTTTTTTTCAAATTGGAATTGTTAACTATTTGGTCGGTACAAAAATTTTGTTATTTGTAATGATAAAATAAAAATTTAAGGAACTTTAATTCAAAAATTAATATTTGTTTTGTATATATTTTATAATATTAGCCAATTAAAGAGGACGAGCATCAATCCTTATGTTAACTAAATTCCTAATGCATCGTTGGAAGGAATTCTGTTATCGAATAATAACGATAATGCAAGTAATGCGAATTACTTTTTGCAACTTCAGCTGGACAAAGACTTCAAAGAAAAAATAATAAGAAATAGTTTTTCGATCGATTATCGACGAATCCGATTGAAATCTTTGGTCTTCGATGAGGAGATAAAGCAATGGGTCACACAAAGGATAAACAAAAAATACCAAAGGTGTAACGCGATCGCGTATATCGCTCATAGTCACCGAGTCTTTGGTAGACAAATTTATGATCTTCTCTATTTCGCCTACTCTATATTCATAAAATTACGTCTTGTAAACTAAGATTTATGGCAGCGAGTAGTCCAATAATAGTGATCAAAATATGACAGAGTTTTAGAAACAGTGAAAGCCAGGTGATTGCGTTTATCGAAATAAATTGTATACAGCACACTGTATATTACACCAGAATGAGTTCAAATTTCAAAAATTTATATAAATCGTTGAGATAAATAAAAAACAACTGGTATTGAAGTAATTTATATCATTTACTGTAGTCAAGATATTAGAATGTAAAAATAATAATTAGCTAATGGAAGAGTAGTCTAGTTTCGCAAAAGACTAAAATTTGCACAAAACTAACAACTATTAGCAGAATTGTGTAATAATATTAAAAAAAAAAATTAAAACTTTATTTACGTATAATTTTTCGTAACTATAAATTTTTAACTAATAAAACGTACAAATTTATATGATATACATGTATATTTTTATCCTGCAAATCATGTACAATTAAAAATTAAAAAATAAAAATAATTGTAGCAATGAATATTACAATTTATTTTCAAATTACTATGAAATAATATTTTAAGTACAATGAAACCAAACAATATCTGAAGAAGAGTTTTTATGAATATTTTTATTTGATAAATTAAGAAAATAAATGAATAAGAATTCGTAAGAATTTTCATTACTTGAAACTTCAACGTCAATATCTAAATTTTTTCTTTTATTTAGTTCGATGCTCCTTTTCTGCTCCATAAAACTAAGAGTAATACTGTTATTATTAACAGTTGAATAGATTAAGTACTAAGAAAAAGCACTAAAATGTTTCTTAAGCCAATTGTACAAAATCCTTTGGTTTTTCCGTGCTTACAACTTTGCTTTTATATTAATGGTGCACGAGAGCATTAAAAAATTTCTTTCCCATCTTCACTTTCTTATTGTATATTTTTGTTGGTAAAAGAAGCAATTACTTCTCATTATAATCCAAGTGAACATGCACAGCCGATAAATTTTATTGAGTAAATATGCGGATTATAAAATTCGATAACAAGAAACACTTTACAAATTTGAAATAAGTTTATATTATGAGTGCAATAAATATTTAACGTAAGATATCTATTTTATATAAAAAAAAATTTATTGAAATAATTTTAGTGCATTATTAAAATTTTACTTAGTATATAAATTTAGATATAAATAGTTATAAATTTATTATAAGAGTTAAAGATATAAAAATACAAAATATCATAAATTTATTGATATATATATTATATTACAAAATCACTATTATTAGTTAACCATCAGGTACATTAATTAAGCTATTTTAATTTTGAAGAATAATACTAATAATTATTACCATTTATTTAAAATTACTTAATAATTGTATATCTTAATAAAATTATGTTACATGAATATTTATTATTAATTCTGTTAAATGGTAAAGGTTGTTATTTTACTGTTGTAATAATATGTATTACTTATTTTCACCTATAAATGAAAGAGTGAACTATTTAATAGAATATTAAAATATAACAAAATAGTTATAATAACGTATATACACACAAATGTACGTGTATAAATTTTATGTGTTATAAACTGTAATGATAATATCAGAAACTAATAAAAAAATTCGTAAATTTGTGAGCATTATCAAAATTATTAATTGTTTTTTAATAGATTTTGTATAATGCAAATAATATTAGAATCGATTTAATATTTCATATACTTAAGCTATTTAAGTTTTAATGTATTCTATATTATTACAATGTTTATATAAATATAAAAAAAAAGAAAAAGAAAAAAAATGAATAATGAATTGCATAAAGATTCAAAAGTGTTTTTTAAAAATTAATTAAATTACTTTATTTCTCTATAATGAAAAGATTTTGTATCTAAAAACAGTAAAAATGGGAGTTCCATTCTAATAGTATTCGCAATATACATAGTTAGTATTAGTAAAGAGATATTAAAGTAAAAAATGAATAAGGATTGGAGAAGCTAATATTAAAATTGAACTTATTCTCTTATATAAGAATATTGAGATGTCGTATATATAAAATTGCTCTCATTTATTTGGAAAATGAAAACTATTTATTAAAAATTATTTTATAAAACACAAATAGATTTAATATAAATCAAAAGTTGATATGAGATGAATATGATATGCTCGAGTTAACTTTAAGAATCATATAGATCATAATACATTAGATTAAAAACTATAATTACAATTAAAGTAATATTAGGATTTTGGAGAATATTTCACATATATTTATAGAGAAATACTCATTAGTTATAAGGGCTAAATCAATAGTTTAGTTAACAAATGTATATTCTGCTCAATAAGATTATCTACAATCTGTGTTATATCCGATCACATTGTCATTGAAGGTATAATCATTTTCTGTTTAAATATATTAATAATTTCAATTGATTTTCTGTCAAATAATAATTTCAGATTAATTATGTTTTTAAAATTTTTTAATGGAATAATCCTTGATAACAATTATTTATTTTTGTATTTATGATATTTTTTATTTATAATTTGCGTAGCAGTCGAATAATTTAATTTCCAATCAGCAAGTATACAATATTTTGAGTTCAAGTTTAGTGTAATGTTTCATTTAAATTATCACGATGCAATTTTAAGATTAATATGAATTGGGTCGAATATAATCAAAATATATTTTATACGTATTTTATAAAAATTTTTATTTAAAGAAATCAGTACTTATTAATTATTTGATAGTAATATAAGTGACTTCCATTTTAATTGTTCGATGCTCATCGACAAAAATTTTATTTTTACTATTTACTTATTAATTTAATACTCTAATTTTTAATTTTTTTAAAAAATGAAATTTTAAAAAGGATGCTTTTGTTTATATTGTGAAAAATATGAAACAATTTTATCGATATTTCCATTGAATTTATCAAAGAAATTATATATTTATGATATAAATTTTGAATGATATCCGTATTTTATATGCATAATTTCAAGTTTCAAGGTATTTAACAATTATACATTGAATAAAAAATACATTGATTACATGCATTTACTATTTCATGAGATATCATGTATATAATCCACTACTATACAGAGTATGAAAATTAATATTAATACTAATATAATTATAGAGTATACATTTAACAACCAAAAGGAAGTAATTTTATATTAATAATACTCATGTTTAAACTATTGTAATTTTTTGTTTTTATACCTATTTACATATATATTTTTCATTGAAGTTGATAGTAAATAATATACAAATATAATTTTTCATGAAATTGTCATTTTAACTCTTTATAAAATAAAATATTTTTAATTGAGTAACAATAAGTATTTGCAATATTTTTATAATTAATACTTATTGTTTTATTATATTCTATTTTAAATTAAATTAAAGAATATAAAAGTACAAATTTGATACAAAAATGTAATAAAATAATTTGTCTTATAATACAATATAGATGTGTAGTAAGTACTAAAATGAATCAGTCATAAACATTATTTTCTGTTAGATGTCGCTCATAAAAAAATATATGTAACTGCTAAAATAACTATGCACATTAATATCGTACTACATTTTAAGATAAAATTATAAATGAAAATACTTTAGTTTTATGATAATATTAAAAATACTTTAACGATTATCGCAATTCTTATTTAAATATTATTTATTTAAAATTTTATTCCAAATTTCTAAAAATTATGAATGATAAAACGTACCAATTTTTAACTTTGGCTTCAAATATACGTATAATAGAAATTTTTTTAAAGGCAAATATATATTGAAATCATTTTTTCTAAATTATTCTAATAAATTTGGAAAATATAGCAAAAAATTTGAAAATGTAAACTAATTTGCTCGATAAGTTTTTCATACTTGGATATTATATATTATTTTTAATATTTTTTACAAATTAAGACACTTTCATTCGAATACTTTTTGCATTTTTGAATTTTTGGAAAATTTTTCTTTAAAAATAAAACTTTTTATGAAAAATTAAAAAAAATATTATTTGTGAATAATAAAATTCAGAAATTATGTATTCTGATTAATTAGTCCCATTTAACAATATATTTGTTGCTCTTATGTTACATTACTACTAGTTAATTTTATTCTAATATTTATAAAATTATGCATAAAATAAATAATTTTGATGCGAAGAAAAATACTAATTGTTATTAATGTTATTTTTATTATATATCATAGTAAGGACATGATCAACTGATTTTTTATTTATAGATATGGATAAAATTATTTACTGCTTTTTTATTGCTACTATATTTACATCACTTACAACCGGGGTTTCCAATAGAATGTTGATTCAATTTGTCTCTGCTTTTTACCGTTTTAATTATTACTAAACGACTTTAGCGAATTAAAGTGATTGAAGATTCTTTGTGGATACTTCATTAGCTTTCACCCAATTTTTAATTTCTTATATTAATTATATTAAATTTAGTATATTCGTAATACGAGTGGATGCATTTATTTTTCTTATATGTTGTATGTAAGAAATAATTATATATAATTTTTATATATTTATGTATTTTTCATGTTTGATTGTTTGGAAAATTTCTTGAATTAAAAAGTAGTCGATTTTAAATTTTCTTCACATCGATGCATATTGCCATTACATACTATTTGATGTAAAATTTGATAGTTTTAAATTTGTTGAAAAAAATGGAGTATTAGTTTTTGCTCTTGTTACATTATACATTGTACTCGAATATCCGTGGTCTTCTTAGAAGAGTTTCGGGTTTCCAACCTCGTGTATACAAGAAGTAACACTTTTAATGAGTATGTAGACATAACTTTGCAGGTGTTACACACTTTATCACGCTCAGTTAACTTTCATAATTCCGTCTTACATACATACGTAAATGCTCGCAAATACATATAAGTAGGCGACTTTATGACTTTTATTTTTTTTCTCTGTACTTTAGCAGTTTAGGACTTGATATATTTATTTATTGTATAATGTATTTATTATATATACTTTAAGCGAATGCCATCTTTGTTTAAAATCATTCATATATACAAAAATATTTTTTTAAACTACTGTCATATCAAATTAATTAAATAACAATAATGATAAAATTTTTACACATAAGTACTAGATTAAAACAATAACATTACTTTTTTTTTATTATACGTTAAAAATATTTCTACATACAATTATATATCTATTTAAAAAAATTTATTTAAAAATATATACATATTTATATATATAGCATTGAAAGTTATGGTTATTTATATAAATTAATTACTAATAAATCACTGTAAACTTTTTTGTCATATTTATATATTTTTATAAATACTAAATATTATTAAATGTACAAATCTTTTTAAATTGAAATTTAAAATGATATTATCAAAAATTGTTATAGTAGTTATTGATAATACATTAAAAAATTAAAATACACATTTTCTTTTTTATTTTTTTTTTTTTTAATTCAACAGATATTTTTTAAACTTTTAATCAACAGACATAAATAATTATTTCAAGTATAAAAAATATTTTTGATTCTTTATATTTACTAAAATTTTTCACTCAAAATGGATTGTTGGAATAAAATGGATATACATTGAAATTAGTTTATAAAATTTAAATATTTTGCTTTTTAATTAAGAATATTACTTCAATTAAATATAATACAATTAAATTATTATTTAAAATCAATTTTTAAATGTAACATATTTTTAATACAATTTATTGGTCAGTTGATTGTTAAGTACATTTTGTTGAAATAAATAAATTGATTACACTTTTGAATATGAAATTACTCAAAGTTTAATTTCGCTCTGCTACTTGTATTTCACTAGATTTTAAAGAAACCTATGTATTGTTGTAAATATTTATCATTGTAAAACAAAGGATAAAATCAAATTATTTTCTTTTAGAATACATTGACTGTTTTTTTGTTTTTATAAAATATTGTTTAACATGTTAGAAACTTAAAAAAAAAAATTGAACGTGCTATAGATTTCTAAAGAATATTACAAATATCTTTCTAAGAAGGGCTACAAATTGAGTACAATGTTGAGGAAACCGACAGATACATTTGAAGATAGAATCGAGGAAACTTAATATAAAAGCTGCGAGAACTCGCCGCGCGTCGAACTCCCCGCAACCGCATCATAAAAAGAAAGTTTTATTTCTTATTAGTTTTTATTCAGTAGATTTATATTACTTGCTAATTCAGTAATAAGCTGTTATTGATGTGAAAAAAGTATTCTTATAATAAGGTATTACTCTGAAAAGCAGCAAAAGTTATTCTTAACTGTAGTATTTCCATAGTTTGTATGAAGCTTAAAAAAGAAAAATGGTAAATACATATATATATATATATATATATATAAATATATATTATTTTTTAATTTAATTAAAATACATGATTTTTTATATATACGCAAGTGAAAATTAAAAAAAATTGAATTTGCTTCAGTTTTTGTACGAATATTTATATTTACTTTTAAGTATGTCCATACTTTAATAAAATAAATGCAATATGTGTAAATAAATTTTTCATTCCATATTACTCTTTTTAAATCTTTGCTTTGCATTGTTTTAAATTAAAAAAAAAAAAAGTTGATAAAATTTCATATTTACTTACAGACAATACAATGATTTTTCACTGTTCCATAAATTTCAAAATATATGAATCTTTTTAAAAATATTAGTACGAAGCCATAAAAGTAGATACACTTAGGAACTTTCTGTAATCCGATTAATAATACCCGTGATGTAGAGTAACTTTAAAAAGCACAATGATACTCAAAGAAAATTATTTAATCAAGTCAAAAATATCATCTCAAAAATAAGAACAAATGAAAGACAATAAATTTGGTAGTAATGGAGGCTGGGTAAGGGTGTTTTAGCAGTGATTCATGGGTAATAATTGATTGGTTGAACGAGTAGCGCAAGTATTAATGTGAGGGTAATGTCGACCTACATCCCGGGTTAAACGCCCCACAGACTCCGTTAAATCAATGTTCTTCTCGTCACTAATATATGCATCCTCTTTATTCCCTTCGAGGCCCCGAGCCCCACTATCACTAGTCTAGACAGCTTTTCGATCTTTTGCTTTTGCTAAATGCTTGACGGACTCTTTTTCTGCTGTTCTACTCAACGCAATTGCAATTTTTTAACATCAACAGGATGCCGTTGTATTATTTTTTTAATGGATTAGGTATTATGCCATTAGTAAACGGGAGTAACATTCATACAAACCTCAAGTTTTTTTTGTTTAAAAAATAAAAATACCACTTGCGAGCTTATTTTTTGATTTATGCGAATGATTGCTCACCACTTTTATGTGTAGGTGCACACGAGTTTATGTGTATTTTTTACTTCAACTTCGTGCGATGGAAATTTCTGCACTGTGCGAAACAATATTTTTTTTTCTGAAAATAAATTTTAAATGAGAAATATAATGAAGAGACGTTGCACTCATTTTACGACTAAACATTTAGGTCAATTAAGATGGAACAAATGAAGGTACCAATTGATTCGGAACATATCAGCAGTTACAGATTCACTTTATAAGGTCAATCATGTGTGCGCTTGGAATAATAATATATTCTGTTAATATTGGCCCAGCATTCTAATTTGTCCTCCTAATTAGATTTCTTTGTCTTTTTCAATGATAACGCGTACGCCCAGTGTTTTATTGATCGTTTAAACTTTCTGAAATATAGAAGCAGTTTATAAAACGAGAAGGAAAGCAACATGCAGGTTATTTTCGCATGGAAATATAGAAAAATACAGAGGCTTTGTTGATGAGCTGCATTGTATATATAAGCTAAATGTAGGTACGATGTACTTGTGTGATTGTATGTAAATAAGAAACGCACATATTGGCAAAAACAAATTTCCGAAGTGAACGACCAACGGAGAAAATAAATATGGCCGTAAAAAAACTACTTTGATTATGCTGAATTTATGTTGCGAGTTGGTATATACAGTTTATCATTATACTGACTAAAGGAACACACTCGGTAGCATGACATAAACAACGAAAAACTAAATTTCTTTCTTACTCCGAGTCAAGTGTTTTAAGCTCATAAATAAGATAATATGAAATATTAAATATGTTCCTGAAAGTAAGTACAAGTGAATATTTTAATTTGAACATTTCAAGTGTAAAATATTTTTTAATAAGAAAAACAATGTCATAATTTTTAAGTATAAACAAATGTTATACTGTAATGAATATATTTGTATCAAATTGATTGGCTCAATGGCGCTGTACATCACTTTATTATATTTCTAATTTTTATGAATGATTAGTCAAATTTTTTTATTCTTTATTTTATACATTATAAATAAATATACAAATATTGTTTAATTATAAATTATTAAGGAATTGGTTTATTTTACACATCATTCATAAATCTTTTTTATTTATTACATTAAATTATTTATCATATAATTATAAAAAAAAAAAATTAATTTCACTGCTGAGTAATTTTAAAGTAAATTAATTCTTAACTTTTTTCATTTTCATCGTTAAACTTTGGTGCATACAGATAAATGAATACAAAATATAATACTTCTTTTTACATTTTTTCTTTATAAGTTATCATCAATTAACAGTTTAATGGTAGGTTTGTAAGTGCCAATAATAAGATTGAAAACATTTTTTTTATTACTTAATTCTGCTTCTTTCAGTTGTTATTCCGATATAAGCACTAGAATATGCTGAGCTTGGACAAAATAAAATTCCTTGGAAAGTTGGTTTATTTAAAAAAGGGTAATCAAAAAGAAGTAAGAAGTAAAGCTTCATTTTTATTTGAAGTAATACTTGAGTGACTCGTGAATGCTAGTGCATGTCGTTCCATGTAGATTTTGTGTGAATGCTGAATGAGAAAAGTGTGCAAATAAAGATACAGGACCTTAGTACACGTATATTTTTTAAATTTTGAATGTTCAGCTTAATGAATACTTAAATTAGTTCTTATTTCTTCAAGTAAATTTTTCTTTAAAAAAAATGCCTTCAGTTTACGTGTTTATAAATAACTACTACATGTATATACACTCTTATTCAAAATTTTTATTTTTATACGTAAAAATATTTAAAAATAAAATATTATTTTTTGTGAATAATAATTTTTATAGATTTAATTAAATTTTGATGAGTATTAATTTTGCATATTCATATTATAATATATAGTAGTTTATTGAAACCAACATTGTTTAATAAACTAATAGAAATATATTAAAAGCATCTGATATTAAATTTTAGTACATAAAATTTACATAAACTATAAATAAAATTATGATTTCAATAATTATTTTGGAAAGTGGATATACATGTAATTATATAAAGAAAGAAATAAAATATTTATAAGATAAAAATTTATATTAATATTTCTTTTAGTCAAAGTATAAGTAAAATTCATCTATTTTAAAAATGCGTTCTGATTAATTAAAATAAATACAAAATTAATTTGAAATAATTTCAGAAAAATCAGTTCAAAATAATTTAAATTCAAATTAGTTCTTCAAAAAAAATTTGAAAATTATTAGATTAATTTTTTGAATATTAAAACTTAATTATTTCTTTTAAGTTATACATAATTTAATATTATATTATTGATAGCTACTTAAATATTTATTTTTAATTGCTAAGTATTTTGTAATCGAATTTTATTGAAATGCATTAAATTAAATATAAGTTTAATAAAGAAATTAAATGTTTATTCTTAACTAATAGAATTGATAGCTTAAAAATTTATTTAAAAAATATAGTTATTTTTATCGATATTTTTAATATAGAATAATAAAATTGGTCTATTTAATGCTTTTCAAATTTATATCTTGAAATACTTAATACAGTCTTGGAAGGTTCATGTAGATTTAAATAAAATAAGTACTAATTGATACAATAGCTGAAATTGTACAAATAATATTCCAAGGCTGACCTAATTAATATCTATTGCATAAATAAATATATATACTGATTTTACTAGTAGATTTTTCAAATTTATATAAAATTATGATGCATAATAACGGTATACTATGTAAACAATATAATATTATTTTTAATGTTTCATTATACATTCTAGTTTACAATTATATTTTTTTAAATGTATTTTATATTTTAAAATTTTTTTTATAATTAATAACTTTACTAACAATAAATTCTGAATTTTGCATAAAATATACAGAGGGACTTTTTATTAGTACATTCATTTATTTTCCACTGGCCTTAAATTACCTTACATTTAGAAAGCTGTGTATATATTTTTCAAATTAAACTAATTTATAATCTAAACAAATATAATTTATAAAAATTGAATAAATAATTATGTTTTGAAATAATTACTTTTATTAAATAGATAATTTAAATATTAAAATGCAATAACTCCTTTAAAGTAAAAACAACTTTATTTAACTCAATATTCAGAGTTTTCATATGAGTACTAATAAGATAAAAAAATTTTAAATTCAAGTAATAGATGAAAAAACAATATGTTTATAAATATTAATAATTAAAATTAAACTATTATTATGAATTTAGATATCACTCTGAATATGAAATAAATAATTATAAAAAAGAAAATTGTTTTTTAAATTATTATCTCAAAAAATTTATATTTTTCTATTTATATATTAACAAATTTTTCAGATTCTGAATTTTAAAAATTTATGTTTTAAAATATTTGTTTAAATTATTAAAAAAATAATATAAAACCATTTTTTTAGTAAGAAAAATCCTTCGACTGCATCGACAATCTTGTACAAAAAGTTACATTATTTGCAATAATCATTTAATATAGCAAGAAAAATTACTCAAGGAAGAAAAAATAAAATTAAAATGGTTCAATCTCAGTTTTATTTGCATTGTTTATAAATAATTCTTAATATTTTTATACTTATGGAAATATTTGATAAAGCTTTTATCTTATTTTAGGAATTGCTTTGAAATTATAAGATTGTATTTGTCGCAATATTATTAAATTTTATTCATAAAACTGATAAATTGCATTAAATTGTATAATAATTTTTTTCTTAAATTTACTCAATGGAGTCTAAGTTATTAATCAATACATAATTATTTAGCTTCTCTGTTTCTCATTCTCTTTCCTTTTGACCCTTAACCATATTCACATGCTTTAATATAATTGAACTTCTGTCGCATGATAACTTAGTCGAATGAAGACGTTGATTTCGACCTACGTGTGACATAAATCGATACTTTTTTAAAATGAATCACCAACCAGTGCCACAAACCTTTCATATAAATAATTTATTTGTACTTAATATTTGAGTTGAAATTAAACAGACCTATAATTACTTAACACCTGCTGCTGCTAAAGCGACAAGAAGTACTCTGATATTAATTTGATATTAAAATACTATCGTTCTTTTGAAAAATATGCAATGCATTATTACATAAATTTATCCATTTTGTTTATTGTAAATATCAGAAAAAATTATTTTGATGTGAAATAATATTTTTTTAAAACCAATTTCTCCTTCCAGCGAGACTTGATAAATGTTTTCTATAACCAAGCCTTGTTTTTCTTCCTTAATTATTATGTCATCATGCTATTTCATCATTAAATAGTTTTTTTATTTTTAAAATTGAATATTTTCTTAAAAAAAAAAAATATAAAGTATAAATATATTGTCAAATATATATTTATATATAATTTATTGTTACGGGATATTTAGTTTTACTTATTTTTGTAAACTTTAAAAGTATTTCTTTTAATTGGAATTAAAAAAACAGTCACCATTCTTTAAATACTTAAAATTATATATATATATAAAATTTAGATTTAATTCAACAATAAATAAGGTTTAAAGTTGGCAAATTGATACAATTAACAAATTAATTTTTCTGTTTAATCACTCGACACTAAAATGAAATAAGAATATTAGTATGGTTAAGATGGTATAATATTAAAATTACTATAATAAAGTTAGTATGACATATTAAATTAGTATTATCATTAGTATGATCACTATAATACAGTAATTTATATTAAGATATATAATTATATGCAATAGATAACAAAACTATGATAATTAACATAGTAGTATTTTGTATAATATTTTAAGTATATTGTAAAAAAAATTTAACAGCTTTAATATTTCTTTTATTTATAAATATTTAAATTTTTTTATTTTTTGAGACAAGTATGTGTACTTTATTTATTTCCTATATTAATTTCGTATATATAATAATATTCAAATATATTAAAAATCACAGATATTTTACATGAAAATATAGAATATGAGATTAAAAATTATTTTAATAGTTATCAACAATAATACTTGCCAATTTTATTCTCAATTTAGACATATATTAATTTCTTCAAATAACATTATACTATTTCAATTTCATATTAAATACGGAAGCTACTAACATTTAATCTTTTTAAATCGAATTTAATATTCGCCAGGTAGTTTTATCTATTAGAATACTTTTTAATCTTATTGGTTTTAAAATAAAATCATGGATTCTGTACTCGTATTATCAGTTCTAACTACGTGATTCATCGTCTAATCTGATTTAATTACTACTATTATTTATACATTAGCAAATACTGCGTTTTCAGATTTTTAATTATTTTATAATACAATATTTAAAATATTTTATGTAATACTTCAATAATTTTTTAAAAATATTTTTAACTTAACAAAATAATAGAATACATTTAAATAATTTTCATTTTTAATGCACTTTTAATTTTCTTTACTATATTTCTATTTGGTAGATTAAATTAGAAAATTATTAATTCATTTTAATTATAATAAACAACACATATAAATATATTTTAAAAGGCTCATTTTATTACATTTTGAAGAATATTTTTTATTATTTATTATAATTTAAATTTTTTTATTTTATTAAAATCAAATTTAATGTTATATTTTTTTACCAATACTATTTTATTCAATGAATAATTAGTTTTATACTTGCAGGTAAACATTTAAAATTTATTTCTCCTAGAAAGCATCAAAATAAAAATTTTTTTTCAATACTTTTTGTTCTTATATAAAAATATTTAATGCTAACTTAAATTTATTTTAATATTATTATTTATATTTGAATTTTAATGTTTTGTTTTTTTCAAATATAAAATATATATCTATATATTTTTATGAAAGTTTTTCATTAAATCCAGATTAATTACCATTGTATTTATTATCAAGCAATTTGCATAAAATATATATAAATAAACTTTCTTATTTTTAAGTAAAAGTACTAGAAATTGAAAAAAAATTCAATAAAATAGACATAACGGATCTCCCATTTCAATTTATAATAATCTTGAATAAGTTTCGGTAAGACGCATTTGTAGTTCCTATAATTTAACATTTCATTTCCATTGCTTTCGAATAAGCCACAAATCGATATTTTTAATTTTTTTATCTTTTGATAAACTTTAAAAAACAGTATACAATTTTTTGTTAAAATGAAATTTTCTTTTAATTATTGACATATGTCATTTTAGTTACCTAATTTATTTCTAGGAGAAATTAAATTTTTTATTCGTCAGTCTCAGTCTAGACATAATGTAATTTGAAATAAACATTCAATCGAATCATATTTTCTGTATCATTTTTCATTATAAAATAAATTTTAATCCAGTCGCAATAACATTTACATAAAATTAAAATTATTAGATTTTATTGTAATCAGCTTAATTTATTTTCGCTTATTTTAATGTGTGTAAATTTTAATTTCTTTCATTTTACAACATAATTTAATACTTTCATGCAATATCTGTTAGAATATATTTAAATATGAACTTTGACACCTCACTCATACTTTCATAATGAATGCTATATATTTTATTAGAGTAGATATTAATTAAAATGAGACGAAGAACATCCGAGTAATTATCATGTAATTCAAAATGATTTTTAATCATCCTGAGTACGAAAAGAGAGTACGAAATTTTAATTACAAACGTTTAGAATAATTGAGACACGTTTATGTAAGTTGTCGATCATTATAATTTTACATGTAAATTCGAGAACACGGGAAGCTTCTGCTATCTTATGTTCTGTATTGAATGAAGGAACTTTCTACGTGTATTGGAGGATTTTGTATATTCGTAATGTCTTACTCAAATAGAACAAGATATGAATTTTGCGTTGAACATTACAACTAAGCTTTGTAATGTAATTTTCTTAAAAAAATAAAAATTTAAGGTCGTATTTAGAAAATAATAAATTATGTACTCTGATTAAAAAATTTACAAAAAATTTGTTGTTATTAAAAAGTTATATTTGCCTAATGTATAATATTCTAGTTAAATTTTGTTAACCGTCATGTTTTACATTAAAAATTATGGAAATATCATATGTACTATTTAAATATATAATTACACAGTAAAATATATTCTTACTTGCTTATATACATATTTTCAGAAATATTTTGAAACTTATTATCTTTCTAGCTCCCTTTCTGTTGAATATTATTAACTTGACATTATTTTGAGTTAAAGCCTACTTCACCGAGTTTAGTTACAGACAGTAATTGGCTAAATATTTCATACATTAAAGAAAAATCGTGTCATTTTTCTTGTGGTAAACAATCATTAATTGTATATTTTGAGCAAACGAAATATTCAGTAGCTATTCATAAATCACCTCAAATACGTGGATGCAATCGCGCAGAATATCACTGTCTGGAAAAAAATGGTCTTATCTTCCTCTAATCACTGAATTCTTCCTTTATTCTTACCTTATTGCACTCTGGCTTTCTCATTTATTTTTTCCTTCTTCTCGACTTTATCTCTCTTCTTTTTCCCAATTTTATACGATTCTCACTCATCGTATCTATGCATATACTTACCTTTACTCACGCGTCCATGATCACTCACACGGCGAGTTGTATTCTCTTTTTGAAATTCAAATCTAGCTTTTCCCTACAAAGTTTTGCACTTTTGCTTGCTCTTTTTTATCATGAAGATTTACTTCTCTCGCAGCCTTTCTACTGTAAGAAATGAGGAGAAGTGGGGGTGAGAAATGAGCACGACGCGACATTCGTCTTTTAAAGATCTGAAAATGTTGAAGGGAAGGTGACAACGCGAACTAGTGAATGAATTGAAGATTTGAGCATCATAAACGAGAGCGAGTGCCATTTTGGATGTTGATGATCCTATTCGCTGTGCAATTTTCTCAGAAGGGCACACATTTTTTTTATATTTATGAATATTTACATCGACGCCCTATTGCCTATTTATCATCCTTTCTCTTTGCCTCTGCAAAATGATATAAATCTTTTTAACTTATTTATATATGAATTCAATTATGATAATAAGAGGGTATCTGATTAAGAAAAACAAGCCTAACAGTAATTTATTTTATTTTTAGTATGTCTCAAAGAGTAACAACCAAATGTTTCAAATTAATAAAATAAAACAAGAAAATTAAGACATTTTTAGTGAAATAAATTGAAATATTTTAATTTTTATGTTTTTAGGCTATAAATTTGTTATTATCATAATTAATATCGTAACTATTAAATGAATAGTACAGACATGTGCGATCTCCATTTATAATTACTTTTTTTTAAATGAATCGTTACTTTAATACCATTGAAACAATTTTTTACATCTTTTTTACATCTAAATAATAAAATATGATAAAAATTTAGTAAATTTTAACTGTGTTAAATTAATCAACCTAAAAATTCTGCTTTAGTTTTTGTACAGTACTTAAGTAAGGATGATATAATCCGAATGAATGTCTGTAATTTTATCTGTTTACCGGAATACCTGTTACGTTTTTATGGTAAACTTCACAATGAGCTGCATAAAAAATACTGAAATTTCATATTGATTCGCCTTGATTGTTCAATGCTTTGCGGTATTTTCAAATATATGCTCAAAAATACAGTAAAACCAATAAAGTATACACTACGGAGATACGGGAGTTTTCCCGATTTATATTTCGTAAAAATGTAAAAGTTCCATTGGAGTTGGTGCTCTAAAGGTCGCGGAAAAACGAGAAATGCGCCGTACAAATCATTTTCGCCTATCCTCTACTAGTTATTCTTTTATTTGTTCCAATTATGGTCGTCCCTCATGGGCTGCAAATGATCCGTTGATACAATAAACAATGAGACACCCAGCTGCCGCAGTTTCGGCAACAACCATTACTCTTAATAGATTGACATGGTTAAATAAAAATTAACGGCCTCGTATGGACATTGAATTAAATTTCAATTTATCTCGAAAGCTTATTATATTATCTTTTAAATAAAATAAGTATCAAGAAGTCAAATAAACGAATGCGAACGATAAATTTAAAGCAAAACTTTTTTATTGTCCACGAGAACAGTTAGCTCAATTCATAATGAAATAGTGTATCATAATTTTTTTTTATATTTATGTGAATTCATATTTAAACGTACAAGTTTTTATTGCATTTGATAAAAAGAGTGATTTTGCTTATTTATTGGTTAAATATGCATAAAAATTAATCAACTTTCTTTTCTTTTAAATATAACAAATTAATCGGTATTTGTGTGTCATTATTTTTTTTTTGTCCGATATGCACATTTAATTACTGGATTTATCAAATGCGTCTATTAATTCACGTTATAAATTAATATGAAAATAGACACACACATTGTCTTTGAAAAATTATTTTTTGTCGAAAAAGTATCGCCTTATTAAATAATTTTTCCAATACTCTTATGCTTGTGTGTAACTGTAATATTAAAAGTGAAATATGTATGCTAACACACTTATATAGACTGGTAAAAGTTATGGTACTTATAGTAGTCTGTCAAAACTTGCCTTGCGCCAAGACTGTGAAACAAGAAGTTAAGAAAATATATAATACATATTCAATAAAGTGGTTAGACAAACTATTATTTAGTACGGAAACGTCATAAATAACATATTCTGCTATGATTGGTTAAACTTTACCAATATGTATGAGGGGTAACTGGCGCTGTCAAAGCATAACAAAACACGGCCCAACTACTTTATTACAAGATATAAAATTATAAAATCCTGTCGGTGTACTTCTTATTACAAAATTTTATTTTTCAATGTTACAAAAAATCAATTCTTCATTAAAATGTGTTTCTTTAGTTTTATAAAATTATTTGACTATACACTCATTTTTTAAGTATATTTACTTAAACGGATTATTTATAATTGTTAAAAAGCTGTCTTAATAATATTTATTAATAATGATTTTTAATTTTAATAAAAATAATCCAAGATTTAAATAAAAATTATTTCTTTTCCTGAACACTTTTCATCTTTAGTCCTGATGAATCAAAAGAACATTCTATTGGACACCAAATAACTAAATATTATTGATCTTAAAAATATATACTTTAGGCTGAACTTCTATTTGTAAAAAAGATTATTTGTATGTTTATTTTTTATTTCTGGCTATACTTATTTGTATTTTTTTAAAAAAATTTGAATATTAAAAATTTCTTCAAATCCATTCACATACAAGAATAAAAGTTTAAGTTAATTATATTTATTGATATTATGTTTTCATTTTTCATTATTCATCTGTATTTGATAGACAATATTTTATTTGTACGTATTTATTAATCCTATGTATTACTAGTTATATTAAAATTCTTTTCATTTTCTGACAATAATTACAAGTTTTATTAATAACAAAAATTATTAATATAAGATTATAATTATAATACTTTTGAAAATATTTTTTGCATTATGTAAATAAATTAATTCATACAATATTCTATAGAATACATGTAAATTTTAGAAATGTATTGACTTTTTGTATTATATTTATAATTTAAAAATATTGTATAAAGATTTAAAGTTCACTTCTTACTTATGATAAAAGAAACGAGCATAAATTCTATTAAAAAATTATGCATTAACTACAAAGTAAATTTAAGC
The DNA here is from genome assembly GCA_018907245.1 of Eupristina koningsbergeri. Taxonomy (NCBI): domain Eukaryota; kingdom Metazoa; phylum Arthropoda; class Insecta; order Hymenoptera; family Agaonidae; genus Eupristina; species Eupristina koningsbergeri. The sequence goes on from JACCHV010000100.1 coordinate 116,777, forward strand.
AAATATGGCTAAAGGATAATATTAAAAAAGTTGAAATTAAGTTGATAATAAAAGTTAAAAATTATTTTGAGCTAAAAACTTTATAAAATATTAATATAAAAATAGATTCAATTAGGAATTTTTGCAACGAACAATACATTTTTCAATTTATAAAAAATTTATAATTAAAAAAAAATTTTTAACATTTTTTATAATAATAAATTATTTTTTTATATTAATTTTCCAAAAATTATAACAATACTTACATTCTAAATAATAAATTTTTTACAAATTGAAAAATGTATTGTTCGTTTCAAAAATTATATTTTTTAAAGTTTTAAATTCAAAATAATTTTTAACTTTTTAAGTAATTATTATTAATTCATGAATAACACATTAAAATTTTCTTGTCTGTAATAAACATGTTATTTTTAAATATTAAATATAAAGCCAATATCTGATTAATAATTCAATAATAATATTCAATTTATATGCTTTTATGTTGGCAAAATAAAAAATTATCAATAATATAATTCAAATCCTTTAAAAATTACTTTACCTATTTTATTTAAGAACTACTCCTTTGTAAACGCTTAAAAGTATATGTTAAATTTATATCATTTACAATAATAGTCTGTACAATACAAAATCAATAAATATATTTGTATATTTAAAACATATAAAAGATAATCTTTTCCAGTTTGTTTATTTAATAATGCTCTAGTCGAATATTCTATTTAAAATAGTATAAAAACCATAGTATTACATTATAGAAAATATGGAAAAAGTTTTAATTTAATAGCTCGATACTTTATACAGAAAAAAACTTTCTCAGTCAAAAAAATGAGGCGAGGAGTCATTTTCAAAATAGCTTATATGATAATTGTTAATTATGAAGTAATTATTTAAAAACTTTCCTCATCACGCTCGCGTATTTAAGCCTTAGGTAAAACACTCTATTTGGTATTTCTGTAAAAATAACAAATTAAAGAGCCAGTAAATAGTGAAAATGGATAAAAAGTAAAAAAGGTACGCTCGATAAAGAGTGGTAATGACTATTTTCAACAAAAGACATAAACTCGGTAATGAAACTCGCTAATTAGTTGTTGGTATTTTAAGGCTGTTAGACTCAAGCATGTGCGAGTCACAATGAAAATAGCACTCATCCGAGAGTCTATGCGGGCAATATGATAAGCAAAACTTGCACACGAGCAGCAGCTTGCATGAAAAGTTCGAATCACTGGACAAATTTCAAATCCGCAAGCTCGGGATCTCCTGTGAAGCAGATAAGCTCGACGTTACATGGAATGAAGAGTAAAAGAGTGGTACTTCAGGTCTAAACCGTGTAATGAACTACTAATGAACTACTTCTTTATATCGCATTCTTTCATTAATTTTTTTTTTTTTTTTTTTTTTTTTTTAAGATTTAACGCTTGAATGGATATGATAGGAGTACTCTATCGTGATTTGGTGTACATATCTTAAGAGTGATTTCGGTTGTGACCGAGTTTTGGTTCTCTCCATTTGTCGTGCATGAAAACTAAGTTGTTTCCTTTGATTAATTTAATGCATATTTATTGTGGTTTGTGATAGATAGTGATCAAGAGATTTTGATATTCGGATAAATTTATAAATATTCTTCTTCTCAAACTTATTAATATCCTGCTTAGAAGTAAATAAGGAATATAAATCTTGTTAAGCTATTTTATTATTATATTATATATTCTTAAAAATTTTTATGCAAATAATCAAGCCCAGAGTTAATACGAGTTATTAAAAATGTTCTAAATATATTTAAATATCATTCATTGTATATTTACCTTGAATATATTTAATAGATGAATCGTGTATATTTATATATTACGTGTATCTATAAAATCAATTATCTTCAGTCAAAGTAAGTACGACATTCATCAATAGCTAATTTGTAAGCATTCATCTTATATTATCCACTCAAATTATTATTTGTAAATGGATAAAATAAAAATAATTTATCAGAATAAAATGTTCTCTTTATATGTAGATTGCAAGTTACTTTTCAGAAATCTACGATTTGCATATTTGAATATTTCAATTCTTTTTGTGTAATAAATAATATGTGGAAACCAATGTAACAAATTGAAGATTGGGTTTATCAAATGTTCTTTGAGACTTTCAGATGTACTAGTAATGCATTGGTGCATTTTCTCATAAACATAAATAAAAAAGAACGATTTCTAGAATAATACGTTAAAAATGAGTAAAAAAATAAATATAAACTTAATATAAATAAGAAGAACAACTGTAGGAAAAAACAAAATATATTTATCCTAATAAATAATAATACTTCTTTAATTTATGAGAATTTTTTTACCTAAGACATAGAACATAAGGAAAAATGCTGATTGTACTACTGGGACATATAATTTAAAGAATACAAATATTCAACTGAAAAAATGTGATGCAAGTTGAACTGCATAAAATTATAAAATTAAAACAAAAAAAAGAAAATTATTACTTTCTAGATAAAATTGTGTATAAACGGTCCTATTAATATTTTTAATGATCAAAATAGACTTTATTTATATTTTTAAAAAATTACAAATACCTAAATATGAAAATTTTTATTTAAATTATATTATTTGTGGTTTCATAACTTTTCATTTGTAATACTAATTATCAAAGCCTTTAAGAACCAACTTAAAATAAAAATTCATACAGTTCTAATTTATATTATACTTATCAATAACAATATTTATTCTTTTTCAGGTACTATTTGTAATTTTAAATTAATTTTTAATTAATTAATTAAATTAATTGAATTTTAAATTAAAATGAAAGTATATTTTTAATAAATTAAGAATAACCTAAATTCATTAATATAATTTAGTAAGGCTGCGTACATTTTTAAGAATAAAACTTCAAAGGAAAAGGAAAATTATATTCGAAAGGTAAATAACAATACATCACTTTATTACTCAATTGTATTTTACGCATCGGTGAATTATTAATAAATGCTAATGTAAGCTAATCTCATAAATACTAGAATATGTTTTGACGAACTTAAGCAACTGAATTAGTAAATATATAAACACAATAAATGGTGTTTCTATACAAATTCTGAAATAATATTTAATATAAAATATAGTTATATTTTTTGAAATATTAATACACTGTCAACGATACATTTATTTATGTACTTATTTATTTTTAATGCTATGTTGTATGTTAAATTTGGTTTTTTAACACGTAAAATAAGATTTTACAACTTAAAAAGAATTAGGAATAAATTTACAAATAAATATTATAATTTTCTTATCGTCATCTTATATTTTTTTCATTTTTATAAATATTATTATCTGTAAAAATGTAAATAATAAAAGTAGTTTTTTATACTTTAAAATATTTTTAGTAGTGCTCTCTTCTATATATTTTCTGTCACATTAAATCATAAATATTCAATTAAGAGATTAGAAAAGAGAGCTTACTTGGATCTTTGGAATTTCCGATTAATTATAAGTCAACTGGAAATTATCATATTTAAGACTACATAAATAGTTTAACCAATTTGTTTTCTAAATTTAATTAATTTTTATATTCACATTATATTTTTATAATTTTCATTTGATTTATAATTTAAATACTTTATGAAATTGCATAGTTCCATAAATATTTTATTTTTTAACAAATTTTGACATTTAATATTTTATAAACTTAATATTAAACATATATTTTTTGCTGAAGTATTTCAATAAAATTTGAAATGTTGTTAAGTGTTAGGCAGTTAAAGTTTATGCTGTGCAAAATTTCGTACGCTGCTCATGTTTGTTTTATAAATAAATCATAGTTTCAAATTTTCCAAAATTTAAAAATACTTTTTATTTAAAAATATATTAGAAAAAATATTACTGTCTTATTTTATCATTACTTTTATTTTTATAAAACAATAGCCATGTTTTTTTAATTTCTTAAAAATTCTTTACTTTTTGCATTTAATATCTTTCAACATATTGTAACTTTATAGAATCTCTATTTGCAAATTCAAAAGCATTATATTTTTTTGTTCAAGATGCTACCACACGAGTTGAAATTTGTCACGTTCAGTTTATGTGTATCTGTTCATATGTACCTGTTCTGGTATTACAACTTCTTGGCTGTTTTTCATTTTTATTCCTTCTAGCTTATTTCTTTCATTGTATACCTTCATTGAACTCTGTACGATTTTCCGTTGCATTTTTTATCGACTTCCTTTCAATTTCATTTCATCGATAAAGACTTAAACGAGCAAGCCTGTAGTAGAATATACAGAGAAAACTTGAAGGAAGTACGAAATACATAAAAAAATATGTACTTGTGAAAGATGAAATGAGAACGATTTCTTGGTGTGAGTTTCAATCAAATAACTTTCGGCTGTGCTCAAAAAAAAATCTATACGTGGAAAACACATTGTACAAAAATTTTACAAGTTGCAGTTGATTTTTTGTCTAGTGAAAAACAATACTATAAAATAGTAAAATATTTTATCTTCCTTCATTTTTACATTCGTATTTTGTATGTGTAAGCAAAAAGAATATATATATTTTGTAACTTTTTTGTTTTACGCGAGTTCGATATTGGATTGAATAATAGAGAGTATTTAATTTTTGATAAATTATTGTATTTTTGCTTTATTAATCTTTTATAAGTATGGACTTTTTATTATAAATAAATTTAAAATTAATATTATTCCAATGTATTAACGATTGTTTACACATTGCAACTATTACTTTAGGAAATTGTTAATCATACAAGAAATAAAAATATAATTATATAATTCTAATAAATTAGTACAAAGTACATATGCAATATCATTTGAACATTAATATTATTTAAAAAAAAAAATTTCATAGTCTATATACTAATGTCTTAAATTTATTTATTCTTAAATGTATATTAAAAAATAAAATTAAAAGAATCTTTAAAATATTCCTAAAGGAAAAAGTTTTTATGATACTTTATTCAATTCGTAAACGGTTAAAGCTCAACTTTAAAATATCGAAATATCACTACAACATACTCGTAAGTTAAAAAATAATTTTTTAATCAATTTATGCATTAATAAATTTTATTAATTTCAATTATTATTAGAGTTTACCCGTGAATGATTCAATATTATAATGAAACCCTACGAAGATTAAGTAACAAGAGATTCGGTAGGTTAATGAATGTTCGCATGAATCCTAATAAATCAAGCTGATATCATTGACCAATGTCCCCTATTCATAATTAAATTGTACGATGTGTTAATTATAGATAAGTAGTTCGTGTTAATTAGAAGCATGTAATTGAGTTTAATACAAACTTGATTTAATTTTAAACATACGGTTATTAATTTAAGTATGATTATTGTTTAATGGACAGCTCAAATTAAAATTACTTCAAATTTAATTGAAATATAAAGCTGTTTTTCATTAAAAAAGTTAACATTAAAGCAGATTGGGTTACGCAAATAAAAGGTTAATGTTTAAGTCCACAGAATGAAACATAATTGTTTGAAAATAAAAATTTATTAAATAATTTTCATTTTATTTCCTAATTAATAGCGTTACTTCTAATTTAAACAGGGCTTGACTTTTACAGAATTACACCGGTGAAGTGAATCCGGTCTTCCCGGAAATAATGTTAATTAAAAATAATGTGCATGAAATAAGTATTTATTTGAAGAACAGAGAAAATGGCGTACGCGCGAAGCTGATACTGAAAACAGATGTAAACAGAACGGAAAATCTTCTTTAAAATTTTAGTCACGAGAGACAGTTCACCTCAATTGGAGTAAATATGTAAAAAGACAAGCAAAAATGTAAAATACAAAGGTCGTAGGTTCGCGTTTTCTAGTTTTCTCTCATATCCCCTTCCATTTTCTCGAGGCGTGTGTTGTACAGCGCGTCAGTAGTCATGCCACTCTTAAGGGCGACATGACGGAGTGAGGAGTCAAGGGTCAGAGGAGCTTTTGAGCTCTTTTGCTTTACATCGCGAGAAAACTACTGCATTCTCCGAGTAGACAAGGAGTAGCCGGGGAAAGTCGGGGGAGGCGGATTTCCCGGGCCAACCATTCGGCTGCCACTTCAAATCACCGCGTTCAAATACGTGTTTTCCGAGGCTTCGCTACTTGCGTGACGATGCACTACATGTACGTGTGCCGTGGCTCGTACACATGTGTGGGTTTGAAAGGCTGAGCAATCAATTTGCCGTAGTATCTCTGCAGAGTCCAAGATCGAAATGATAAGGAATCACGTTTGATCCATCATTCTCAAAGGCACGCCGAAATTTCTGTGAGAATCGTACACATGATCTATGCTTCCACTTATTTTATCTCTTGTGTTGTTTTTCTTGTTCATCGAATGTTTACCCTCTTTTATCTTAGATATGCTATTTATTCCTTCGATTTTTAAATTATTATTCTTTTTTATCTCATGCTGATGAATTTATGTAAGAGGTATGCGTAACAAAATTATTTCGATAAAAATACGTAAAAAAAATTTTAATTATGCTCACTCAAATCATTTCTGTTTGTGTTTTTGTAAATTTATAGTTAAAAACAGGATACGTACATACTTGTTTATCGAATATTTTGCGAAAAAAATAAAAAACAATTAAAAGTTGTTTTATGTTAAATTTTTATGGTTAAATCAAAAGGGCACACATTCAAACTCAACGTTATCTTGTCGTTTACATGTTATTATTAAACTTTAAATTGTTTTTTAGAAAACATGGGTTTGAGTAAATAAAATTTGAATAAATGGTAAATGTTGAAAGGGTAAAAGTTTGTTTCTGTTATATAAAAGTTAGTTACACAATTATTAGTATGTTACTTGTTTTTTCTTAAATTTTCATGATCTTTTGAAAAGTAAAATAGTTTTTACCCACTATTTTATAGTACACGGATTTCCATATTGATAAAGTTTTTTCAAATAAATTTTACAACTACTTCTTCTAAACAATGATTTTTTTATGAAATAAAATCTATGAACAATTTTTTTAATTAAAAAAATATTACTTCATAAATATACGAAATAATGCATTCGTATTTTCAAAAATTATTTAGATTAATCTAAATTCTATTTGTACTTTAGACTAATACCTTAGACTATTGTATTTATAATTACATATTATCGTTAATGCATATTATATTCAGGGTCGAGTGTACTTTACAATTCTAAATGAGCCAGAAAATTTATGCTTATTGTTTATTGCATTTGGAAATATTGTTTTTAGAAACTCACAGCCATCCTCATTTTAATGTAATACTTATCCTTATATGTTAACCATAATTTCAAAATTATATTTACATTTGTTTTATTATACTTTGTTCCAGTAAAAAGATAATTTGTTTAGCTTTATGATACAATTTTTCTGAGGGGAAAAGGAAAAAATAAAGTGGTTTTCTCAAGCTTGTAAAATGGAAAAAAAGTTGTTTCTTCCCCATGCAAGAACGCAAACGCCATCAGGGGCAATAACTCGCAAAAATAAAAGGAGCCCACAAGTTCGATAAAAAAGAGTAGAAAATAACGTTTGCATATGGTTAGCGACATAAAATCGTGCGTCATTTGAGAATCGCTTACACCATATACGTCCGACTTGAAACCATTACGTCTTTCGGAGAGTCCCAGCCATACAAATTTATGTTAATTCGACATAATAAGTAAGAAAACATGACAAGCACTTTTTCATATAAATTGACAAAATTTATTTATAAGGTAATTTCCACGTGCTAACATGCGAGTCAGGTACATGGTGAATCATTTTTGTAATATAAAAAATTTCTATTTGTAAAGTAGCAAGAATCCCTTTAGGTCATTTATTATTTTTTTTTTTTTTTTTTGCTTATATTTAATAGTTTCTTAAATTTTAAATCCGACTTGAAACCCAAATGAAACAGTACTTTTTAAAATTATTTATTATTTTACAATATTTTTTATTTACACATAAATTACAAATTTTATACAGCTAATTAATATATATTAAAATATTTATGTTTAAATATTTTTAAAGAAGTTTTTTATTTTTCTATTTTCAAATTAATATCTAAGATTGAAAATATCAATTAATTAGTTTTAATATAAAGAGCATAAAACATTTTTTCCATAAGTGGCTATACATCGAATTTTTAGTGTACTTTTCTAAATAACTTTACATGTTATTAAATGTACAAAGGTAAATAAATTAAAAATTTTAATGTTTTTTAACTAAGTAAACCTGACAATTTTAATTTTACCTTCAAATTGGATTTTATAGGATGATTTGATAAAATTAATGGTTTTTACTTTGTATTTAAAAGTATACATTTTTTTTATATTTTAAATTTAAATTAAAATATTTTGGGATACTTTTTAAATTCTATAACATCTGAATATTGAAATTAATTTTATAATTTTATTTATTGTTGCTTATTTAAAAAAATGACAATTCATTTATCCTTATTTGATTCATTATTATCAAAAATTAATTGAATTACTTCGTTTATTTTGTACATTATTATTTTACTAAAATAACCTATAGTACTCTACTCATTTAGAAAAGGGCATTTAGCAATCTGTTTGATAAATGTAATTAATCAAAATATAAACTTAGAGTTGTAGAGTAGCAGTATATATTTTATTGGCCAGACAATTCATAAATTAAAAATTCAGTTCAGTACTACTGATGTTCAAACTTTATATTCCATTAACAATGCGATAATTGACATATAATTTATTAAATAATTACCAAATAAGTAAATGGTTAAGTGATTTCTTGATAAATAAAAGTTTTTACTTAAAAAGTCAAACACTCTCCAACTATAACTTTTCAATTACATTTCCCGAAATCCATTCACTCCCACACCCGCATCCTATAATTATCCTTGTATATAAAAGGTAAATGTTTATCTTGGAAGCAACTACTATCTGGTTGTAACTCTCCTTCTCTTTTCCACCCGATTTAATATCACGGTATTTCCATAAAAATTTCTAATGGCCACAGTAACAAAATAAATTCCATTTTAATACGTGCAAAAGTCCATACCAAGGAAAAATGCTTAACACTTACAAATATCGATGCCGTGGAACGTTTTTATTAACGACAAGTGCAGATGGTGGTACACCAGCTGCTCCATCCCACGAAAATCCATGCTGCCAAAATTCAAGTAGGGTGTATAAAAATATTGGTCTAGTGCTTTCGATTCTCTGTAGAAACTGTTAAAGAACTAGAATAATAGGAATGGGCCACGGACTCAAGGCAACGATAAATTTCCCGAGAGAGAGAGAGAGACAGAGAGGAGCAGCGAAAATCGATTGAAATTAAGCAAATACAGTTGGCGATTCGGTTCTTTTGTCGCTTAAACCTATTACACCAAAACATTTTCGTATTCAAATTAATGGCTGCTTCTGTGAATGAATTTATATACTTTAAAATAATGATTTACTTGATTTTGAAATTTTATAATCAGATGTTTCGGAAGATATTTTCGGTAATGTTATAAATTTCTTCAACTAGAATTAAGTTTATATTTATTGCTTCGTCTACACGATACAAAATAATTATTAGAAAACATTTCTTTCTTATCAATAACATATATTTATTTCAAATATAATTATTTACTAAATTTATATATTGTCATCCGAAATGACGTAAACAGGAGTAGTATTATTTATTTATTTTATTTATTTTTTTTTTTTTTTTATGCAGTATTCATATTTCTCACAAATTTAATATACTGTGACATAAGCAAAATATCCTACAGATGCTTATTTTACTCTATTGTTTTCTTTAAAATTAGAAAATATTTCTCGTATACGAGATAATTAAAGGCATGATCGTATTCGTAAGATGTTTCTTTGAATCGAATAATTAATGATCCTAATTACCAAATTGTTTGAGCTCGAATCTGTTTTTGTTCTTTGAACAAAATAATTTATTAAAATACACGTTTATTTATTATTTTAATTATAAAAATTTTTTTTAATTAAATACCATTTCTATTCTTCTGTCTTAATAAAATAATAGTGAAATACTTTCTATTCATTATAATTTATAACTTATTTAATGCGTTTTTTCTATTAATTACCATTAAGTATGTATATATTCAAATTCACATGTTCTTAAAAATTTAATTAAAAAAGTTGTAAAACAATTTTTCGTAAATATTTAAAATCATTTTTTGATATATTATATCCTTTTATAAAACAATAGTTTCTTTATCATTTGAATATTTGGTCTTAACGCGTTCAATTATTAAAATTAATCACATTAGTTACAATGAATTTTTTACTCTCTTTGAAGTTGTTTAATTTGATGTTTGCTATTTTTTGTGTTGCAGTTATTTTAAAAAATGTATAAAAAAATAACTATTTTTATTTACAAAGAAAATATTTTTATATTTACACATATTAATAGATCTTTACTTTAATAAAATATATTTTTAATAGTCTGGCGTGATTATTTCGTTTTCGTGCACAAGTGTTTTAGTTATCTGTTTCGTTAGTATTACTATAATAATAAATTAACAGCTAACAATAAAATAATCTATTTTTATACTTCCTACTATTTTTAAATTCCCAATATATTACATGTGCTAAATAAAAATAAGAGTATATGTACTATTATTTACTCAAGATTGCCTAAGATTAAGTAATTGATTTAGTAATTAAAATTATTTACTCAGAGTTTTTAAACTTCTTTTCTAAAATGAATTATTTAATATAATTTTTGATAATTGTTTAAATGGTATCCGTGTGTTTTTTTATAAATTACTTAAAAATAATTGAATTATGAATCTGTAAGTATTGAACTTGAAAAAAGCTCTGAAGAGTCCTGAATTGTTGCTTCCAAAATTTCTCAAAATTGATCTTTTCAGACTTTCATTTTTGCAGAACCTGATAAGATAAAAACTTTATTTATCAAAACAGTTTTTCATAAATATATACAAAACACATGAACGACTGGCTTCGCAATATCTTTTATCAAAATCTCATTTGTTTTCTGAGAGTTTTTTCTTATCTTGTGATTTTTTTGTTTAATTCAATTTACTGTATTGAATATTGAAAAACCCTTTTTAAAATGATAATGAATTGTATATCTATTGCTGTATATTTTATGAGAAAATAGAAATTCAAATTAAATTTTTTATCTCATTCAAGAAATTTTTCATAATACCATTGTTTCATATATTATTCTAATAAGAATACCCTGTTTATCAAACGATAAATAATGTATTATTAGTTAAAAAAGAATATTAATAAATATTTATTAAATTTTCAATTTAATTTAGCATTATTTATTTAACACAATGTTTCGAACGTATACATATCAAAAACATGTAGAAATATTAAATATTCACAGTTGTATATAGTATAATCTGTAATGTCAATCTTAGGTTGAAATACATTTACTTTTAACTGTTCAGTATATTTTTTTATGAAGTAAAGCTTTAAACTTTTTAATCTTTTGTATCTTAAATATTCTGAACTCTAGAATACTTTGTCCAATCAAGTTTTAAAAAGTTAATATTAAATATTTAGGTATACAATTGCTTTTAAAAATGTTAAAAACAAACTTATAAAACCTTTTATATAGTTTTAAATAGAATTAAAATTGAATTGAAATTCAATGAAAAATGGGAAAATCAGTTTTTTTTTTATAAATTTTCGAAAAATTTTATTGAGATTATATGGAAATTATGAGAAAACCATGCAAGTTTTAATCTTATGTTTCATTTAGTCAGAGTATCTTAAAAATAACTACTGATCTGATAATGAAATTATACAATTATGTAAAAATTAGGCAATGAATATATTCTTTAAATAACTGTTGTTTAATATAAATTATAAGCTTATCGATTGTTCTTATAAGAGATTAAAATGTCTTTCAAAAAAATTCATGACATTCTATTTTAGTATTTAAAATAGTTTTGTAAACTAATTTAATTATGTTTATAATACAATATATATATATATATATATATATATATATCTCATAATTCTTTTATTATATATCAATTGTGTAATATTTAAATTAAATAATAAAGCAATATTTTTAATTGCATTAATAAACAGATATTTTTATTAAAACATGAAACAGTTAGATTGGGAAAGTTGATGCTTAAGAATAATATTTTCAGTAAGAACATTTTTGCTCAGATTTGTAATCATTTGAAATTTAAAACTCGATTTTAACACTAAAATAAAAAAATAAGTCAATTTTTAACTTTAATTCAGACTTAAATTAATCTTTGCATAGAATGCATGGAATACGTGTGAATAATTTATATATGTTAATTTGTGAAGGGCAGGCATAAAGGAAATTAATGACATAGTCTCTCTCATTTTTTTAATTAAACCACCGTTAAAAATTAAATCGGGAAAATTTAACGGTAAAGATGTCATCAAACTTGGAATTTCAAGGACGGAAAGTGGAAAAGAAAATTACGATTCGATAGTGCATATTCACTCGCTGTCTTTGCTCTTTTCACCTTTTCGTGGTATCTAACTGTATATCTGCTGCCATCGGCGTTAGAATCGAATATCAAGTCACGACTCCTAGAATCTGTTAGAAAAAGATAAGAAAGTTTAGTATCTTTTTTGCGCCTCGCACTCTCTTGCGAATCGAATGCTTTCATGAGATATAACAATGGGAAAAAGTAAACGGGAGGAAAAGAATATTTTTGCACATTTTTTCTTTGTTCTCTATTAATTAACAATCTCAACACTTTTATTAATTAAAGGTTACTTAACATATAAGCACTTCTGAAAAAAACCTAAATAAACAGTAATGCTTATTTTTTAAATGATAATCAAGTCATTCTCATAAATATTGGTAGTTAAGATAATAAAATGGCTGTAATAAAAATTCACTGAGTTTATTGCAATAAAATGAAATTAAGTACATAAGTTATACTATGTAATTATGACTTTAATAATAGTTTTAGCTAAATACCCTTAATTTTCATGTTAGATATTGTTTACATGATATCGAATAACTATTTAATATTTGTAATCACATTATGTTAATTAGAAAACTTTTTAATTAACTAAATATTCATAAATAATAAAAGTTGTTTATTTGCTCTTTTTTAATATAAAGTTTGCTATAAATGAAAAATTTAATTAGCATATAAAAAATTTGTTTAGTTTATATTATATATAAAATTATAGTATATGTTAATTTTGGAATGGAGGATTGAATTTTTGGATGGATATCGAAGAAAAAGACACTTGATTTCGGCAAGACACAAAACGAACACTTTATTTTACAATCAAATCACAATGTTTCACCATGGCACTATCGCATAGTACCGCGGTATCAGCGCAACTGATTTCATAATAATTTTTCTCGCGTAATTAGGCCGCCGAACTTGGCCCCGCCCCTCGCGACTCGATTTTCATCTATTATTTCCCCGAATAAAGGGGCGGTAGATCTTATTGTTTCAACCGTTACGATTTCTCGAATTTCCGATCAAACACGTTTTCCGACCCCACGTCCGCATACATTCACAATTCGAACATTTCCCTAGGCATAAAAAACTCCCGGCTTGCCGACGGGAGAAAAAGCCGAAACAATCTAAACGTACATCCTCGTGAATTGACACAATATGCAATGTAAAAAAATGACGGTACGTCTTCGTCTCCAGAAATTATAGCAAGAGCGAGAAAGGGTAACGGGTCATGCAACGCGAATGAGAGAGAGAGAGAGAGAGAGATAGTGAGATTGTAGGGCTCGGCCGAGTCATGCTCGCGAGGAAGAGAGAGAGAAGATGGAGACGTCCACGAGTACGTCTTTCCGAACACACACACACATTCCTACGCATCTGTACACATTCTAAAACCCACCATGCCCATTTCACACAAACGGCGGAGCTATACGTACGTCCTATGAGCCACTTTGCTCCACACATACACACGGCCAGCGCACAAAACAAAACTGCCCATTTTATAGGCCCTTTTTAATGTTTTATCAATCTGCGGGCGTCCCCGCATCCAGGACGTACGTCTATTTGGGACCAATGCCCAATTCCGTCCCTAACAGTATAAAAAAATAAAAATTTGAAAAAAATAAATTTTAAATATATTAAATATCATTATATATACAGTTATCATATGTACATACATATATATTAACTTTATATAAAAATAAATAATAAAGAATAAAATGAACTTCAATAGTAGATTAAAATTTCATATTTGATTACTTCTTTACTTTACTGCAATAGTCTTTATAGAATCTATAATATCTTGAAAAGTACTAAAGTGGATTAGAGGACGAGTAGTCAGTCATCGTCATTTTATAGTCTTTGCATTTAAATTTTAAAACTCGTTTCAAATTTTCGATTCATATATTCATTTTTAATTTTTCTGCTAGTATTTTTAAATAATGGAAATAGAAAAGAAATATGTACTTTAAACAAAATATTTATTGTGTAAATTGATCTCAATTCTATTCTTAATATTTCATATTCTTATTTTCTTCGTTTTCTTTTTTTAAGAAAAACAATAATTCTTGAAATATAATTCATATGATTTAACTGTCTTTAATTTTAAGCAATTTTTTATGAAATAAAATTATGCTATACATATTTTAATATCAAGTTTGTAATAGAAAATTTCATATTTTCGAAGGTTAGTAAAGTCCATGAATATTTTAGATAAAGATATTGAAGCTTCATGTAATATTCTAAATAAAAAAAAGTAAGAAATTCAAACTGTAATTACATACGAGAACTTGTATAGGTCTAAGGATTGATTAATCAATTACGGATAATTAAACTGATTTACAACTCTATTCTCGAGCTTCAGAAATAACGTGCTTTTACCACAGAACCGTTGATTCCATTAATGTCGCTAAAACCCAGGTTGACACTAATTGCTGCGCTCGATCGGGAAAATCTTTCATCTATTTTCCATCGCTCTAAAAGCCAGCGATCTGCAAAACTCGCGCACGGCTATATTTCTCAAACTAACGTTTCTGAAAGAAATTAAGGAAAGCTCCTTTAAAGAGGGAAGTACTCAACACTACTGCAAGTCGTTTGCATTTCGTTAGCAGCAGCTTTGAAATTCAATATACAACTTAAAAGTACCTCTGCCACTTTTACCTTTACTTACCACCAGTGCTTCCTTTTTCCAATTTCACCAATAGCCCTTTCCCTTCCCCATCCCTGTCAACAATT
>JACCHV010000101.1:2826191-3125269 GCA_018907245.1 Eupristina koningsbergeri
TAAAAACATAGTTTAAAAAAATACATTGTAAAGCATGTTTTGATTATATTTTATAAAATTTTTATTAAAATTGACACTATTCTAACTTTATATAATTTTTTTTACAAATTACTAAAATAAAATAATATTGTCATTCTAGTAACATACATTTTCATTAATTTTTTGAAACAGGGTTTTTATAACACGGGACTGAATGTAACATTTTTGCGTAAATTATTTATTAATTTAATTACATTTTTATTTAATTTAATTATATTAATTATAATGTTTTGTATATCTGTAATTCATTATACCGATTTACGTTTTCCAACAGCTATTTATAATGCAATAATAAAGTACAAGTTTCTAAATTAGATTTATATAAATCAAATAAATTAAAAACAGAAATAATAACATTAGTGAGATAAATAGAAAAAGAAAATAGAAATAGCAAGAGAAGAAAAAATTATTAAAAATCTAAATAGTCGTAAGACTTTAGAACTGCAGGTTATTAGCTGCTCAAAGCTACTATTTTTATCATGGGGTGCGTAAATTGTTTCCTGTTTTAGAGACAAAACAGAGAAAGAAAGAGAGAGAACGATAAAATTAGAGTATAATAATCTATAAAAATGAAAAAGGTTAGGTAGGTTGTAAAAAAAAGAAAAAAAAGAAAAAGGTACCACCAGTTGGTAATTCTGCTGTTACGCCTTATGTTAGTAGTAGTTGTTCACCAATGCGATGACCGGGTTGAAATAATTTATAAATAGTAAAAGTCATGACGTGTGGATAAATAGTAGGAACGCAATGTAGATTTCTAGCGAGAAGGAAAAAACTCAAAAGAAGTCAAATAAATGAACAACAGTTTAATGAAAAAATTGATAATATAATCAATTAAATCGGATAATTTTTATTATATAATTATTATTTAAAGATTGATGAGTAAACAATTTTTATTTTAATGAAAATATATATAAAATTTAAAAATAGATTATTATCCGAAGAAAATCTAAATATAATTATATTTTTTTAAAATATTTCTTTCTATTGATAAAATTAAGCTTTCAGTTTTCATAGAATTTTTTAATTTATTTACATTAAAAATCAAAAATGTATCGGTAAACCTGACATAAATAACAAAAATATTGTTATATTTTTAAATTATGAATATATTTTTAAATGCAGATTAAGAAAAAAAATATATTTGAAAAAAAATTAAAAATATTTAAATTTAGAATAAATTTTAGTAAATATAGTGATTTAAATGTAATAATTTTTATAATCTTCAAAATCATGAATTAAAAAAAAAAAAAAATTAGAAAACTATATTATCAAATATAAAATATAATAATATATTTATTTTTATACATTTTAAATATATTTTAATAAATTTGAAGCGTTCAAATTAAATAACATTCTTTAACTTTTTTTTAAAATTTGGTAAAAGAAACTATTTTTTGTAAATACATTTTAATAATTATATAAATTATTTTTAAATAAAACTACGGATATTTTATTAAATGCATAAAATTTTTTAGATGAAATTGTTGAAGATTTAAGAATTTGTTGGTTCATTTATTTTTTAGTTATATGTTATGTCATTTCTTCGTCATCTCTTTTCTCCTCGAAATATTTGTTTATCTAGCTTTTATTATTTAATGTTTAAAAATAATCTTATGGACATAAATTTAAATTATAATAAATATAAAATATTTCTCTAAGTTTTACCTTTATATTTTCAAAGAAATATCGCAATTAATATTCAAATTGTATTTTAGAAGAATATATACGAGTCAACAATCGCAAATGAATTATATTATATTATAATAGTACACGTAATTCTAACCCACGATACTTTAGCAATAACTATCTAGTTTGCTATATTATAATCTTACCCAAATGATGATTATATTTGTTTCTCTCAATAGGAAGTACCTATTGATCTTCTTTTAATGTGTGCTGCTTCTCGCAGTTTAATGCATGAAACACGTGCACTCATTTTATCCCGCACTCACTATTCTTGTTTCTAGAGCTTTTTCCTTCTCTTTTTCTTTCTTTCTTTTTTTCTCTTTTTCTATTAATTTTTTTTTTCTCTTTACGTATAATTTGAGAAAATGAGAAATAGAGAAAGAAAGTCAATTCGTTTTCACTGCATTTCAATGTATTTAATAGTACTATTTTATTGTGTAATCAACAGTGTGCACCTGATTAAGCAAACAATTTTGATACTTATGTAGATGAAAATGTGTAGGAAGAACATGAAGATGTAACGGTACAAGCACAAATAGTAGGAGTGCTTGCATAAATAGAAGTAGTAATAGTAGTAAATAATGCTTTTCTCTTCCACGTTGTTGTGGCTTAGAAAACTCAAATTATTTAAGATCAAATTCTTTTTTTATATGTTTTTACCTATTTTTAATATTTGTCTCTTTTTAATTATATATTTCTGATCTGTTTTGATCTTGTTAAATTATATTTAACAGTAGCAGAATTTTCGTAAACTTCATTTTTTATCTTTCTTCTCGATTTTTTTTCGTTGTATTTAATCGTTCTCGGTTGTTCGTGTCCAGTCGTCGTATTATTTCACAATTCATGTATATATTCTTTCAGTTGCCTTTTCACGTCTCGTTGCTCATCAAAAAATTTTCGGTTTCCTTTATAATTTGACCTTCTCCTAAAATTGTTATATTATTTTGAAAAAAAAACAAAAAAAATACAAGCACAAAATACTTTAGAAGTACAGAAAACGCGAGCTTTTACGCCTTGTTGGTGGCATGATTACGACTACATGAAAAATAGTTGCAATCATGTCGGCGCTGTCCTCGCTTTTTCGCTGGCTTATTGGCCCCCCCGCCGTTGTGGCGTCGCGACGCTTGGCCAAGAAAAAGTGAAAAAGAGAGGGGAAATAGGTATATGGATAGATATATAAAGCTGTAAAAAGAAAAAGGAGAAATAAAAGTAAAAAAGACAGAGATAGAAAAAGAGAGACAGGGAGAGGGGGAGAGTGATAAAGAAACAAATACATGTATAGAAATAAAACACACAACATGCAAGCTTTAGTATATGTATATATAATATATTAACAAAATAGAACTTATCTAATTTATTTTTTCTTTTACCTTACCCTTTTATTTTTTAATTTATATATTCTTAATTTAAATATTCTTCAAATATTTTGGGTAGTTTAATAATTATTATTATGATTTATAATATTAGTTTTATTTAATCATATAAATTGAATTGAATTGTTAAAATTGTTATTATTTATGTATAAAGGCAGAATATTGTAAATCTTTTTATTTTTACAAATTCACGCTTTATCACATAAATATTTAATATTAATTTTATTTTTTTCTTTAAAATAAATTTATTTTTACAAAATATTTTTTTAAATGATTTAAAAGAAGTTTTAATATTTGTTATCATATAAATAGTCATGTTATTTTATTTAATTTTTTCGAAAATTTATTATATAAACTTTGTATTAAAAATATCTGAAAATCATGTATTTAAATAAATACACAAATATATTTTATATTTAAATCATGTATTTAAATAAATACACAAATTTATTTAGCAAATTAAAACAATTACTTTTGACCAAAATAGTAGTAATAATGGAAATAACATTTTTAAATGTTTTAAAATTCTATATCTCGGATTATAATTGTTAAGTCAATTATTGTTTTTTAGTGTACTAATGCATAATAATTATTCATTCGTTAAAATTATTTTATAGTTTCTGTAATTAATAGCTTGGTTCGTTGTTTTCTCTGAGTAAGATAAATTCATGAATCAATTAATAATGTAGTATTCATCGTACGAATTTCTACTTGTGTAATAATGTAGTTTGTGGTAGGTAAAATGCGAGTTACTTTACTACGAACCATGGGGCAGAATATGATAATTTTTTTTTAATTAAAAATAAGATTAACTTATTAAATCAAAAGAGCTGTATTCAATCATTTTCGCAACCAAAATTTCAAATGATCAACTTTTCTATATACATTGTAACTCGTGGTTTACTAGTTTTCTGTATAGGACAAAATCCAACTCTTAGAAATACTGTATCTTGACAATAAAAACAATAGTTTATATATTATAAAATGAGATAGAGTAAGGATTCGAGTCATCAAACATGATCATTACGGGTTATTAACAATTTAAACTTCTATTTTACAAAAAAATGTTAAATATTTGATATTATTCTATATCTACTGATGTTCTCTTTTGATCTTTTCTGCCAAAACTTTTATGTAAATCTTATGGTTATTAAAACTGAGTCGAAATCTTTCTTTACCTGCTAGTGATAGTCTTTAGTGATTTTAATGTTAGTAGAGGAGTGCGGAGTAATACGTATTTATTACAGATCGACACTTTCTAGCAAACTGAGCGTTCCAGTTTAATTTCCTGTCCAAAATTTCACCCTAGTACTTGACTTCATTCAATAATTTTATCGGACAACCGTCACTTCCCCGGCCATGGATGTTCTTAGTTTTGTACCTTGTAGGAAATAGGACAACCTTTACTTTCTCGGGATGGACCGACAGGTCTATCCATTTAGCCCACTGAGTGACCACACAAAGACCAGACATATTTCATATCAGTGATCAATTTACAATCATCTTCTTTGACTAATATTATCACGTAATGCATAGGCTTGATCATACATACCAGGCTTTTCAAGCGCTCTAAACCGACTATATATGACCATACACCATAATATTGATGAAAGGATATATCCTTGCGAACAGCCCTTACTAATTCTTCCTCCAACGATAGTAGACTTATTTTTAACTATAATGCTTTTGGAACCTAAGACGTTCCAGATCCAGTTTCTAATTATGGGGAGAACTTCCCCGGCTTCTAGAGCCTGTCATGTATCCTGCTGAGGAGTAAAATGGGATCGAAAAATATTGCAATCCGAGAATGAAAGAATTGTACTACGGACAATTCATTCGTTGATAAATTTACTCATTATGATATCTGATATACATGGTCTGTCCCCGAAGTATCGAGTTTTTTTTTTTTTTTTATTTGGCGAATATTGGTTACGGCGATTTTGGAAAGATTTTAAAATGTAGAGGAAAGTTTTTTCCATTTGTCTCTTTTTTTTTTTTTTTTTTCGATAATTTGAAGACGAAGGACTTTACTTCGCGCGAAAGGTGTTTTTTGATTTTTTGACACAGCACGCTTGAAGTTGATTATTAGAAAAACACAACGCGAGAATTTTTCGTTTAAAGATTCTAAAAAAAAGAAAACACTTACCTTTTCTCATAAAATATAATTTATTGGTGCACTTATAAATAGTTTGGAATAAAAATTTTAAATTCTTCAAAATAATTTCTTTCTATATTATTGCATTTATGAAGACGAGTTTTTCAGATCTCAAAGGCAAACTGAAACTTCTTAGCTTTGATATCTACGCAAACTTTTCGCATTTATAAATTTTTTTGCACTATATTGTACACGTAGATCCCATTGAATTAAATTTTTCCGCGATTACTCTAATTATTAATCGGCGGTCCAAATTAAATATTTTTAGCACGCAGAAGGTTTTCGTGACGATTCGAAAGGTTTTTGGACGTTCAGATCGATGATCTTTTCCAGGTCCTCTTTAAAAGTTCTGTGCCATTTTCCACATTGCGATTTTAGCATACAATTATTTTTAATTTTAACCTCTTGTAATATTTTAAATGTTACCGCACTGTTTTTTTTGTTGCAAATAAAATGTTATCGCATAACGCTATTCCACTCATCGCTCTATCGCGTGTTGTTTAAAAACTGAAAAACATTCTTCGCGCGAATTAAAATCCTGTCTCATCTAATTATCAAAAAAACCAAAAAGGGGGGCGGGGTAAATGGAAAAAGCTTTCGTCTACATTTTAAGGCCCTTCCCAAATTACTAAGACCAATAATCGAAAAATGAAAAAAAAACTCAATACTTCAGGAACAGACTATGTATGAGAATGAATGAGTGTTAATTCGACAGATAGAGCTAGCCTACTATTGTGTACTTTCTTTCTCAGTCTATCATGTCTCTTTTTTTATTACTCTTCCATGCATATATTCATATTTATCTTGTCTCTAGAGCCAATTAATTCGCTGGTTTTATCTAATCTTTATTTTTACAAGGGAATCTCTTCTGAAAACTAAATATTACGTTGTTAGTTTGGTATGCTGGTATGAGGTTGCTTATATTATATATTGAACCTATGAAGGTATTTTAAAATCCGCTGGCGTAACTTAAATAATGTTTTAACAAACCGATAGATAAATTGTAAATAATTTAATATTAAATGTATAAAATAAATAATCAAATAAGAAATATAATTTCAAAAAGACTATAACAATTTATTTATACAAATTATTAAAATTATACACGCCACTTTTATTTGGACATTTTTTACGATTATTAGTATAAAAATAATTGTAATGTTACATAACATTTAGAAAGTAAGACTTTTGAATAACTAGTAAAATACGAGCGCAAATAATTAAAATACAAATTTAGCATAGTATCATAAAATAGACTGTCTAATATTCAAATTTCGCAGGTAAATTCAACAGACACTGCGCAGGCGCACCATAGGGGAAAATTCAAAGAAAAATTTTAGGAACAATTTTAAATTTAAAAATTCAGAATCGTGCCCATTTTTTAATTAAGTTATAAATATAAAATATATATAATATTATATATATACTTGTTATACGATAGAAAAAATAATTGTAATCTAACAAGGTACGGAATGAATAAAACACAAAGATTATTCTTTGTAAAAGTGTTTTAACAAGGAGTCTTTTGTCCTTCTTTAGGCTGTTTTTATTAAATAATTAATTACAATAAATGAATACTTTAATAGTTAATTAAATATTCATATATTAATACTTTAAATATTTCTTTTTATTATTGTGCTTAAAGTATGAATTTAAAAATATTTGATACAATACACCATGATGGATCATTTTTCATCAAAATTTTTTTTTGTCTATCATAAAATTAGTTGAATTGATTCTCATACAAAATTTTTATAAAAAATTCGTTATAACTAAGTATATTGTTGAATAATTTAATATTTTGATTAATTTGTGATTTTATGAATTTTTATTTTAATTTTATGAATTTTAAAATCGTAATCGCATGTGGTAAATTTTTTATTCATATTTATCGAGGGAGTTCAACTACAAAAAAAAGAAAGTATATTTTCAAGCTTAGTAATTTATATTAAAAAAATTTAATTAATTAATAAATGAAATAGATTAGGTTCAATTAGGGTACAAAATTCGAAAGTGAGAACAATAATTTTTATAATTAAGATGAGACAAGTAATTTTATTTACACAAAAAAAATAATCCAATTCTTTTAGTCTTGTAGAAAAAACAAGACATACATACATTTTATTAATTGATCGCACACTGCCTAGGTTCTTCACTAGTTTGCAATACTCAGAGTCTACACACACCACCTGAGACCTGTGTTATCGGAAGAGTTGTGAACGAAAGTGTGGATTAATTCCTTGTAGAAACATTGTTATTCTTTATATAAATCATGGCTCATCAGACCTGTGAAAAAGGGAACATATGATTCACGCATGCGCTACCGATCACCATTTTTGTATTAGCAGGTGCTGCTGCTTGTGAGGATCATATTTATTTCTATTATTTTAGCTTTGATTTACTGTTATATTATTAGTAAATAATTTCAATATATGAATTGCATTCTGTCGTGTTCGAGACTATATTTGTGATACGAAAAGAAAGTTTTTGTAGAGAAAAGAAAAAATATTGAAATTTTTATTTTTTTTAAAATTTCTTAGAAACATGGTACATACTCTATATACATATTGTTTTTATAATGAGACTTCTATTTTTAAAAGACAGATTACGTACTAGCTATTTGTATCAAAGTATAAAAAGCTATAACGGAGGTCCATCATATCTTTAAAATAATAATCCACGCGCAAAACCATCGTTTTTATGTTATTATTATGAATACAGACATGCACCGTAGTCTGCACAACAAATAAATAAATATTCAGATTAATGCGACGAACTATATGCTAGACCCACAATAATATAATAATCTTATTTATAAGTTTAAAGTAAAAATCTTGCATTTATTCGACTATTGCTGTAAATTGACGAAATATCAGCATTATACGCTACACGATTGAATAAAATTGTATCCATTTTAATTATACAGGGTGTGTTATAAAAGTATCGAGGCTGAGTTTTTTAATTCGACTATTTATAATAGCTTTTACAAATATAACAAAGGGTTTACCTATTTTTTCCTTTTATTTTTTCTTCTTCAGATAATTGAAAGTGGTAGGACATACCCTCGTGTATTTTTTAAAATTATAAAAAGACGAGATGTAATATCCAACGGGACAACGATACGTGGTAAAAATTTATGTGTTGCTTAAGACAAACATTATGGAGACTTGATTATTGAAATATTGAAAGAAGCCTTAAGATACATATATAAACAGCATTTACAAAAATGGCATAAGTTTTTCAAAAAATAAGGAACAGAAGGAACTTACTAACGAATTTTGTTATAGACCGAGAAAATAGCCGGAACCAATACCATGTACACAAAATTTAGAGTTAAAACTATCATTAAGTATCAGGACAATCAATGATACCCTGAATTTACGAACATTTGCATGCATTTACCTTAAAGAGCATTTTTAAAATTTCAAAAGTTCACCGCAGTATTTTTCCGAAGCCGCGTACATAATGTTGCCATCTAGTACTGTTACAGCTCAAATTTTATCGCGCCGTATATATAATAATAATAAAATAAAATAAAATAATGTACAATATTTTCAAACAAATTGATTATTCTTGCAGTATAATGCATGAGTTTGAAGGTAGACAATGGATAGGAGAACCCGTATCGTTCTTTATATATTTACGAAAATAACCAATTTTACAATAAAACTCTCAAATTTAAAAAATATTCTTGACCAAAAACTATTTTGACGTCCAAGTACATATTCGAGTGATAAATTTTAATCCAAAAATAGTTATAAAATATTAACTACGCATAATATAAAGCATTATTACAGTAGGACAATATATAAAAAAAAATTGTAGTGGTAAAAATCTAATCATTATAATATTAATTAAAATTAATTAAGTTAATAAAATAATATTTATTGAATGTAACTGTTTTAATTATTAAAATCTTTTCTAATTATATTTTAATATTAAAAATCAATTATTAATAGTAAAAATTACCATAATTTTTATTTTTATAATTATTTATATCAGATTTGACAATATTAATATAATATTATTTATATATTATAAATTTGTATAATTTATAGTGATAAAAACAATGAAATTGATCATATTTAATATCTTGTACAATATTAAATATATTTATATATTTAGTTACATTCTCTTTTAAATATTTAGTATTGTTTATATTTATTATTATTTTAATATACCTTATGTTAAAAAATAGTTATATAATATTAATTATTATAATATTTTATTTTCTAATAATATTTTACATAATAAGCTGGAAATATAATATTCTTAAGTACTTCTTACGTAATTTTAGAATGATTTTATTATTTTATAGAAGTAAACATTTTACATTTTTTAATTGAAATAAAATTTTTTTTGTTTTACTATTATTTGTAGTGAATCAGTTATTCAGTAGAAGTTTTTGAAATTATATAATCATTCATATATATTGTGATACAATATATACAATACAATATATACAATATATAGTAATATATAATTATGCAATCTGCTTAATTGTTTATAATATGGTATTTATAAATCTAATAAATTCTAAAAATTCAATTATTATTAATTTATATTGTTACAATTGATATTTGGAAAAAGAGGTTTATAATTGGTATTTCAAAAACAGAACTATGTATTCCAATAAAATTTAAGTTTTATTTTCTAATTCCATATCGAGAATGTAAAAAATTTTTTTTTAGAATAAATTAATTCATGGTATACAATTTAAACACACACATACAACACACACATATATATTTCATTTGTGAAGTATAATTCACTGGAGATCATATCATTATATGTCAAAATTCTTAATTTCAGATATTTAATTAATATATTTTTACACGTTCTTTATTAGTAAATTTATAAAACTACACCATCTAACACACCATCATTTGAAATTAACTTTACAACTAGAGTAGTGGAGACCCTCACCAAGGTGTCAAGTTTCAACCAGTAATGAAATTATATTCTTGTATCCCTCTCAGTTAATCTTGTATTTTATGTAAAAAAAAGTTGATTTCTCAAATGTAAATTCACGTTAGTATTTAAATAAGTGTTCTTTTGTAAACATTCGTGATAGACTCTCACATTCTTGTAAGTTTAAAATTAAAATGAATAATTATTTAGTTAATATTTTTAAAAACCAATTATATTCAATGTACTTTACAAAATTTTTTTAGACATATTGAATAATAAAAAATAACTTTATTTACTTAGTATTTTAAATTTATTAATATTAAATAAATAAAAATCTTTAATAAGATGTCTAAACGTAAAAAAATTTCTAATTTTGTTACCTTTGTAATAATTGACTAAACTTATTTAATTTAATTAAGTAAATCGAAGAATTAATATAAAAGTATTCACTCATTAAAATATTTTTTCAATTGAATCAGTCTTTTTTGCATATTAAACGTTATATTAAAAAAAAATATTTGGCATCATTTATAAACAGAAAACTAATTTACATTGAAATTATTGATTTATAATATTTGCTTTATAAGTTAAATTATTAATAAAACATTCTATTGCACAGAAAAACACAATTTTAGTGGAAACTCATTGGCCAAAAAACGATCTGTACAATCAAAAGTTGTAGTCTCTATGGATTTATCAGAGCTTTTGCTAAAAATTAGTGCATTAAATATGTATTATACATTTATGAATTTTAAAAAAGTATCATTGAGAAAAAATCTACAAAGAATACCTTTTAAGGATTTAAAAACGTTACAAGCTGGAAGTCAGATTGATACAGATTTACCTATAATTACTTTACACGAAGTATCCTATCACGATACCAATAATAATTGCTGGCTTGTAATCAATGATTACGTTTATGATTGCACTGATTTCATTCATAATCATCCTGGCAATCAAGATGTATTATTGGAATATGCAGGTAGAGATGCAACTTTAGCTTTCGTCAATACTGGACATTCTGAAAACGCCAAAAGATTTTTAAAGAAATTTTTGATTGGCGAACTACCAATTTCTGAAAGAATTTATCGCACTCATAATGGTGTAAAAATTAATAATTATTTTTAAGTAAAGTTTAGATAAACTCAATAAATGAATATTTATGAATGAATGGCTTTTTTAATTATTCATTTTTTAATATTATATGAAAACATTTGTTTTAAGATAAAATAAAATAATTAATATATTCTTAGTTAATAAAAAATATATTCAATTATAAAAATAATGTATTTATTAAATTAGAATTAATTCAATTTAATAAATAGAATTATGAAAAATTTTTTTTTCATAATTCTTATATTTATTTTAATTATAAAAAATATAAATTATACAAGATGCCACATAATTTACATAAGATTTAAATGAGTAGAAAATATTTTTTTTAGATGAAACAAAATACACATAATAAGATTATTTATGAAATAGCATATTGGAAATATGATCTCTACAGCTTTGGTGATAGATACGTAATATCGTTAGAAATTATTATGACGATTTCGTACCATAAGCCTGAATTTTATAAATTTATATGGAGTGTAAGTTTATTCACAAAGATTTTTTAGGCTACATAATCCCTTAGAAAAAAGTTCAGATGTATTGTAATATTATCTACAATGTCAATTTTGATTATAGAAATAACAAAGAATACAAATACTTCTCAATAATTGAAGTATTTTAGAGTTTGTGTAGTATGTTGCATACTCCTATTGAAACAAATGTCAACCATTTTTAGGCAGAAAGTAATTGGTTTTTCGACAATCACTTGTAGGTTCTATGAACTCCAAATGTAGCCATTCATCTCTTAGGATTGTTTTTTCAAATAACCAGCATTTACTTCTTTTTAGTTAAGAAAATATTGAATATTGTAAGGTAAACCCAAACTATCAAATCAAATACAGTTTTTTTTGTTATCCACAATTTACCTTAAAAATGGCAATAAATTAAAATCTTCTGGAATTATGGAATAAATTATATATATAATATTGTTTATATTAAATAGTCGTATCAAATTAAAATAAAAAATTGTATTAATGTATAGATAAAGTATAAAAGTATTTAAATCAAATAATTACTAATGTTAAAATAAAAGTTAATACACTAACAAAAATTTTTGTTCATTTTGCAGTTCTGAAATATTATAAAAAATCAATTAATAAATTAGTTTTCTTAAGAAAACTTATTAAATAACTTACACTACATTATAAAAAAAGATAAATCGTTTAAAAATTTAAAATATGCTTGTTAAGTAAATAATTGTGTTCAGTTACAAATTTTAAGAATATTTCACGTTTAAGAGTTACAATATATAGAACCTCAAATCAACAAATTAATTCTTTTAGATAATTTATTTTGCAAGTTGCATTGTAATTTAATTTTACGTAAATTGAATAGTTAAATCTATTAAATGCAGAATTTGATTTTGATAGACTTACACAAAATAATTATTATTATTTATTATTATTATTATTATTATTATTATTATTATTATTATTAAAATTATTATTATGCCACTTATTAAAAACCGTGTGAGTTCACTTGTAACTATATTTACCTTATATAATCATCACAGGTACGTGACAATGATTACGCAGCTCCATCATTTTTTATCAAAGTAAAGATTGCATGAAAATACACTGCAAGTAAATGAAGCGAGTTAAAATGGATGAAAAATCTGCAAAATATACTTTATTTTTTACGTCTTTTATACAATATAGATAGTTATTATGTCCATTTTTGCTAACTAATATGTCGAAGATATTACTAAAACTTTTAAATAAATTTTTTGAACTACTTAGTTGGAAAAAACAATATTATATTATAATATTATTTTAATTGCAACGGATAAAATTGATAAACATATAGAAAGTTTAAAAGAAATTTTCAAAACAGCAGCAGAAAATTATTTGAATTTTCGACTAGCTAAATGTGCTTTTATTTATAAAAAAATAAATCACTGAGATTATTAAATCAATTGTGATGGCATAAAACCAAATGATGAACATATTGGTACATGAAAAATTATTCATATTTGCGTAATCAAAAAGTAGATTTTCATTTATAAAAATTTAATTTTTATGCGAATTAACGTATTTATTATATATTTGTTTTGATTAAATTAATGATATTTATTATTTTACTTTTAAAATATAGAAAAAATGAATATTTTTAAATGAAAATCCCCTGTATTGGTTCTATTTATTGGCCTGTTTAAGAATATAATATTATCATATAATATATAAATATTTAAGATATTACTATATACAATTATAACTTAAAATACAACTTAATAGTCTCTGTAATACCTCGCTTGAGGGCGCATTTTCTCATCTTTTTCAATATGGCTGTTCCTCACTGACTACATTTTTACGTGTTTCAATATTCTGCGTTTCAAGATACTAACAGTATTCCTTTCTTTCTTTATATTTCTGAATGTAAGTAAGTTATAAAATATATTATAATATGTTTACTGTATTATTTTTGCACAAGAAAATATTCGATTGAATGTTGAATTCTTTTAAAATTAAATAAAACTTGATGAGTGCCGGCAAATCGTTGTTTTTGTATGAGCGATCAATAGAGATGCGCAGTTTAAAAGGTCATTGAGTATTTTCTCTTATTGTATTCTTGACGCACTTTTCATTATGCATTATTTTTTATATAATTTGTTGAAACGATTTAAATTTTAAAAATTATTTCTTTTCTAAATTAAAATCAGTTAAATTTATTGAATTTTCGAAAAACATTTATCCAATGCTTTTAATGTTTCATGTTCATAAAAAGTCTTTTAAATCGATATGTATTGAATTGAATTGTGTTTAAGTTGTTTCAAATTTTTTAATTTCTAATATTAATTTCCTTTTTATTTTTAATTAAAATACCTTTTTTATTAGTTGAAACTTAATTATATTTATATATATTGGTATAGTACTTTTTTAAGAAATAATATTTTACATTAATATTGTAATATTACTTTAATACGAACTATTATAATTAATATTGAAAAATATTAGATTAAATTAAAGCAAAAATTAATATTATCAATAAAGTATTGCCACTTTTATTATTAACTTTTTATCTTGAGCTATAGAATTTACACAAATATAAATATTTATATAAATCTTTGGAAAAATACATAAAATTTATAGTAATTAACCAAATACTGTTTATATTTTTATTTATAAACACAATAAAAATGTACCTTAAAAAAATATCTAACTTTGAAATTCTTATTAATTTAGAACAATTAAAATTGTGTTTATATTTAAGATTTTATATTCTTATTATACGGATATTATTATTATTATTATTATTATTATTATTATGAAATAATTATAATCAATAAATGTGTGAAATACCAAAATTTGTGCAATGACAATATCTGTAGGAAATTATAAACACAAGAATGATTATTAGAAAAATATGTGTATGTAATGTCCCGGTAATTTAAACAACACTTCCTTGTCTAATTTCGAGATCTTTGCATTATTAAATGATTTAAGTTCAGAACCACGAATTATAAACAAAATTATATACTATAATAAAGATAAATCGCTGCTTCGTCATGATACAAAACTAATGACTGCAAAAAGGTCATATGTAGCAATATTTCATGGGTATGAACCATAACTTAGAAATAAAATAGGAAATAAATATTCTATTTCATCGCGAGGTAACACGGAAGACTACGAAAGAACACGATCATGACTAAAATCGTATGATCGACTTAGCTAATACACCTATGAAACAATGTTAATAATTGAAAAGTAATATGGAAGGGGTAAAATTACAAACGATATAAAAGACAGAGAAAATATGAAGTAAGTGATTTTTACTCCTAGAACTAGTATATTTTAAACTCAAGTATTAAGGACTCTCCAATCCTGAAAATCTGGAGTGATGACAGACTGCTGCCTCTAAGAAACTATCCAGATCGTTCTTTCGGACTACATATTTCTAAACTACATACGCTGCGAATAATTATTACTCCAGTAATATTAAAAAATTATCGATGAATTATTTTAACCATTTATAACAACTGTATTTTTAATATTATTCTTACTGGAAACCATAATATATTAAACTTGTAAACTAATCAAAATATTAAATAAACAAAGAATTATTAAATAGACAAATATCTTAAATATTAATTTATTTATTAATTACATCCTGAGATGTAACGTGTATTGTCACGATCGTTGCTCGGCTATATCCTGTGCTTATATGACATCCATAGTGTATTAGATAATAATTTAGACAAATTTAAATATTCTCGCAAATACAAAATACTTTTATTAGCTTTTTTGCAAAAGTGAGGAAATTTTGATACTTATGATGAAGAAGACATTTTTAATCCAGATTTGAGTGCGACAGGTTATCCGCAGACCATGATTCCATTTGGAGTGTTGAACAAAAAATAAACCATTACTTATAATTAATTTTAAATCAATTGCTATTATAGATGGTTAAATAGAACAAATTTAGTAATATAGGAAAGAATTTATACATTTACTTTATTTATTTATTTAATTTAATGAATTTAGAATTTATGCTTAATAGTTTCAATTTCGTATCTGAGACAAAGAGAGACAGAGAGAGAGAGAGAGGGGGGGGGGAAAGAGAGTTTAAATAAATAAATTAATTTTTCCCTGTAATAGTTAGTTTATTTCTGTTCAGCTGTTATAATTTTATTAAAGAAACTTACACTGTATCTTTCAAAATTTCAGAATACGTAAATTTTACTTACGTGTATGCAAAAGTACAAAAAATAAGAACAATAATAAATAAATTTATCAAAGATGGCGAATATTCAACAGAGAAATATTATTTTAAATGGTTAATAATAATAAAGTATTATTTGATTCAGCATCATAGAAAAAATTTTGTTTTTATTTATATGAAGAACAAGAAAAATCTATACGCGTAAAATACAAAATACACATTATTTTTTCTTGAATAAAATAAGATAATATGAACAAGAAGAAAACGCATGAGTTTTCTATAGAAAATAACTTTACTCGTACAGTACAACTTTTCTTGAATCCGGATTTAGAATAATATTCAGTAGCAATTTCAACGAAAGCGTTACTAAAATTCATATTTAAATGGTAAACAAGAATAGTTATGTAATTAAATTGAAATAGGTTTACGTAGATAAATATTGATTTGGAAATAACTCATCTTACAAGATCACGTAAATCATGTACCCAATCAATAAGACTTTCCGGATAAATAGATAACGTGTAAAAATATCTAGTTAGTGGGAAATTCAAATATTAACTGTTTTATGTGAACTGTCTCATGGAAAAAACGGATTCTCTATAAATATTTATTTAGGCTACTTCAAATTTAGTCCTAAAAGCAATAAAAAAACTAATAAAACTACCTTCAAAAATACAACTAGAAATAAGGTTATTGATACGATTACTATTGAAATAAATAATTTGTGCAAGGATTGCATACTTTTTGATCAAATCTCAATTTTCAATCACAACTACTAATTTTTGAATAAAGAAGAAATGAAAACTAAAGAGAGTGATAGAAATGTTAGAAGTAGACAAGATTTTTAACCAAACAATACAAGAATAGATCCTTAAAACAGGCCAGACTAATGGTGTCTATACGATCTACTACTAAACACTCAGTACTATAAATATTACTGTTTCTATGAATACATACAACATTCATGAATTTATCAAATACGGAGGAGTTTTTTACCCACAGTAGGAGTTTTTTTTCCAACTTATGCTGTAACATTAACAGAAGTGAGAATATCTATTAGTCAATATGGATAAAATGAACATTCGTTTATTCAAACTCTGGTATAAAATGAAACCTATTCAAAGCTTACAGACGATTGGTCAATACAGTTGAAGCCAAATAAAGGAATGTAACATGTGAACAACTTAAGTTGAGACACTTTTATTAAAAAATGTATCAAAAAGTAATTTATACTTATAGGATATGTAGAAGAGTCTTTGAATATTCCTAGAGACTACAACTATTAAAAGTATATGATAAAGATCAAATACAATTAAATACAATAATATGTAATATAAGCAATAAACTCAAGTTGATATTTAATTCTATCATTTAACTGCTAATTTTACATAAAACTATAGTTTGGAGATATAGAAGTATCCTCGGAACAAACACTAAAAATACTGAATAAAAGATATAAAGATTTCATAAAAGAAATCCTAGATTCAATAAGAATCCCATCATTCTGTGGCCTCTAAAATATTACTAAAATTTCCATCATTAGAAAAAGTAATACAAATTTTAGCATTTAGTAGATACAAATTAATAATAGATTGAACAGCTCTTATCTCTTGATAAAGACGCCTCTTAATAACAAAACAAATAATGTTAAGAAAATCGATAGTATTCACTTGAATTAAATTGCAGATAAAATTTTGGTACAAAAAAATCCAAAGCTCAGTCGAGGTTTAATCTAGTTCCTAAATGATTCTGAAAATGAATACGGAGTAGAAACTTGTGCTTATGAGTGTGGTACTTTTAAGGAGATTGTTTTCTCATTAAGTAACCACTAAAGGATCTTTGAAGTAGTGGTCGAACTAATCTCTAAAATCTTAAAGTGGCTATTGAATAAACAGACAAAAACATCAATTGTCTTTTATTCAGATAGCTAAGCAGTATTACAGACTGGCAGGATTCATAAAACCCATCCTATATATACAATGATCCAAACAGATTCTTGAATATTAATATAATATTGATAATATTAATATTAAATAAATAATAAATAATATTGAATTTTATTGAAAAAATCAACAACATTTCCCTTATTTGAATACTGATAATGATGTTCATATGGGAAATTAAAAAACAAAAATTAGAATAAAGGCCATGAGTATTCGAGATACTAAGTTTGCAAAACTTATATTCCAAATTAAAAGCATATCTATAACCAATCCAAACACGTGAGAACAGAATATGAAACAAAATACGCTGATTTACAGAATACTAGAATTGAATATTAAAGAAATTTGGTGTCAAAATTAGTTTAGATGAAGTTTACAAGTGCCAAAAAGAAAATAGTTTGACACCAGAAATCAAGTTGTTAGAAAAATAAATATTAAGTCAAAAAAACGGTCAAAATTTCTTCTAACAAGATTTTTGTTAAAAATTAGCAATAAATAAGATAGCCGAATTTTATAATTTTCAATAAGAACTTTTATAATATGAATGATCACGAATCTTCTCTTTGAACACAACTTGTATTCAAGGCAAAAGAAATTTATTTAATTGTTTACTATTTCATTCGATACAGTGCTGTTCAGAAAGGGATTATCTCAGGCATAAATCTATATTAACATAGAATAGAGGTTTATGTTGTACTATTTTTGCTAACCGTAATCCTCTGGATGCTAAGCATTTTAATCAAATTTTGAAGAATAAATAAACAATGGACTAGGCCTGAATGCGCACAACTATTATTCCATGTATCTATAATCTAATCTAATTCATCTAGTCTTTTTCACTTTTTTCATTACCATACCTTTAATTATGATGTTACTTTCTCATAGATTTCTATACTTATGTTGATTAATTCTCTTTGATCTTTTATCTATATTTTATATTTTTTACTTAAATTTTCACTGCTATGAAAGATAATCTATACTATATTAAATATACTATTTAATTAATTAAAGAAATTAATTTTAAAAAAATCTATCAAGGAACTGACATTAGAATATAAATAAATGTATTATTAATGTTTCAGATATAGTATTTGAATATTTGTCTTTTAATTCCATTTTACAATTATTAACTATTAACTACTCTTTTATTCTTAGAATGAAGAACACCTTCATATGATAATTAATTTCATATATTTAAAACGCTTAAAACTGTTTTGTTTTAGAAGTAAAGTATACATACATTTTTTAATTCTTTAATATTTATTACACCTATTATACAAGATTAGTTTAAACTATTATTATTATACAAATTATCCAAATATGTACTTCAATTAATATAAGTATTTTCAATAATAAATATAAACAATATTTTAATAGTACTGAAATATATGCGAGTATGTCTTATAGCAATCCCTTGTTCTATACTATTACTCTATTCATTATATACTCTATAATACAAAACATACTTTTATATTTGCTAAATTAAAATTACAAAGAATCCTGCACTAATCATTTCGATAAATAATGCATTCTAATTTTGTATTTTACTTCTTGCTCACTCAGATATTTAAAATTAAAAGCATTATACAATAATTACTTAGTGGATAGCAACATCTTTAAACTATTTCGATCACATTTTACTTGACTTTTCATTCATACATGGCTTATATTATTATTAACACAACTTTAAAATAGAACTTGTTCCTTGGTAGTAAATATATAATGCATAAGAATAGTAATATTAATGTAAAGACAAATTTAAAAAAATTATTTTTAACTAGAAACAAGATTATAATGAAAGTTATTTTAAAAAATATTACTTTAAGACATCTATGGAATCATTTACAATGGAAACAGGCTTGATAAAATTTAAACAGTATTCAATTATTATTTTAAATTTATAAAATTATTTTTTTTTTATTTAGCAGTTTTATCATAACACATCCAAGCTGGCGCCGTTTAAACTTCGATTTTCCAAATCATCTAGATCACGCAGTGATGATAGCCAAAGCAGTCGTAATAGTATCGACATCGAAGATATTACTAATGCTGAAATAGATCACAGATCTGTATATAATCAGTTAGCTATTGGTAACTCACAGCAATGCGATGAACTTATTCCTACAGATTCTAGAAATATTGAAAACGAGAAAATAAATTCGAAGATGCATGCTTCTTCACCACCACCATCCTATGAACGGGTTCTTGAAGAAGTAGGTGATTTAACTATATAAATATAAAATAATTTTAGATACTTTATTTTTATTTTTATATATACATATGATCAGAGGTATTTTATAGCAAGAAATTTTAAAAATACATTTTCTTTTTCGTTAAAACAACCCTAATAATATAATTAATAAAAAATCCTGAATATTTTATAGACATTTTAAAATATAAAAATCTATTAATTTATAAAGATACGACTCCACATTCCATATAGCTTTAGGCCAAGCAGGGCATGTATCGGGGGAGTAACGAGAGTGAGCGTGTATGTATCCAATAATAATGGTCCTTATTTACAAACTGATGATGTGTAATGCACGAAAACATTGTGTAGAGTATAACAGCTAGAGACGGTTGTACATCAGTAATGGTGATACAGCATAAAACGGATGGTAACAGTAGTATAACATGAACCGATTTTATTGTAAAATGTTATTGTAATTTATCAAGGGCAGGCATATTACCGTGGAAATGGCCTGTACCGGTCGGGGTAGGCGTACTGACGCGGAAAATGATTTGTACCAGTGCGAGTTGCTACTGTTTACGGAGAACAACTTGTACCGTAGCGGGGCGAACGTACTACTGAGTTAAATGACCTATACAAAAGTTTAGTTGCCCTACTACGGAATACAGCTTAAGTGAGGAGAGAGATCTTTCCGTGTCGTTTCGCAACCAGAAAAAGACGCTCTTGACTTCTCGTGGCCATTTATAGCCTTAATTGAAGCGGCGGCTCTAATAGTGATGATGCAATGTATGCCGCTTACGCGCCTTTGCTTATATCTGTACCAGGGGGGTCCACTCTAAATGGGAGAACGGCGACAAACGCAGTAGACAGGCCACAGACAGGTTATGACGCAAGAAAAAGTGCCCACGACATAATAATTTGAAATTTTTTTGATTTTTTAATAATAGCATATACTTTTAGTTGAAATTATTATATTCATTTGAAAAACTAATTTTTCTTTTCTATTTTTCGTATTAGTAACAATTTCGACAAATTAAGCAAAATAAAATCGCGCCATATGTCCCTTTTCGTGTGTCAGTACTGATAACCCGGTACGTGTGTTTACATTATTGTATTTCAAACACTTGTAGTCGAGAACAGATTTCAAGTTTTTAGTTGTTACAAAATTTCTTCAAAAAGATATACAAACAAAGAAAAAATGGTACGAGAAAGAAGGAGAATGGAGAATAAAAGACGATAACGTACAGACAGCAAAAGACAGGAAACACAAGAAAGGAGAGGAGGGAACAAACAGAAAAACAGGAAAAGAAAAAAGAAAACAAGAAAGAAAGCGAGTAATACGAGGAAAATAGAAGAAGACAGAGGAGAGAAAAGGGGTCGGGAGAGAGGAGAGAGGAATAAGAAAGAAAGGAGTAAGAATGAAACAGAAAGGGGTAAGGAGACCAGGAGAATTCTCTTCTGGAAAATAGCACGCCTGTGGAGAAAAGACAGCGACTTTTGGGAATACATAGGGCAAATGGACTATATGTGTTTGGTGGAGACATGGGTAGAAGAAAAGAGCATAGAAAATCTAAAAAGGAAATTACCCGAACACATGAAATGGGCCATCATAGGGGCATGCAGAGAAAAGAGAAAAGGAAGGGCGAAAGGGGGAATAATAATAGGAATAAATAAAGACTGGATGCCACAGGTACATGAGCTGGGAGCCAACATAGATGAGGGAATAGTCAGGTCCAGGATAGAGATAGACAACGGCAGAAAAAATCTAGGAATATGGGGGATATATGCAAACCAGAAAGGAGAAAAGAGGGTTGAATGGAAAATAATAGATGAAAGAAGTTACAGCGGGGAGAAAGAAAAGCTAATTATGGGGGATTGTTAACGACACGCGAAAAAAGTTTATAACAATTTGGGACAAAAATCCGAAATAGGTATTAGGGCGAGTGGAAGGAAAGGAGTTGTCGGAAAATCGGCCGACGGATCCAGCTGTGGGTCAAAGTTGACCGTAGGGATGGGCGGCGGCCCGGGGACAGGGGGAACGGCCGGCCGGGCCCCGAACCCAAAGGGCACTAAGCACACTCCTCACCCTCCTAAACTCCGGATAACCGCAAAGGCTTAGAACAGCCGAATAGTTTAAATAATTAGATTTGTAATAACAAAAAATGCATACGCGGCAAAGATGCGAACATATGTGCGTATGTGCGGATACGCGATGATCTCGCGTTGTATCTTTTTCATATACACTCTCTTTCTCTGTCTATCTTATGTACATACATTCTCTCTCTCTCTCTATCTATCTTACATACATACATTCTCTCTCTCTCTCTCTCTATCTTACATACATATACTCTCTCTCTCTATCTTACATACATATACTCTCTCTCTCTATCTTACATACATATCTCTCGCTCTCTCTCTCTCTCTCTCTCTATCTACATACATACATTCTCTCTCTCTCTATTTTACATACATGTACTCTCTCTCTCTCTCTCTCTCTTTATTTTACATACATACACTCTCTCTCTCTCTCTTACATACATACTCTCTCTCTCTCTCTCTCTTACATACATATATTCTCTCTCTCTCTCTCTCCCTCTCTCTATTTCTCTCGCTTTCATGCATTCTCGCGCATACACATACGATTTTCCCTCTTTCCATCTCTCTCGTTTTCGTGTATGCGATAATTCTGATATAGATTTGCGTGTCTCGGGAAAAGTGGCGCGCGGGGGAGAACCGACGTCCATCGACTTTATAATTAACGTCGAAAGAAAAGCATGATGACAAAACAGGCTGATTTCGTGGTCCACGAGCAGGCTTGGGTCCGGAAATCTAGCGCGTTGGGACGACGAGCGAGACGCGCTGGTGAGATTTGCTCGGCAATCTCGGCTCGATGCGAAAGATCATCGAGTCTTGAAAAAAGAATCGCAGACGTGCGATTCGGACACCAAGTTGGATGTTGTATAGGATGCCCACACTAGACAACACCCCGACGCGAAATCAGGCTGCGGGAATTAAAGACGAACATATTGATGGGCGACGGTTTGGATTAGATAAATGAGGCGTAGTTGAACAAATGAATAAGCAGTTGTTTGAAAAATTAAAACGCAAAAGCTTTCAAAAAGATAGAGTTTCGCGCCTATCGTAAATAAAATTCGAGTCTTTACACATGCGGTGCAAGCCGTCCTGGTCCTGGAAAATATTTAGTCGAAATAAACTCGAAAATCCGCGTGAGAAGCGAACTTTACGCGAAATATGAGTATTATATTATAAATCAACGATAAGTATGACGCGTTTTGAAAATTGTATTTTTAAGCGAAGTTAGTTTATGTTTTCATATCGTAAATTAAAAGAATTATACTTGTAACTCAAGAAACCGAGATTAGCGATTTAGAATTGTAATATGCGTGGCTTTTTCCTTTCTGTTACCAGAGAAAGGTTTTTTATGCCTGTTAGGATTAAACAAATTGTAAACAACGATTTTAGAAATATTAAGTTACTCGCGTTGAAAACCTAGGCGTAAAATATCGATTTAAAAAGGTTCGAAAAATAACTTAAACTAAGATAATTGTAAGAACATATTGTATTGTAAAGTTCAAAAAGAGGGGAGATCGTGGTGGACCAGTAAAAATTTGAAAAATATATTAAACATTCTTGATTAGCACTTCGACCGGTTCGGACGTCTCTTCTCTTTTTGAGCTAATCGAAGTCGCGTATCTTGTATTTGCAAACTCAATAAAACATTGTCTGGTAATTTCAAATTGCCTATAGTTCAATACCTTATTTTAAACACCTCCTTAAAACTCATCATCCCTTAATCACATAGATCCTCGAGACATTATTAAAAACAATTATCCACCCTATTAATATTCAACAGGGATTTTAATGTAAGAACAGGAGAAAAATGAGAATACATGCAAGAGAATGGGGAAGGGGCAATGTGCAGACAAAGAAGTAAAGACAAGAAAATAGACAAAGGTGGGAAGATTTTTTTTTTGAAAAATTTTGAATGGAACAATGAGAGGAGACGAAAGAGGGGAACACACATTCATAGGAGCTAGAGGTAGCACGGTTATAGATTTGGCGATAATAGACACAGAGGCAAGAGACAGAGCTGAATCTTTTAAGGTAGAAGACAGGGTAGAGTCCGACCACCTCCCATTGATGGTAACAATGAGAATGGGAGAGAGAGAAAGAGGGGGAGAAATTCGGGAAAGAGAAGAAATCAGAACTGTAACCATATGGAATGAAGATAGTATAAGAGAATACAGAAGAAAGACAGACGATTTATATGGAGAAATGAAGGAAGAAGAGGATATAGAAACTCTCTGGACAGAAG
This sequence comes from Eupristina koningsbergeri, assembly GCA_018907245.1. Taxonomy (NCBI): domain Eukaryota; kingdom Metazoa; phylum Arthropoda; class Insecta; order Hymenoptera; family Agaonidae; genus Eupristina; species Eupristina koningsbergeri. The sequence continues at coordinate 2,850,604 of JACCHV010000101.1, forward strand.
TAAGAAAGAAAATCGAAAATAGTATGGAGAAGGAGGTCAAAAAAAAAAAATGGAAAATGGGGGACCACATATGGTATGACAGGGAATGTAAGAGGGGAAAGAATAAAGTAAAGAAGGCTCTAAAGGACTGGAAGAAAGAGAAAGGAAGGAAAGAAGAATACATGAGCAAGAGAAAGGAATGGAGAGAAATGTGTGAAAGGAAACGAGCAGAAATGAAGGAAAGGGACAAGAAGGAGCTGAGAAAGTTAAAAATCGAAGGACAAATATGGAGATATTTGAACAAAGACAGGAAATTAAGAATAGAAGTAAAGAACAACATAGGCAGAGAAGAGTGGAGAAAACATTTTATGAAACTCCTGGGAGGAAGTGAGTGGAAAGTAAAAAGGAAAGGAAACACGAAAGAAGTAGAGACAGGGACAAATGATATAGAGAACCGGTAAATCTGGAGTGTATGGAAAAACTTAAAAAAGAAGAAAGCGACTAGCATGGACCAGCAGATTCCCAACGAAGCGTAGTTGTATGCAGGCCGGGAGATAAGAGGCAGAATGATTGAAATTATAAAAAAAATTTGGAAACAAAGGAAAATACCGCAAGACTGGACCACGGCAGTAATCGTTCCGATACATAAGAAGGATGATACAAAAAACCCGGAAAATTACAGAGGACTGTCCATGTTAGCAACAGGGTATAAAATATATACAGGGATGCTAAAAACCAGATTGGAGAGAGAGAAATAGAAGGAAAAAGAGTCATACCAGAGGGACAGGCAAGCTTCAGAGCAGGGAGAAGAGCCACCGACAACATATATATATATTGGACTATATAATCAGGAGAGCCACAAGGACAAACAAGAAAATATATATGATGTTCGTAGATATAAAAGCCGCCTTTGACACGGTCTGCAGAGACAAACTCTGGAAAATCATGGAAAGGAAAGGGATGAGCAAGAAGATAATTACAAGACTGAGAGAAATATACAGCGAAACGAAATGCAGAGTAAAGGCAGAAGGAGGCCTTACGGATGATTTTTGGACAAACAAGGGCTTGAGATAAGGTGCTGCCTCAGCCCCATTTTGTTCAACATCTATATTTCAGAGATAGAGGAGGAGCTGAAAAAGAAGGTAATAGGAGGCACAAAAGTAAAGGATAAGAGGATGTGCTCCCTAGCATACGCAGATGGCCTAGTAATATTTGGAGAAAACAGAGAGGCACTCCAGGCGACAAGGCCAACCTTGAAAAGCTTTCTTGATTATAGGGAGTTTCAAATGAATACGGAGAAGACAAAGATCATGGTAGCGAAGAGAGGAAAGAAAATGAAGCCAGAAAAATGGAGATGGAAAGGTAAGAAAATAGAGATGGTCAACAGCTTCAGATATTTTAGCTTCGTGTTCAGGAGTGACGGAAGACATGACGATCAGATAAAAGAGAGACTAAACAAGGGCAGAATTACGGCAAGGAAGACATGGGGATTGGTTGAAAGGAGATGTAAGGGAGATTTCGGGATGAGAAAGATGCTATTTCAGTATCTAGTAAGGAGTGTAATGGAATATGGTGTAGAGATATGGGTCACAGGGAAGGCTGAGGAAATGGAGAGAATCAAGACCGACTACTACAAATAGACCTTGAGACTCGACTTTTGTACTACCAGATATTTGGTCTACGAAGAGTCGGATGAATATCAGATGGAGGGGGAGTGAAAGATAAGAGTGATGAAGTACGAGGACAAAATAAAGAAAATGGAAGAATATAGATGGGTCAGGAAATGCTATGAAGAACAGAGAGAAAATGAGACTCTCAAGGAAAAAGACGACAGGAAATCGTGGCTTAATAAACGGGGACTCAGCAAGGAGCAAATTAGATACTAGGAAGATACAGGAAAGGACATCTACACAGAATTAAGAAGAAGAGACAGAGGTAAACAACTGCAGGAAAGAAGGAGTAAAATGAGAGAGTCAAAGTATAACAAAACATACATAGAAATAAAAGAACACGGGCTACCAGGATACTTAAAGGAGGAAGGCAACCCCGAGAAAATAAGAGAAATGTAATAATAAATAATAAATAATAATAATAATAATAATAATAGAAATAAGAAAAAATCCACGATGAGATGTGGGAATATAACAACGGGAAATAAGTACTGGTTAGATCCGGATGAGAGGAAATGCCAACTGTGTAAGGAAAAAGGAGACTGGGTACATTGGATGACGGACTGCACAGAGACATCGGACCTTTTTGGAAAGCTAAGAGGGAGAGGCCTCAGAGAGAGAAAAGACAAAGGGGTAATGGAAATATGCAGAGGTAGAATAAAATACAGAGAAATACTGAAAGAGGTAAGAGAGCTAGAAAAGAGAATAGAAAAGAGGAAAGCACAGTAAAAAAGCATAGAAGCAAAGAAACAAAGAAAAAAACGAAAGAATACAAAAAAGGATGCAAAGTGGGCAATAGTGAAAGCACATAGGAAAGTAAAGCGAAAAGAATAATAGACAATAATATGATAATATAAATATGAATATTAGTGTAAATATGTAAATACAGGAAGCATAAAAACGACTGTGCAAATAAGATGTAAATACACAAAAATGTAAATACACATTAATGTAAAACGGAACCCGTCCCTAGGCCGACGGCCAGGATGTAATATAATAAATAAAATAAATAAATATATATATATATATATTTATATATTGTAAATATAAATATTGTTAATTAGTGACAAGCATAAGAAGTAGTACTGTAATACAGTTAAAATTAAAAAGTACATTCTAAAGACCAAATTGAATAGTGGTATTTTTATGGTGGGAGAAATATACTCTTTCTCTCTTGCATTTATGACTCCTCTGCCGATCTCCCAAAAGTCTGTGGCCCGAGTTAAATTTTAAAGCATTTATAAAAAATTTTAGTTCGGACCACGGACTTTTCAGAGGTCACTAGTGTTTCTATACTTGCAAGAGAGAAAGAAGATATTTCTGCCGCCATGTTTGTCGCCAAAGTTTAACATAGACCTTAGCATTCTTTTAAGTGTCTGTTCTGTGGTCTGTACTGAAACGGTTACTTCAACATTCCAGCCGGCAGGGGGTGATGATTTCGCTCGGTGCCAGTACGAGATGAGCGCGTACGTGTCATAGCTTAACTTCCGTGGTGTTGCTAAGAGGTTATAAACATGCGGTCATAAAATAAAATTACTTTTATTTTACGCCCTGTTGCAGATTTTTTTTACGATTTTTCGTACATGCGGTTCCCTGCTTTTAGCTTACGATTTAAAAAATACTATATTGGTATAAATCAATTATCTATACTTATATATATATTCCCATTCATTCACAATATAAAAAAAAATTATTTGTTACAAGAAAGCCCTAATATTCTAAAATATATATTATGAAATATATCAAACATTTAATATATACCTATTGCGTATCACTACCACATAGCTATACTACGCTGAAATATTTAATAATAATTACAATATTATAATAATAATAATAGCCTATGACGTCCGGTGACGTTGGAAAACGCAAAGGTAAGCAGCTTTTAAAATTCCCGTGAGGGGATGGGGTTAGTTTATTGAAAAAAGCCCGCATTGTTTTTGAAAAGCAAACTACTTCGTGCATAGACTTCTTCCCGTATTCTTCAACTGCTGGAAGCCGAGTCGCCATAGTTTGAAATTATCGGAATTGTGCGTGATTAGAATCTGTTTAATTTTTTTTTGCGATTATCGCTTCGGCAGTGCAATTGATTATCCTATTGGAATAATCGAAGTTGGTACGTGGGTGTGAGAAACCACCGCCACAGGAGTCTCCAAGAGTACCTCGAGCTGAGATACGAGAACCTGGCTGAGTTATCTGGAAGAAGCTGCTGCGGAGTCACTCGACTAGGAAAACAATTGTGAAGTCACCTAACCACCAAGACAATTAATTAACCTGGTAAACAGGACGCATAGAGCTTTCCCTAATTCATCCCTTCATTTCCGGTAGCGTGAGTAGAATTAGATTTAGGCTTACGTAGGCGTACAAGGGTGTTGTAACCCACTGTTTCGTGTTAGTCAGGGAAGCGTTCCCTAGGATTTCGCGCTCTACTCATTCCCCGCATAATATACGACCACTTTGCTAATTTGTAAAATTTTCAAGCAAATAAATAAATTCATTTTCTTTTATCCTTTTAAACAATGTCTTTTCACCTTATTCTCAGTCCATCTGTGGAAAAAGGTTATAAGCCATACTTAAAAATAAGCTATAAATTATCTGCCTCAATAATTAACTATTTTTTTTGAATTGGTTACAATGAATGTGTGTTTTTAATTATAATAAAACGTACATAATTCTCAAGCTAAAGTTTTTAATTATATATATTAATGTGTATAATAAAAAAAATTATAACAAATATTTTTAAAAAGATTTATAACTATTAATTTATTAAGAGTATTATTTATTCAATGTATACTTTAATATATTTATAAATATATTAGTGATTACATTTTTATTAATTAAAATGAATTTTATAGACAAGGCTTGCTAAGTATAAGATAGCTGATGAAGAAGTGATTGAGGAAACTATCGAAGACGATGAGGCTGTAAAAAATCAAATTGAACCTATAATGAAGAAAGGTCCAGAAATTTTATATAAATCTAGCAAAGACTTTTATAGAGCAATGGCCAAAGAATGGGGAATAACTTGCAAAATGAGTGATAATTGTAGATGTCTTGATTGTCAGGTATATAATAATATTATTCATTTATATATTCAAGTATAAATATTTATTTTTATTATACTTTTAATGTAAAAAATTATGTATAAATTCCAATTTTACAATATTTACTTATTGGAATGTAAAATAAAAATGTTGTAAATGTGTAAGAGAACGAAAACAACAAAAAAAAACTGAAATTTGTGTAAGTTAAATTAAAATTAAATGTAAATTAATGACTGTAAATTATAAAAACATAAATATTCATATTTAATGCAAAAATGTTTATAATTAGTAGTATGTATTAACTAGAGCAACACATGCTTTAACAACGGGATTTTAGGATCTTATAATATAATTAAATTTATGCATTCATTTTATTAGATAAATTTATGAGAATTACATAAAAAATATACAAAATATATAATTTTAGCATGCATATAGTTCTTTATTTAATTTTAATATAATTTTATAATTTATTGAATTTTTTTACCAAATATAAAAAATAACAATAAACTCACATATTTATGAAAAAATTATAATTATTAAAATAATAATAAACTTTAATTTTTATGTAATATTAAAAATTAATTATAATATGTTATATGAATATTATAGAGTCGTTATTTCGACTGTGGTTACGAGAAGTGTCAAGATTACGACAAATACCACGAGCAATCGGATGGAGGATTGAGTGCCAGTACCCCAATGTTCGTATCGGAGGTAATGCATGGCTCGGCTTGTCTTCTTCTCTAAGACCAAACACAGAAGCATAAATGTTAAAAGTAATCTAGTCACGCCATGGCCTCATAAAAATATAATAACAGATTCGCTGTTCCATTGCCGATTGATAGTGGCTCTACATTCATGTATTACTAATCACGTATGAACTGTATAAAAATGTTTTTCCTTTTTTAATCTACATCGCGTCATGTTTTTTATTTTATATTTTTATTCAATAATTTAATATTGATTGACCAATCAAAACCTTGTCTCAATTATACATTGAAATATTTAAGTAAATGAAATATATGGTTAAGTAGCATAACCAAAAAAATCTAGCTTATTTTTTCATACTTATTTGCAAATGTAAGATATTTAAAAATGAAGATCTAATAAATAAATTTTGTACTGAGTTTATTTTATGGTTACATAAATAATTAATGAAATTAACTTATGAGAGATGTTTGTGAATTTAAATTTGATGTAATTATGCAATTACAATATTTACATGTTATGTCTACTTTTTATAATATAAAATAAATATATTATTCGACTATATATGTATGTGTATGTCGGGTAAATATATATTTATATGTGTATATACATATCCATATAAATTAATATGTGAATGATACAACAAAAATCACTTTTAAAAAAATTAAATATTAAATTGATACATGCTGACGTGTTATGTTATTTGTTTTTTATTTTTTTTAATTATAATTGTGGTATACATCTTAATTAATAGCAACATGAAATGTTATTTTTAAAATATTTAAATATAATTATAAATTATCATTTAAAAATAATATTTTTTTTTCATCGTGTAAATTTCAGTAAAGCATTATTTTTTTTTGAAATGTTTTTAAATTAAAATTTAAATAAAATAATTTAAATATCAAATATTTTAACTTTTAAAAATCATGTACATTAAAGAATTTTGAACAAGTACATATATGTTTGAAAGATAATATATATTACTTAATGGATATTATTTACTATTTTATATTATTTAAGAATAATGTTATTTAAAAATTTTATTATTTTTGAAAATCTTTTTTTAATTAAATTGTAATTTATATATTAAATATAAATAAAAATTAAATTTACATTTTTGGATTTTTAAAGTTTTTAAGCATTTTAAAAAACGAACATAAATATAAATATAAATATGAACATAATATAAATAGATAGATCTAATTATATTCACCCAATATATTTCATATTTAAATAATTTCTTTATTGGTTATTGACTTAGAATTGATATAATCAATGCATATAATATACTAAAAATGGTATAATTTTTACAGCATCATATGTACATAAATATTTATGTAAAATACATGTATGTTGTAAATGAATAAAACTTAAAAATAAATTTACGATAATTTTTACACGATTGGCATTTTTTCCAAATATATTTAACTGGTTTATTTAACTAAAATAGTATTATTATTAAAATAATTATAAAATAAATAAGAATACCAGTTATAAATCTACGTGAATGAAGACTATATAGCATAATTATTTTTCATTTTTAGATAAAACTAATGAAGAACATAAAAAATCAATTTATTAAATGATTTAAATCATTTACATTATATGAAATTTTTTGTATATTTTATTTATAAAAAAAAGCATAATGAACACAATCTTAAACAGTAAGTCTTATAAATAAAAAATTAAATTGAAAATTATATGTGTTGTATATTAGTATCTTAACGTAAATAAATTATATGATTTTTTAATTTTCTACATAACTATTGTTTATAATCAAAAAGCGACTTCAAAAGAAAATAAATTAATACACTATATAAAACAGTAAAAAATAAGATTATGAATTTATTAAAGCACAAAGTAAACAAAATAAATTTTTTAGCCTTGCTATTACATGAAATACATAAAAAGAAATAGTGAAAAAATATTTCAGATATATAATTTTATAATATATTAATGTGAAGTATTTTTGTGAAGGAAAAGGCATATTTAACAGTTAATTATATGTGTGCAATGGATTATTATAAAAATTTGTGGGATTTATTTTAACATAATATTAATTAAAAATTATATTATGAAATCTTGCACCTAAAATACATTATACGCAATGGTAAGAATGAATTCTTATTCAAAATATATTTTTTTTTATATGTAGTTATAAAAATTTATAATATATAAATAATTGCATTAGCTAAAAAAAATTTTTTTTTTCTTTTCATGTTACGCATTTAGTATAATTATTGTTATTAATGTCAAGAATCACATACGCGAGGAAATCTAAATCATTGTTATTAGCGTATATTTTAATAAGCATGTACGTGACAAAATCCGAAATAGGGGGGGGGGAGTACTTATGTTGGCAATGGAAGTTAAGACATTCGGAAATTCATGAGACGAATTGATAAAAAAAAAAATAACGATGGAATTGAATTAAGCAATTAGTAACAGGAAGGTCGCGAGTAATATAGCTCTCAAACTCAAAATTTCATGAAAATTGCACGCGAAAGTCGAAAATAGATTCCCGATGGTTCAATTAAAAGACATCAGCGAAGATAGCTGATAGAGAGCTAATCAAGCTTCTGGAGGATACTACAAACCCTGAAGGGAGCAATCACGGATTTAACGATTCTCCAACCGGCGATGGTAATGAGTAAAATAAAAAAAAATAACGAATGGCTACTTGGACATTGAGTCTTGAGTGAGTTAACATCTCAAGTAAATTCTGGTACGGACCTCTGTTAAAATGATTAGCAATAGAAATGAGACTTTCATATTTTTTATACCATACACTAATGATTTTCTTTATACGCGATCGCGTTTAGAGCCACGATTTATTTCATCAATTGTATTAAGCATAAACTCAAATCACACTTTCTCTTTTGCTATTTTTATCGGAATAAATAATATTCTGTTGCCTTAACTATTGTTGTTCTATTAGTTTTATTAACTGAACTTTAAAATGGTCGAAGCCTTTTGACCGCTTGGACTAGGGCAAAAACAAACCTAGGATAAGTTACGTTATCGCGGATTAATAATTAAAAAATATATATATACATCGAGATAAATTAAATACGTAAAAATTTAATATTATTGAGTATAATATTACTTAAATTAGATCGAGTGATTAATTAAACTACGCAAAAGATATTTTTATTACCAGGTATAGTATAATCATTTTAATTGTACGTACAATAATTTTGTTTACTTATATGAATCCCAATTATGATAATATATATTTTTTTTGCAAGTTTAAGAAATACAAATAATTATTTTTTATGTATTATATATAAATCTTATACTAATTATTTCATTAATAAATAAATATATATTATTTAAATATACATTAAAACACATTGATAACTTTTGTAAAAAAATTTTATCTAAAATGAAAAAAAAATTGTCGTAATTACATTAATTTATAGAAATTATATTCTTCACATAATAAAATTTCTAGATGAAAGCAATCAATGGATTCACTATCAATCAGAATTGGTTACGATTCTTTAAGGATGATTACTTAAACTAGTATCAGCCAAAATGTACACGCTTAAAAAAAGTAAAGAACTTATTTATTTTATTTTGTATGATATACTTAATGCTGTATGAAAATAATAATTAAAGTGCTTTTATAACGCGGAACTAACGCAATAAAATAACATTTAATAGTAGATAAATTTATATAACATTACAGAATTATTGAAGAAAGGCATATCCCCTTTCCAATATAAATTATTGGCGTAACACTGTTTAAATTATTCGTCGAAACGAAATTCTTAGTCTAAATAAATTATAAAAATTTTATTTATTAACTTTATCTTACCAATATACTATGGATAGATTTTTGATAAATATTGATTTTAAATATAGTTCAAGTAAATAATTGTGACCCACTAAAAACATAATAATTAAATGGCTTTTAAAATATTTTCTAATATACTTTTTTAAATAAAATTTTTATTGATAAGAATGCATTTATGTGATTTCTTATTTAATAAAACTATATAAAAATTGTAATGAACTAGTCTACCCGTACGACATCAAGACAGGAAATAATAATAAATAATAATAATAATAATAAAAATAATAATAATAAATAATAATAATAAAAATAATAAGGAAATAAGTACTACCCAAGAAGTCCTCGGAGACTTAGTGCACCTTCTGTGCATCTTTTGTAGCCTGGGAGCTCGTATTAATTAGTGCATTTGCCGTTATCCTTTCAATAAAGCTATCTATTTTAATTTATCAAAGAGCAAATGATGGGATTTAAATAGATGGAGGTCCCAAGTACTTGGCGGTCAGCGATCGAAGACAAGAGGCGAGAAAATAGGCTCTATCCGTCTCCTCGGAAGAGCTCCCGTCCCAGCCAACTTGCATAGCCTAATCTGGTCACCAACCAACAATGCTAGGTGATGGAGATTATCTGCGAGCTGGTAAGACAACCAGAACTTGGTAGTTGGTATATCTATGGACTATTGTATTTGGCCTGAGTGCGCTACGCGCAGTTTTTCGACTCTCTGGAGTCTTGTAGTATTCCTAGACTTGGTCTCACCCCAACCATGATAGACAGATCATTAAGACAACGGATGTAGTGTATATGTGAGTGTATAAATGAGATAATGTGTTTTTGTTCTGTACGAGTGTCCAAAAAATCCCTACCGCGTTCACTACATTGAGTGGCTGTTCTTAGTCGTTAGATTGAGTATCTGACGTATTCTTGTGCAGCCCCCACAGAAAAGAGGGAGTTGCCAGGCTATCCCTAGGTTGGGAGTCCAGCGCAATATTATTTTTCTCCAAGACTATTTTTCTCGCTCCTACAAGCATCAGAGTCATGCTAAATATATTAAAGATCCTTTTTAGGGGGTTTATTTTATTTCTATGCTCATCAATATTCATTCATACGTGGATTGATCAGAATAGTAGGTTTCGCATTCATACATCCTTTTAACCACCCATTAAAGCCGATTTCAAACATGGTAACTCGCAAACGCATTCAGCCAACCCCCTCTACCGTGTCAAGGTGACAGTTCTTCGAAAGGGTTAATAATATATATATAGCTTAATAAAAAATACCCTTCCTTCTTACAATCAAAATACCTGCTTTTGAATCGTTATACATATAGTATATAGTATTTGTTATTTCTGCCCCTAGTATTTTTTTCCTTTATTTTTCCAGTGATGTGAAAATAATTATCCATATATTCTTTGATCACACAATAAAGCCAACTTAGATACGAAATTCGACCATGGTTTTCATATTACATACAGAAATTATTGATTGCACGTTTTTATCACTCATGTCTTCGGTGATAATGTCACTCTTCTGCTCTTGCGTTAAATCCAGGTTGAGATTTTTAATTAGTGCTATTTTTTCAAAACAATAAGAATTTTATTATCAATCCATTTAATTTGAATATCAATCACACCTTTTATGCATTGTCGTATGTAGTTTCAAGTCATAATCTTTGATTCTCTACTTCAAAACCTTTCCATAAAAGAGTACTTTTACTTAAACTAGAAAATTTATATCTAACAGCTTCTTATAATTTTGAATTCAACCGACATAGTTTTATTCTCTAATCACAGTCCTACAAGATTGCATACGAATTTAATTATTCCAATAAATCAAACATGGTTAAATTATCAAAATTTAGATAAAAATCAGGAAGTATTATTCCCTTATCAAAGGATTCCTGATTCGACTTCAACTATAGTTTGGAATTTATTGATGGTCAATTTAATGAATATGATGTGGTATAATGAGTGGTGTGATACATGATGTCGTTATTTGACATTTAACTATTATCATTCCCGCTGATTATAACCCCTGTAATGATATTATTTCGCCGTAGATAAGGTACGCGTTAAATCTTCAGATTCAAGATTGATAGTTAGAAAAAATGCTTCTTAAACTTCAATCAATCAGTTACACTTGTAAATAGTACTTAATCTTAAAGTTAATAAAAATAAAAAAATATTAAATGAATTGATTATATATTATATAATATTATATTAAAACATTTTGTAAGTGCAATTTTAATTTTAAAAGAATGTAATGTTAAATTTAAAAATTAGTTTATTTGATTATACTAGTTATGGTAAGTTCATAATATAACTATCATATATAGATTTAACGCGCAGTACATCAAGCACTTTGTATTTTTTGAGCTACATTGAAGAAAAAGTGGAAAAAATAAATTTTTTTTTCTTCTGTTTTCGTTTATGCAGTCATTTTTTAAATTAAAAGAAATATTAAAAAAAAATAATTAAAATGTATGGGCAAGATTCTTTGGACGCGCATTTAATTATTTTAGATACGTATCTCACTTCTAATAACCTTTATTGGAACCCTCATATAATTCTTATGATAATATATAATTTTTTGTTGTTTTTTCTTTTGATTCTAATCTATTTAATATTTTGAATTCTAACAATTGCAATGCTCGCCCTTCGATATCATTCTCACATCACGATTTAACCAATAAATGAATTTATTTGTTTTATTTTTAGTTAAAATATCGTAAAATATTAATTTAACGCACAAAAATATTTTTAATAATGAAAAAATTGACGATTACCATATTGATTTAAATTTAAAATTTCGATTTAATTTAAATCTAAGTAAAAAAAAAACATTAAATTGGTCCTGATAAAAAATGTTTTCTTCAATACAAACATATTATCACAGAACCGCATATAATAAAGGAAAATTTAATGTCGACAGTATAAAAATTAATTGTACAATCAATTTTTGCATGATATAATTAATCTTAAACATATTATAGTCACATATACAAATCTATAAACTTAATGTACAACAGGCGTAATTTTAAAATTTTAATACGCGCAGGCGCATGTATTGCTTCCGATCCAATTTCCTTGTGTTGTACTTCTCGATTTATTCACGAATAAAAAATAAACTACATTAAGCTTTAATCAATAATTTTCAAATTGATACCGGTAAGTCAATACGCAAATTCATCCTCATTTTCTCAAACTTTGCGTAAACATTAGTTGAAAAAATCTAAAACAATCTTGGTATACTCAATAGATTTTTTGATACTATTGCTGAACTTTTTTTATTTTAATTATGGTTGTGTATCAAATGATAATTACCATGATTCTATTATTTAAATTAAATTTTATTTCAAATTTGAAATTATAATTTAACTCAAACTGTAATATTGTATAATTATATGCAATAATTGTATGTAATTATACAATTATTACAATTTGTACTAGTTATAATTGTAAATTCAAAATATATAATACATAATACATTTTTATATAAATTGCATTTATATTCTCTATAATTATTAATATTTTTAATTTTATTAAGATAATTGAAAATAAATTAATGAAAGAAATACACTAAAATATAAATTTTATTCTCATATGTAAAATATAGAAAAAAAGTATATAAAATAATTATTTTTTACCGAAATTGTTAAAAAGTAAAATTAACATTATAATATCCATATTTATTGAAAAAAATTATTTAAAATTTTATAATTATTAATTGTTTACTTAATTCTTAATCAAATTATTCTCGCAATTTAACCAATTGATAAATATTAAAATCCTGATTCGAAGAAAATATAAATTAAATAAAAATCTTATAAGAATTTAAAACGTGATTCTAAACAAGACGAATTGAAAAATGTTTGATTGTAGTCACAACCCTAACTCGTTCAGTACTCACTATTGCGCAAGCGCAATAATAAGGTGAGGGTGCGCACATTTGCCTGGCCAAACCCTGTTTTCTCTTCCTTAATATCGTTATGTCGCGGTCACAACACCATACGATTAAGTGAAGGAAAAAAAATATAATAACATAAAACTCCAAGTATCTGACTGGAAGATGAATGAGTCACGATAGATAAAAAATAGGATACACTATCTGTCAGTTGATTTGAATTCAGATTTTTTGACATAGTATTACAATGTCGAGTCCAAGGATAAGATGGCCTACAAATCAGTGACATCCAAACTAATAACGGATGTCATTTGTAAGTCCACATACCGGATTAAATGCGGCTTCCGGCTACTACGATTCTTTAAATAAGTATGGTAGGTTATCTAAATTTTATACATTTTTTCTTGTACAGAATGAAATTGTTATTATCATTACTATTTTTTTTAATAACTAGAAATAAGAATATATCAGAAAAACATCATTTCATATTGTAATTTCAAATATCTTATAGTATTTTTGTTTTCAAAATTCTTTTTATTTATGTATATATATTTTTTTTAATAAAATTATTATTTTGTTAAAAATTATTTTATAATATTCTTATAATTTTGAAAATTATTTAAAAATAAGTATTTAATCCTATTAATTATTACAATCTTTCATTAAAATACAAATAATATTTTTAAAACAATTTTTCTTATATTAATTTCAATTATTTTTAAAAAATATTGATGAAATAACCTTGAGTATGTATATAATTAAAATAAATATTTGTAAACTTACATAAAAGTTTAGCTACATTAAATTAATTTTTTTCAAAAAGATTAATTAAATTTATAATTTATTGAAATGTCTGGTAAAGTTTAATATCAATTATAATTATATTAATATATATATTATTGTTGACGTATAAAATTATTTAATACTAGATAAAGATAAAATTGTAAACAAGTTATATTAAAAGATATCAAATATTAATTCAATATTAGTTCGTAAATTGGCACGGTACAAAATATTTTTTCAAATAGATTAATAAAACTATTATCGATTAATTAAATTAAGTATATATATACATATACATATATATATATATAAATAAAATAGTGGATCTGCAATGATAAAGATCTAAAAGAAATTATAAATGTAATGAAATATATAAGTATCAACGTGTCAATATTGTTATACTGGATATATATATAACGTAATTTAAATATTATTCTTATATACATATATAATTGAGAAATTTTGATAATTAATTTATGTTAATTATAAATAATAACTGACAATAAAAATAAATTCCACATACAATTTATTTAGTATTATTCGTTATTATTGAATTTATCATTATTAGTTATCATAATTTCTGTATATATGTTATGTATTTATATGTTAATATATAATATATATATATATATTAACATATAAAGTTGAAAATCAGTTGACATTCATATTATGTACTAAAATTAAAATATGCTAAATATTGAAATATTTTAATTTGTAATAATATGCTTATTTTATGTAAGATAAAAAAGTTAAATTAGTTTATTAATATCACTGTTATTTTATCTTATTTTCATTTTAAATAAGCTAATAGTCGATTTTAAAGAAAAAAAGATTATATTATATATATATATATATATATATATATATATATATATAATAAATAAATCGATATAGAATATTATTAAAATAAATCGTAATAAACTTTTATAGAATGTTAACGTTAATTACAGTTTGTATGATAATTTAAATATATTAATATGAGTTTAGCTATTTGTTGATTTAAAATTAAAAATCAACAGTCACAGGAGCCTGAGGAATCCACACGAAAAATCTTAGAGCGTGAACTCCGAGTTTTCAATCTCATTGATCCCCGTGATCTACGCTCTTATGCTTGGTATCACGGAAGTACTCTACCAGGTGGACGTAAGGGAGCTGAAAACGAAATTCTTAATGATGGAGACTTTTTGGTTCGTGACTGTGCTAGTCAACCAGGAAATTATGTACTCAGTGTCAGAAATAAGGGACAAGCTCTTCATTTTGTTATTAACAAAGTGGGTGTAAACATTAATTTTATTTAATTTTTTGTATCATAAATGTATAAAAAAGTTATGTACCGTAGATTATGATGATTATTTAGTTATTTGTGAAAGTGAGTCTTTCTTTTTAAAGCCCACTTCGAACGTGAAGTTTTTCGTCCCATTCGAATATTTAATTTTTAATGGATGGTGGAAATATTTATTATGATTAAACGTTATTTGGATAGCTTAATATGTGTATTTTTAAAATTGACAGACACTCACAAAACGCTCTATTAAATGTTTGAAACTAGAATCTATAAAATTACAAAATTACGCCGCTTATATACCAATTCGGCAAGTTATGCCGCCGATTTAATTATACCAGCAGGGATAAATTTCCAATGACTCGTAGGGGTTTCCACTCACAATGGTACGGTTCACATTTTCTTAATTTGAATATTTTCATCAACGGTCCAAAACGACTTATCTTCATTATTTCGTACTTGTATACTACAAACAAATAAAAAGGTAAAAGATATTGAAATATATATATATATATATATAATTAAGATAAATAGTAATAAACGGCATATACGTAAAGAAAAATCCAAGATCATAAGTATGTATATATATTTATATACATATACATGTGGGTGCGGGGTATATTAAATAATTACAAAATAAATTTGGCGTATACCAGAATATTTATTTAACACACAGAGAGAGGGCAATTATACGAAGCAACGATGTGCAAGAGATTGAGTCTACTATTGCTTCGAAGTTCTCTGGTACCTAAGTAATAATAAAAATATAAAATTTTAAGTCTACGAAAAACTAAAATTTAAGGGATTATTCACAAACATTACAGCTTCAGGTACACAGTACCTTTCTCAACATTCGATAATCCTGTACGCTACAAATACATTGTTTTACTGTTGTATTTGATTTAATTGTATATTTATTTTATATACTTTGTACTTTTTATTTTACTTTCTCCCCCTCTTCATTCAATTTTTAGTAAACACTATTGAAAAATAATTTTTTTACATAATAACTGTTGTTCTTATTATATTATTAGTGCTTTTCTACGATTTATTATCATCTTAGTTACATGAAAATTAATACCAACCTAAAGTCTTTGACATAAATTAATTATTTGAACCTCATTTATTGAATGTGATAGTATTTTATCAAGAACAGTTAAAATTTTTACGTAAAGAATATTTCCTTTTTTTTATCGCGCTTTAATTAACTAATATATGAAATTTATTAGTATACTGTATAACAAGACTTATATCATAAAATATCATATGTAGCAGTTTTTATGTAAATACTAAGAAGATTTGGGTGGATAGCCTAACATTTAAAGTTATTTAAAATATAATATCATAATTACATGATATTAAAAATTATATCAAATTATTATTTATTCCTTAATACATATGAAAGAGTTTAGCAAAAGATGATTATGTTTCAAAATCACTTTTTATCATTTAATCATTAGAAGTAAATGAATCTAGTAGTCAGTAAATGTTTCTTTCTTTTAAATCTGACATTATATTTCATCTACTTAATATACCAATCATTAGCTACAAATAATTCATTAAAAATACTTGAAGTTTCTATTTTTCCAAGAAACTAAAAGGCATGAAAACATTTCAACGAATTATTTCTTCATTTTTTATAATCGTTAATTCCAAAGATTAAGCATGTGTTGTTTTCAATTTTTTCTTATTTTTGAGCTATTAACTATTTAAACAATTTTTACTTTATGGTTAAAATTTTTTTAATTCTATGTAAATCTTAACCTACAAAATAGCTTGTTACATTAAATAAAGAAAAATTTCCTATAAAGTGTTGCTAAGTTGTAAAGAATTGCACAAGTTGATTTGATTTATATGAACAAAAAGAGCGTGGCAGAAAAATTTCTGCATATGATACACTCTGAATGTTTAATCAGAGTTTTCGCCGAAGAAAAAAAACTCTAGATTAAAAGCAATCTAGAATGATCCAAACACGCGATGTGTAGATACTTTTCATAAAATTACAGCATGCATGTAATTGAGGAACGTCTATGACATGATCGACAATGAACCATCGCACGAACAAATATCGAATTTATCAGATGGGTACACCTAATAGTACAGATTAGATAACATCTGGTACTTTTCACACCAATCTATGGAAATTTCAAAATGCTTAAAACCATAAGAGTCCGAAACAGTTTTTCTATTATAATAACAAAAATTAATAAATAAATAATACAAAATTGAAGTTTTAATTTTATCCACAAAAAGAATATATTTGTTCCACACTTCAAATTATCATTAATTTCTAAAAATTTTTTTACAAAATTAAAATAAATTTATTGTTTATTTATATTTAAATTATTATTATTATTTGATATACTTTTTGTAACGTCCCATAGACCTTGTTTTTCACAAATTTTTTTTTTCTCAAATTCTTTTTCTTTTTAATAAAAGGAAAAATTTGTGTTGAGTATCGACAATGACGATCAGATAGATACTAATTAAGAGAAAAATCTCTAATTCTATAATTTCGATTTTGATAGATACAATATTATATTTCTATTTAAATTTCTAGTGATTTATGGAAGAAGAAGAAAATTATTTAAAAAGAAAAAATAATGATTGTTAATAAGCAAAGAGGAAACATTAATAAAACTAAAGTTAAAGATAGAAAAGCGAGAAAAAAGATAGAGCAGATAAGGGAATCGGAAAAGAAGAAAGATACATAATTACATAGTACATAAAGAAAAAAGGGATACTACTTGAGTCTCTGTAGACTTTTAGAAATAAAATAAAGTAAAATATTTTTTGTATATGGGGATCCCATGGGCGCATTCATGTCAAGAATCTTTACATATAATATTTTTTTTTCTTTTTAGAATGAAATGGTAAACCTAATCTATTCTATTATTGTTAACCTCTCTATGTAGTCAATCTTTCACGGAAATCGAGAAAAGTAATGTAATATGTTATAATATGTAAAAAAAATAATAAATTTTATTATTTTAAATAAATGTTGTTTTTAAAAATAAATAAATATTCAAATAAATTTATAAATATATAAAATTAAATTTGTTATGTACATATTTATAAATGAAAAATTTTAATTTTAATTTCAAAATAAAAAATACGTTATAAGAAAAAAAAAAATTTGTGTGCAAGACTTGCTCAATAAATTTATATCTGCTTAAAAAGTACATAAAATGTATTGTTTTTCTATATTTCTTATATTTAATTTTTATTCGTTTCGCAAAATTTAATTTTAAATTATAATATAACAGCTAATTAATCCAGGCATTATAGTCGTAAGGAAAATATAAGATCTGCTTATATAAACATTTTAAATGATTTTATTTCAGCTTATTCTTCGTCCAGAAACAGTGTATGAACGCATTCAGTATCAGTTTGAAGACGAGGCATTTGATACAGTAGCCGATCTTATCACCTTCTATGTTGGAAGTAAACGTCCAATTAGTCAAGCTAGTGGAGCACATATCATTAATCCTCGACATCGTAAAGTACCTCTTTCAACAGCTTCAGCTATTATTGGAACTACTAACAACAATTTGTTGCCTTCCCCTCTTTCTATAAGAGCGCATTCTTCTAATAACACAGTATGTAGAAAAGAAAGAAGTGAATTACTACCGCCTTGTGAGCATTATAAAAGTCCTCCGATTCCGAAATTGATATCGAATACTCATCGGATTCCATATTCACAATCAAATACATTACCCAGAATCCTATCTGTATCTAACAATCAAGCTCTCTTGTGCTCTTTATCATTAGATCGACAAAAAATTTCAAGGGTAATATCTGATCCAGTCCTCAAATTTCAACAATTAAAATTGCAGCATCAACAAATAAACAAAAAAGATGAACTTACAAATGAAACACATTATCAAATACCAAAAAATAATTCGGCAGTCTTATCAACTAAATTAAATAATAATAAAATTTATGACTTCCCGACACCAAAACCACCCCGCATATCTAGGCATTTAAAGCCTCCACCTCCACCACCCTATCCTTTCCCACATCATCATACTAATATTCATCATCTAATACAAACAAAACCTCATCAAGTATCTGGTAGCGATAGTAGTAATGGTTCTGGTGATAGTGAATTTGAATCCAATTCAATAGCAGCTTGCAGATTACCAATACGAACAACTATGAAAGATTCTTCTGAATCTAATCTTGATATTGAACAATGGGAAGAAATGAAGAAAAAAATAATTAAATCATCATCAAATATTAATCTGTCCACCATATTAGATCTACAAAATTTTAATACGTTATTATTACCAGCAATTCAACACAAGCCTTTAGATTGTACTACTCTCAAAAGTATTACAATTATGATACACGAAACAGCCTCTCGAATCTTAGCTTCTCATCTTACTAAGATCGACACGGATATGTTGCTTAGGGTAAAAAAAGTAAAATTTACCAAAAACCTAAAAAATATAAATTTTTTTTATATATATTTATATGTATTTTTATAGATATTAATTACTGCAAAAAATTTTTGTTCAATTTAAATAGTACCTTTTATTACACATAATATTCTAATTAAAATTTGTTATCAAAAGTTACAAATATTTATAAAAAAAAGATACATATTGATGATTAGACACAGTAATACAGCACTTTTTTTGTCTTTAAGAAAATACAGCAAATTAAATACATAAATAATTTTAAAAATATGATTATGTATGTAGTAACATTATAATATTTGTTGATACAAGATTTTTTTGATTATATTATTTAAAAACATTGAAAAACTAAAAGCAGATAATGCATTGAGTGATAACTTGAAAATTATTCACATAATTTAATTAAAAATTAAATTACACTAAAACTAATAATCCAATACAGTTGAAATTTTTCATTCAAATAAATTGTATATTAAGTATGCTAATTACATAAATTGAAATTTAAATTATTAAAAAGACGAACTTACAGATTTTGTTAATCAATATCAAAACTATAAAATTTTATTATGAAAATGAATGTTCTTCGTAATTTTGTTAGTTATATATTAATAATATTATGTTGATATTATAATTCTTTTTTGATAACAGAAAAGGTTAAAAAAATGCATTTTTGGGTTAAAATTATTTATAAAAAATTAACTGGTATATACTACGGGTGATATTTTATAAAATACGAAATAACAGATTTTTTTATAAATTTTCACGTATTTTATTCTATTTCTTTAAGACCAAAAAAGTGACTTAATGCTCGGTCTAGATATATTTATATATATATATACGTATAGATATATATATTCTTTATTAGTGAATAAAATAATAAGTTAAATTTTTATTGGAAATCATTGAATAGTAATAAACAAATGAATTAAGGAATACATTTTTATTGTGTTTCAAATATATATAATAATAATTCAATATTTAAAAAATTGTATTAATCATATTCAAATGTATTTTAATGGTATTCATTTATTTAGTGCTTGTTTTAATAATTTAAGGTATACAATGAAAATCCTCCGAGAATTAAGCATGGTTTTTGTGGTTTAGAATTGTTGCTATTACCAGTTGCTCATCAAATAAGACTTGATATTATTGAAAGAACTGAGTGTTTGAAACTCCTAGTTGCAGTAACAATATTGACTTCTGTGACTCCCGTGGAAAGAGCCATTATGATCAATAAGTGGATTCAAGTCGCGATTGATACGAAAACGGCTTTAGGAAATCTTTTTGGATTTTGTTCGATTATACTCGGATTATGTTTGCCTCAGATTCAGAAACTAAAATATACATGGCACTTATTAAGACAAAAACATACCGATAATGCTTTCACCTTTGAAGCTAAGCTTAGACCTACACTGCGATCAATGAATGAATGCACGGATCCACAACCACCAAATACAACACTCCCGCATATTTTACCTATTGCTTTGCTTAATGAACGAACTCAAGAAGATGTTTTAAGTAAGTTTACATTTTTCTTTTTCTTATTATAATGTATCTGTATTTTAGTAAGTAATCGATTAAAAACTAAGATTTTAAAATAAAAAAATTTTAAAGAGAAAAATGTTTGATATTAATTTTTTGATAAATTAAAAATTTAGTTCAGAAAATTTTAAGAAAATCGTACACTAGAATAAGAAAGTTTATATCTTTAAATTTATATATGTGTTAAGGACAATAATCAATATATATATATATTGAGTTTTATTAGAATATACACAATACCAACGTGTTAAAAATGAAAATAAAAAATAAATCAAAATAATTTTCAAATGTAATGTATATAATTGAATTCAACATTTGTTCAAAAAGAATTTTCAATAATAATTGAATTTATGAAATATTTTATTTGAAAAATTTTTTCAATAATGTGATGAAATTGTATACAAAATGTTTGTTTATAACAGTTTCACTTGCCAATTTTTCGTATAAAATTATTTACTTATTATTGAATAGTAAATGATTAAATTAATCTTTTATGGGTTCATAAATAAAAAAATATTATTATTTTATAGGAAATTGTGAAAAATAATAGATTCATCTTTTTTTTATCCAGGTAAAGAACCACCCTGGTCATTAGCAGCTACTATTCTCTTACCGTGGGAAAATTCTGCATCAGATTATGGTTTATCAATTATGTGGGCACACCTCGAAGCATCACGACAAATGACAAAAAATCTTAAACACTTTCAGCGCAATGCTGAAATTGCCCTCAAAGATTGCAGGAATGATGAACTCTTAAGTGATATCTTTCGAACTGAATTTCACATGAAATTTCTTTGGGGTTCTCGAGGTGCTCTTCTTGATGCAAATGAAAGACATGCTAAATTTGTTCAAATTCTTGATGCCATGTATGATAAATGTAGCGCTACAGAAAAAACTTAAAAAATTCAATTTCTAATTTCTAAATATACAATTTTAATTTGAAGCTTTATTTTTTCAATCACTTATACATTCCTAGTACATCATTTTACATTACAACAATAAAAAATACCTAAACTGATTGCGTTAATTTTATATAGTATAAAATTCATGGATTTTCATCATAATATTTCAATTAAACCTATATATAAATTATAAAACAAATTTTTAAAATGAAAAAGTTAACTTTATTGTGTATCTAAATAATAAATTCAATAGCTTAAAACATACTTTAAAGATACTAGTAATATTAACATAATATGATTTAAAAATAATAGCAATATTATCATAAAAATATTATTTTACATTATATAATTTGAATTTAGAAATTGAGCAAACTAATATTTAAATATAAATTTTTATATTATTACTAATTACATCATTTCTTTAAGAAAATTTAGTTATGTAATTATATACTTCTAAAAATTATCGTCAATCTTAAATATTCGAATGAGAATTCATTTTAATTAGTTTTATTATACACAATATAAAATAATCATAATAATGATGAAAAAAAATTAAATTATTGAATTATATTTATAGTTTAAAATAAATTTTAATTTATATTTTTGTTTAATAATAAAATGTATAAATACTAAATATTCTATTAATTTTTGTTTTATGTAATTTAATTTAATATTATATTCTAAGATTTAATATTTTTTAAATATAAATAGAGAATACAATTTAAATCATAATTATATCATCTACACTCACATTTTCTTAAAAAAATTTGTATAAAAACAAAGTATAATTATATTAGCGTCATATATTATATCAGAGAAAAATTGAGAAAGCGTAAATATAATATTAAAATTTGTGCTACTAAAATCTGGCAAATAATTCATAAATTGTGTCATAAATAGGTCACCGCACAAAAGTAAATACTAATACAATAAATAGACTCGATTTCTATTTTTTTATATTCTATTTCGTTCTCCATACAAAAATTATTTAGTAAAAACTTTGCCACCTCCGCATGATAAAATCATACTTATGGCCATGATATCACTGTTTATTTTCCATATAAAAATCAAAAAATTTTAAAAAAGATAAATTATATTTTTTTTTTCTAGAACAATATTAATATTGATATTATTTATTTACATATAATAATAAAATATTATATTTAAATAAATAACTAAACAAAGTTTGAATAATAAATTCTTAATATTAATATAATCATTAGAAAGATAGTCTTAATTCATACAATAATACATTCTTAGATGCAATATATATATTCTGTTTTTTGTAATCAATTTTATATTGTATATATTTAAATGTCATTTTACTTCAAATTAATAACATACTTAATATAAAGAATGTAATAAATTAATAAATAAATAGTGTAAATAAAAATTAAAAAGAATTTTTTATTTTTAAGTAGCTTTTAACATTTTTATTCATAGAAAAGAATTTTTTAAATTTTTAATGTTCTCCAAAAATTGTTTTCTTTTTATTGTTAGGTTTTAGGATAAAAAAAATTAATTTATTTATATAACAAGAAAAATATATTTTATTTAGTAATTATTTATAAATTAATAAAATTTTATAATTTGTTTTATTATTGTTTAACTGAGCTGAGTAAGAATAAATAATAAAATTACAGTTATTAAAAATTCAAACACTAACTTACAAAATAAAAATTATTATTATTATTATTACGATTTTCTTAAGAAAAGTTTTCGAATGGCTTCACCAATGTGATGATCTATAGAGTTCTCTAATGTCCGAAAGGCAGACTTGGGTGTAGAATTTCTGTAAACAGCATGCTGTCACCACTCAAGTGAATCTGGAGATCCCGGTTGTTGATTTGAATAAATGTATGTATTGAAAAAGTTAGATTTGATACTGATAAAGATTTTGTAAAAAATTAGTGCACTAATTATTTAAGCTGATTTTCACAATACTAAAAACAGATCTCCTCCTTTTTGCATAGCTTTTATAATCTTTTAATTTTATTCCTACCATAACTCCCTTCATGCTAACTTACTATAGAAGGATGCTTTTTTTATTAATAATCTTTGCCATTGTTGTCTAGAAAATTTTATCAACTATCAAACTTCAACGGAAGTCGAAGATTCGAGTGTCATACTATAATGTGACTAGGTCTTGATTTTCTTCTAGCTAATCTTTTCAAGCAATTTTTTCTATTTATTTCGATTGCAGAGTGATTGGACTTCTAAAAATCTTCTTATGAGAGATAAATTACATTTATCTGATTTATCGGTGATATTATTGAGATTTTTTTACATTTTTCTATAATCCAATGTCAAAAAAATTTTGAGACATAACATTATAATTTCTGCAATTAAAAAATATTTATAATATATTTTCATTAAATTTGATTCGTAATTAATCTTGATAATTTGTCAATATCATAATTAATAAGAGAAAAAAAAAACATTCTTATTGTTACTGATTCTTAAACAAGGGGATTTCTTATATTTATAAAAGTTTTATAAAAACAAAATTTTTTTGATACTTTAAACACAATTTTCTTAATATTGATTAAAAAATATGTTTTGTTTTAAATCTCATATAGATGCTTAAAATCAATATTAAATTAGGCTTAATAAATTAACGAGTAAACTGTACGTCATCAAAAATATAATTAATATAATATGAATGTTTGATATATTTTATATAATTATTGAATATATTTAATTATTTAATTGTATTTCTTTTTATCTATTACTACTATTACTACTGATTCTTATATACAATTACTCAAATAATAATGTTTTACAATATACTAATAATTAATAATAGATTTTCTTATGGAAACGTAATACATATTCATAATTAATAATATAATTGTATTAATACGAATGTAATGAAAAAATGAATTTATTATTATAATTTTTTTATATGATAGTTATTTTGTTCATATTATTTAGTTTTAATGAAATAAATATTATAAAAAACAAAAAAAATAAAATAGTAAAAAAAAAAGAAACTCATTAATTTTTTTTTTGCGATATAATCTTTAAAATGAAAATTTTTTTAAATATAAGATATATTAAAAATCAGTTTATTGATTTTATTATATGACGAAAAAAATTAAAATATAAGAAATTAAAAATTAATCCCATACAATGCTCTATTTCTAAAAAATATTTTCAGTTTTGGCAAATTTTAGAAATAGATAATATAAACTGTACAAATGATTCTTATTTCATTTTTAGCTTAATAAAATAAACATAAATTCACATACTAAATTAGTCAACTAGAATCAATAAATTAAATAATTAAATTAATAAGAATAGAAATCGGAAAAAAAATAATTGCCATAAATGGGTACAAAATGCACATTGCTTTGGTACATTAAAAGTCGTCTATGCTTACAGCAATATTCTCATGGGTACATTTTTAATAAAGTAAATGCAATCTAATCTTTATTTTCATCTCTGTTATCATTCATCATATTTGTTTTTGTGAGTTAACATTATCTTAAATTTTTATTATACTAGAGATCACAGAAAATGACAGAATGTTTAACTTCACTCTGTACTCCCCTTAACTGCTCTTCAAACAAGAAATGTACTTTGTTAAATATCCGCTAGGTTTTTGGGAACAATCACTTAACATTAGCACTCTCTCTTATAATCTCTGGTAAAACTTTATCTTAAATAAAAGAAACAATCATAGCGGATAAAATATTTACTTTCTCTGCCGCACACATTTGTTAACAGTAGCGCCTCTAATCAGTTCCAGGCCCAATTAGACAAATTTTTTTTAGTGTTATAAAATCTATTTTTAAAAAATACTATGTGTAGATATATGGACTATGGATAAATGACAAGTCATATTAATATACTTAGAAGTTGTACTTAATTTAGTAAACTAAAAATATTTTTAATATTCCCATGATTCTAATTTATATTTTGTAACGCACTTTACATTAATCCCGGCTCATCCAAACCTCGGGTCGAATCGGGAGCGACAAAAAATGATTTTTTGGAATTAGATTTTGATTTCAAAAGCTCGAGGGTTGTGTTTCGAAGGATACATTTGCTTTATATACTTTTTCCTGATTACGACTTAGTTGGTTAATGTAAGATCGCGGGGTTCTCCGATTGATAGAGTGCCGATTGTGAAAATTGAGTGATTGTGTACCTGACTGATGAATCATCGACGAGGAGTTACGTCAACCTAACATTCCAAAGAAGTCGTCGGAGATAGAAAAGCTAACAATGGAGACCTGAGGAGAGACTTAGTGTCAGCGGTCCATTATCATATCCTAAGGACAAAGCAGAATTAGGCTAAGCTGCGAGCGTTAACGTGAGTAATTTTAAGGAATTATTATTATACCATATACGCGGGCCCCGTAGTGGCTTTTCCGTGGAGGTATGAGTGCTGAATTATATGTAATGTCAGAACGACAATAAATCGATCTTTATAAAATATAACTTTGGACTGATTTGATTACAAGGTTTTTTGTTTCTTCCGACTCCCCGCGCACACATAATTAGCGACGTTTTCAGGATACCGATTGTCCGGACTCCGCGGGCATCCCCGAACAAGAGGGGTTGCTTCCTGAGCGGCCGACCCAAGTAAGATAGTAACTGGTATAAAAAGAGTAAAAATTAATAAAGTAACATTTATTTATTTTATCGGAAAAGGCCGGTACAATTTATATAAAAATGGATAATAATAAAAATCATTATAATATAATGTTTAATATCTTTTTGTTTAAATATTTCTGATTTATTTATTTTATATGGTTTACACCACAAAAAATGCATAGGAACAAAAGAATTATTTCATCCTCCATGAACTTTTAAATTAATTAACATATTTGAAATTGTTATTTCTTAACACTTTAACTTTTAATTTTAATTTTTACATGTGTACCACTGTAAAATCTCCGTTTGTAAATGGAAATATAAATAAATAATTGATATATTTTTACTATAAAAATTATAATTTATGAGTAAATTGAAAAAATGAGTGAAATGCATTATTCACTCATTCTTTGGGAAGAAACCTTTTGCATAGTTATACGTGTTCGGAAAATACACGTGTACAGTATTACCAGTATCGATTCCTTAAAAAGGACACAGGGGGGATTTTTTAAATGTTATTTTTTATATTTTTCAAAATAAAAATATTTTTCCCCGATGTTTTCAATATAAAATGTAAATAATAAAATCAATTTTATTATTGAAATTAGAAAATTTAATTTAACTTTATTTATCCATATATTTTTTAACTCTTTCTTTTAGTAGAGATGAAAAGGAAGATTATGTCTCAGATCACGAGCAATAGTCCTAAATTTTTACGTATATCGAACTAAAACCAGTAAATTGATTAAAAATACAAAATTATTTATAAATCATAGAAAACCAATGATAAAAATAAACATATACATAATATGAAAATGTATAATTGCGATAATTTATATTAATCATAAATACTTCGATAATTTAATTTTATTTCTGAATACGTATGTAGAAATAAATTAATTATTCTATATAATTAATACATGTAATTATGATGAAAATGAATAATATTTTATAGAAAATAGCTTTTTAGTAGAAATGTTAGTAAAAAAAAAGTTTTATTTAGTTCGTTTTTAGTATGTTACTCCCCAAAATTTTTTATATATTTTAATTACATTCCAAATTTACCTTAAATAATATTCAATTTAAACAGTTTTAAATCTTTATTATAGTTATTTCAAATAAATTATATTCATACTGCAAACTAATAAAGTCAAGCAATATGCCGATAAAGCGAATCCACAAAAAATCAGTCTAAACTAGAAACTATATAGAATATGGAATTAAATACTGTCAATCATATTAACAAAAAATTCTTTTGACACAACGACAATAAAGATTATCAATTAAATGGAAATCACATTCTTACCGTATATCATCTCAACATGTGTCATAATAAGAGAAAAAATCCAAAAGGTTGTAAAAGATAAAATAATAGGAAACGCTTTGCTTTTGCCATTTTAACAGACTATGAGTCAATTTTTAATTCAAAACATTTACTGTGTAATTAAATTTAAAATTATTATTTGTGATATAAATATCGAAATCAAGGATCTTTAGGTCTCTATTCTAAAGTGGTAACAGACGCTACCGAATTAACCAAACTACTTACATTGTTCTTTCGGATACTACAAAAATCTTATGAAATTTTGATTTTACAACGAGGATATAACTAAGCGCAATTATTAAAGAGCATACATATAACAATATGTATATTACTATATTTGTATATCATTTACATACAACATAATAATAAATATTTAACTGTTATTCACATTCATTAACGTCTAGATTAATTTATGAGTAAATTATAATTTTTATAGTAAAAATATATCAATTATTTATTTATATTTCTATTTACAAACTGAAATTTTACAGTAGTAACACTATTTTA
The DNA here is from genome assembly GCA_018907245.1 of Eupristina koningsbergeri. Classification (NCBI taxonomy): domain Eukaryota; kingdom Metazoa; phylum Arthropoda; class Insecta; order Hymenoptera; family Agaonidae; genus Eupristina; species Eupristina koningsbergeri. The sequence goes on from JACCHV010000101.1 coordinate 2,879,070, forward strand.
TATATATATATATATAACAGATAAACAAAACTGTTTAATAATACGTAATAAACAAATTATTAATATAAATTGGTAAACTCATAACAATAAGCAAGTCGACATAAAAATAGCATAATGAAAATGTAATAAGATTTTATAAAATACTTTAGTAATGATATATAGAAATGAAAATATATAATATAATAGTTTAATAATATAACCCAATTTAAAAAAAACATAATGACAATTTAATTTTAAACTCATTTATAATTTTGCTGAATTGAATTAAAAATAACAAATAATATCAATTTTATTAATTATTTATATTTTTATAAGGGTTTAAATATGCACATATACGCAAAATTAATATGTAGTGGTAATTCAATAATTCTTCGCGTAGAATTTCCCCTCAAAAATATGTTATTGTCCATTATTTCTCCGTCTGGCTTGCTGAACGATAATTTTAGTTCATAAAAGTTTGCTAAACGTACCGCTGTGTTTTCTAACCTAAGGTGTAGCTTGTCCCACTCTTTATTTCTGACACCTTTCAACTCACAAAACATTTAATTAGAACTTTTCCCATGGAATAATTTAGGGCAACTGCTGGAATAAAAATTTATAGCAAATGCGCGTATGCTCATCAGCAATAATTTGTGGTAATTTATGATTATAGTGTGTAAAAAATTTTTTTGTAATGAATTTTAAAGATAAAATTTTATAATAGCTGCCTTTCTACCACAAATATTTTTTAACCAGTTCGTTAATATTCAAATAATTATATTGCAATGAATACTCTACAACTTAAAAATAATAAAAAAAAAGTATATAAAAAAAAATAACTATGTACATATGAAATATATTATAAACAACAATAAATAATGTTATGTAAGGGTATAAACTTTTTTTTTTTTATATAAATTAAATTTGTATATATATTACCAGTTTTTTATAATATGATTACCTCAGAATGTATATTTATAAAACAGTATATTTTATAAAATATCAAATTTCATATGGCTGAATAAATTAAAAATTGCATATTCATAAAATATGCATCAAAAATTAAAAATTAGATTGATATAATCATTAAAATCTGATAATAAATTAGAATATTATAAAGTTATTAAAATATTATTTACATTGAGTATGTTCTAAACACACCAAATTTTAATATTTGATAGATAAAAACTTATATAATATTTAATGTTAAATCTAGTACTTATAATAAATTATCCTTATCATTTTGGTTAATACTTTAAGTAAATAAAAATATAGTTATTTATATTTTATATATTCTTTCAAATTTCATCAGCTACTATATAACATGAATTTAAATTATGATATAATTTTTAATGGTATATAACAATATATTAGAAAATTTTGTATTTTTATTAAAAAATTCATATTAAAAATTAAAATATTTATTACAAAGCCAATTTTAATGCATATATTGTGTAATATTATATCATATTTTAAATATAAAGTTTATAACGTACTGTAAAATAAAAGAAAACATCTTTATAAACTTTGTTAATAGATATTTAATAAATTGATTTTTTTCATTGTATATTACTAAATTTATTCAGGTTCATATCATTGAATACATCAAAATTGAACTACTCAAAAAATTTCTAGATCCTTATTAAGAAATTATTAATGATATTTATAATTTTTATGGTTCCTTATACGTTTATGATTTAATGTATAAAACAAGGCCATTCCAAAAAATGCTATATGAAAAAATGGTGCCATTCCAGTTCGTTTAGGTTGAACATATTTCATTTGCCATCGCCACCATGCCCTTGAAACAAGACCAGCAAATGATTTTGGAGAGACATTACGTCTTTGTATCCATGAACCAATTTGAGATAGTTTCAGATCTCCAAAAGCTGTATCTTCTAAAATATTAATTTATTATTATTATAAACAATTAAATAGAAATACTATACGCATGCAATAGTAATTTTTTATTTCATTAAATAATTGATAACTATATAAGTGTGCATATGCATTTATTAAAAATATTTTACTTATTTTATAAATTATATTGACAAAAAATAGTTCATAAAAACTTCATCCATATTATAATAGCTTTAATCATTTAAATTTCAAAACCTTTTATAAATAATTATATTATTTTTATTATAAATATGCATAAAGTTATTTTCTTAAAATTATTATCTCATATAAAAAAATTTATATACAAATTTTTAATTTATGTATATTTTCTTACTTGGACCGTAATAACGCGAAGGATCATAAGATCCATGAATAGCTGGATTGTATTCTTTAGGATAGTCTCCGAAACCCATTATGAATGTAATCTATATAATTTTACAGTAAAAATGTTTCGATTCTATTATAATAGGTACATTTAATTAACAATCCATTCGTTGAAAGAACTTATGTAATAAAATGTATTACTATCAAATAATTTTTTCATACAAAACATAAACTTGAAGAGAAGAACAGACTCTATAATAAATGGTAAAAACAAATCTTAAAGTGGGTATGCCTATTATTCGTATAATGTTACTACCAATAACTCTGACGGACATATGTTCAACTACATTTTTTAGAAGTATTATTCAAATTCACAAATGTACTTCGGACAATGTATATTCAAGAATTCTTGCACGTTTTTAAGAAATTACAAATAATGGCCTTGACTTTAAACAATATCTTTAAACAAAATATTTGTATTAGTTAATAATTTACAAACAAAAATCATTCTTGTAGACGAATTTAGATGAGCGAGAATTGAAGTTCGTACTCTGTCTACTAGAATCAATGTAAATAATTAAATCAATTTTAAGAATTAAGATTAAAAAATGTTAAAAATCAATAATAAAAATAAAGTCATACAATTAAAAATTCATTGTGTAGGTTAAAAATACAAGTAATAAGATAATAAGAATACAAAAGAAGACTTCAGGAGTAAAAAATGATAACATTATATGGAATTATTAAGAATTAATAAATTCAATTATATTTCAAGATAAATTAAACTTAAATTAAATTATACGTGAGATTATTAATTATTAAAAACACTGTATCACTGAAACCTTCTTTTCAATTATTAATTAAATAAATAGTAAGTTTATACTATATTTATAAATTATTAATTATTTATTCTATTCACTTCACATATTAGCTAAATTAATTAGTCCACAACGCAAAGTTAAATGAATTATATAAAATGTAAATTAAACAATAGGCTCGTTTTTTAATTCTTATCATTACTAAACAAAAATACACATCATATTAATAGAAAATTTATACTTCAATATAAGGTGACTTCAAAACTTTTACCAAAATTCCTGAAATTAACAAAAGTAAAAATATTACTCATATATTTACAGATAATATAGAACTTTTCAATCTTAATTTGATGGCAAAGTAACTATTTATAGCTTATCGCTATAAAAAATTTTCATGTTTAAAAGTCTAATTCAGATATTTATCTTATATTTTTCTTTTCTCTTAATTATAACCTACATTTTTTAAAATTTTCATTATTCTACAATGTACTTTTTTTCTCTTATTTAATTAGTAATTATAATGCAAAAAATACTTTTTGCGATTGTCACTTTATTGATCTTATAGTAAAACTTTTTCAAATCTTCCTATAAATCATGGCCTCAATATGAATGCGCCGTAAAAATATTCTAGTTAGTTCTTAATATCTCTATATATAATTTGTAATTTTTACTAACTTTGCAAAAAAAGGATTTGTGATACATTTGATTGTTATGTCTGGGATTATTATTAGTTTATTTTTTAAATAAAATATTATTCATTTTTTAAATTGAGATTAACATTTATTCAGTTCACTAGTTTAATACAGTTTTATTCTAGATTTTACAAAAAAATATATAATGTAAAAAGACGTTCTATAAGAATAAACTTTAAAATAATATAATAGCAAAAATTCAGACACCGCGTATATTAAAGTACAAAATACGAAAAAGATGAGATTGAAAAAAGGGGTGATCTTCTTCGAATTGATAATATTACAATAACCTGTCCAGGAATTATTAATTTATCAGTGGCAGACAGACACAATGAATTCAATCTGTGCCTTTTCTAACTTAATTTCCAGTGAATCTGGTTTCAATTATATTTAATTTTCATGATAAAGATTCATTTGTAAATGAATCTTTATTTACAATTGATACTTTAAGAGAGATTCTAATTTTATTAATATTTAATTGTTTTATATTTTTTTTTTACATAACATTGATATATTTTAGAATTATCCTAAAAGTATTAAAATGTTTATACATTTCGAAGAACTAAACGAAGCACTCGCAAAGCTCATATTATATTTATACATTATGAGCAAATGCAATCCAATATTTAACTAACGCAATATCATAACTTAATTCTTGTATCCGAAATTTATTTATTTCAAATACCATATATATAAGAAACAACAATATTTACGCTCCCGTCGGCAACCGAAATCGCGCGCAAGGGGGTAGTGATTTCAATAAATGATTAAACACGTAAGATATCAACTTAATTATCGTCCGTTTATTCAATTATTGTACATCGTCGGCGACTTTCATAGCCTCACGACAGACTGACCCCATTTTTCATCCTATTCCTCGTCCGAGCCCCGTGCGGCTCAGGTCAGTTTCTCGATGAGTTCGCACAGCTGTAAACTTTCTCCTTTATTGCCGTCGGTTTGTCTCCGCGACGGCGTTGGAAATTCCGTCGCTTACATATATCATTTTTAAAAATTCCTGAACACTTATTTAAAAAAGTAGTCTAATTTCTTAGTAACATTCCATCAAAAATCTATTGTTCCTCTTTAAGTAGAATTCTTTAAAATATATATCCAAAGCAGAAAAACATATTCGATCTATTTGAATGAGAGTTTACCTACTTCAAAATCCTCGTACATCTCGTTTTCATTTTGTAAATAACCGTACAATTCATTTAAGTCAAGATAAAACAAAACCATTTACGTAAATCATCAGTAGTTATTATTTGCCTTTTTCTTCTTAGTTGTCTTAATTCAACTTTTGCAATATGGTTTCCTTGGCCTTTTATAAAAAAAATTGAAAAAAATTAGCTCCATCGCAGCTATATTTACAGCTATTTCAATACCCTTCCTTTAGTATAAATATCTCTTAAAATAGAAAATTAATTAACTCAGTACTATAAGCAAAAAAGATAAGCTATTTTCTTGATGCAGTTTATCAATGTGCATTAGTAAAACGTTACATGTTATGAATTCTTGAATATTCAAAATCAAAAAAAAATAATGCATAGTACCGAATAATCGCTTATCTATTACATTTTAAAAAGATTCCGTTACCGAACGTCGTAAGTGCCGCATCGCGAACACGAGACAGTACGGTTTTTCATAGGCAGTTAGAAAAGTAAGGCGAAAAGTGAAGAAAGTTTTACAGAGGAAAGTGCAGTGAAAAGTGGAGATCAGAGTATGATAAAAATAAAACAACATCGAGTGGAAGGCACATCGATACAAAGGTAAGAAAAAACAGTGAAAAAGTGTGATTAGCCGGAAAGCGGGAAAAGGCGTAGAACGCGCATCGTGAGACGGGCGCTCCCGACAGCCAAATCGCTTAGTGATAGCAGGGCGCGGACAGCGCCGCGGGACCGAATGGAACCACACTTCAAGTAACAGCGATTGAGGGGAGGTAAAAAATTACCATTTTTACATCGAATAAATACACACGCTAATAGTAAGAAAACAAATACAAATAAAGCAAATAAAAATATATTAAAATAAAACAAAACAAATTGAGTTAAAATAAATTAAATTAAAGGAAGTTAAATAAAAATAAATAAAATAAAATAAATAAAACAGAAACAAAAATAATAGAACAGATTATTAAAAACAATAAATAATAGGCAACTAATAATAAACAAACAATAGAAATAAAGAAATCAACAGAAACAACAATAAACAATAAACAACAAACAATAAACAATAAATAATAAGTATATAAAATAAATAAGTATTAAATAAACAAAAATTAAAATATCCAATTGAAAACAACAATAGCAAAGTAAAATTCGGCAAAAATGAGTAGCAAAGCAGAGAAGGGTAAATCTATCAGGGGAAGAAGAGGCAGTGGAAAGAAAGATGATGGACAATTAACACTCGATAGTAGTAAAATGGAGACCAGCATAGGGAAGAAAAAAGTGACATTCGAGCAGGAAGACATATGGGAGGAAACACAGAGGTTTAGGAACGTGGAGAAGAAAAATAGAGAAGATGAAAAAAGGGAAAGAGAGAAGTTCAGGGAAGAGATAAGAGATAGGTTAATAAAAATAGAGGGAAGTCTGGAGAGAGAGAGAAAGGAGATGAGAGAAAAGATAGAGAGGCTGGAAAAGAATTGTACAACGATGAAAGAAGAAATCAGGTAAAATGAAGCAAGAGTAAGAGAATGGGATAGGAAAATCGAAGTGAAAATGAAGAAAATGGAAGATATGATCAATGAGATGCAAGAAGAAAGGATGGAGAACAGGGATAGAGAAATGGGCACAAAGCCAACAAGGGGCAGAACTGGGGAATGAAACGCAGAGCAGCGAGGATGAAAAGGAAAGTTCAGGGAGAAAATCCACACGTTCCAGTAGCAGCGCAACAGGGAGGACGGATCTCTCCAGATAGAATAGCGGAAGCATTGGAAGCGGTGGCACGGGGAAAAACATGACGGACAGAGAAATGGAAGGTTTGAGAAAGTTGATGAAAGAAAGGGAGAGAAAAGACATGGAGGAAAACTTAGTGGTGAAGGGAATGAACAGGGAAGAAGTAAGGAAAATGGAAGTGCTGGAATGGGCCAGGGTCTTTATTGAAATAAAACTGGGCCTAACGGAAGAAATCAGGAGTGCTTGGTGGAGTGGCCAAATGGTGGTAATAAAAATAGACTCCAAGGCGCGAAGGGATAGGATATGAGACGAGAGAAAAAAACTCATAGGAATAAGTATATATATGGATTTCGATTTAACTTTTGAAGAGAGACGTATACAGGAGGAAATAAGAGAATGGACTAGAGAAGTAAGGAGAAAAGGACTAATGGCAAAAGTTGGGCTGAAAAAAGTATTTATAAACGGAAGATGGGAAAGATGGCAGAGCACAGAAAGGATGGATAGAATGATACAGCAAATAGAAAACAAGTTTGACATAGAGAAAGGTAGAGATAGATCAAAGGAGAGAATGCTGGAGAGCAGAATAATCAGGCAAGGGGAGGAAGTGGAGAAAGAGAAAACACAAGGAGAAAAAGGCAGCGGAACAGAGGGGAAGGATAGGAACACAGAGAGAAAGAATTTTGCATAAGATGGGGATGAGAAAAGACAAAATAACATAGGAAGAGAGAGGAGGGAACAAAGATAGATAGGAGGAAGCAAGTAAAGACAAGAGAACATGGAGAGAAAAGAATAACAGAGAAGAAGGAAAGGGAAAAACAGGGAACGAGAAAAATACTTTTTTGGAACGTGGCAGGGATATGAGAAAAGGACAGAGTACATAGGAAAGTTGGACTATGTATGCATGGTCGAAACATGGGTAGAGGTCAAAAACACAGAAAATCTCAGAGCAAGACTACCCAAATACATGGAATGGACTATCATTGGAGCGAAAAGGGACAAGAAAAATGGAAGAGCAAAAAGAGTAATTTTAATAGGAATAGACAGAGAATGGAACACAAGAGAATACGAACTGAGCAAAGTAAAGGGAGAGGGAATAGTCAAAACCAAGATAAAAATAGATAAAGAGGATAGGTGGTTAGACATATGGGGTGTCTACAACAGACAAGAAGAAGATCTAGAAAAGAAGTGGAAAACAATAGAGGAGAAAAGCTACAGCGGAGAGATAGAAAAACTTATCATGGGAGTTTCAATGTAAGAAAAGGGGAGATAGGCGAATATATGGGGGACACAGAAGACGGGGAAATGAGACAACAAAAGAGCAAGGATAAGAGAGTAGATAAGGAAGGGAAGAAACTGGTGAACAGAATAATAAGAGATGGATGCTCCGTATTAAACGGAAAAATCAAAGGAGATGAAGAAGGAGAATATGCTTACATAGGCACCAGAGGAAATACAGTGATCGACCTAGCGATAGTGAACAGGGGCGCGAGAGATAGAGTAGCAGACTTCAGGGTAGAGAAAAGGATTGAATCGGACCACCTACCTCTGGTGGTGACGATCACAACAGAAATAGGACAAAAAAAAGGGGAGACACCGGAGAAGGAGGAGAGCAGAGACATAGTAATATGGAATGAAAACAGTATAGAAGAATATAGGCAGAAAACAGATGAGGTATATGCAGAGAGGGAAGGAGACAGGGAGATAGAGGAAGATTGGAAAGAGTTGAAAGATAAAATACACCGGTGCATGCAGAGGAAAGAGATAAAACTGAAAACATGGAAGATAGGTGAATGAAAGTGGTATGACAAAGAATGCAAAAGAGAAAAAACAGGGCGAAGAAAGCATTAAAGAATTGGAAAAGAGGGAAGGACACAAAAGAAGGGTATCTAATAAGAAGAAGGGAATGGAAAGCAATATGTGATAGGAAAAGGAGAGAGCAGAGAGAAAAAGAGCTAGAAGAGCTAAGAAAGATGAAGAATGAGGGACGAATGTGGAGATATTTAAACAAAGGCAGGAAAGAAAGACAGATTGAAGTGGACAACATAAGCAGGGTGGAATGGAGGAAACACTTCATGAAGCTACTGGATGGAAGTGAACAGAAAAACTGAAGCGAATGGAACACAGAGGCACAAAAAGGGCAGGGAAAAGAAATCGAAAACTGGGAAATATGGAAGGTATGGAAGAGACTTAAGAAAAAGAAAGCAACAGGGATTGATGAGATACCGAACGAGGCATGGGTATACGCAGGGGGTGAGGTCAGACAGAGAAGGGTAGATATAATAAAGAAGACATGGAGAAAGGGAATAATCTCACAGGACTGAAATACAGCAGTGATAGTACCGATACACAAGAAAGGAGAAAGATCCGTAGAACTACAGGGGGTTGGCAATGCTTACATCAAGGTATAAAATATATACGGGGATTATAAAAAACAGGCTGGAGAGAAAGAGACAGAAGAAACAGGGATAGTTCCAGAGGCAAAAGCTAGATTCACAGGAGGAAGGGGAACCACAGACAACTTGTACATACTAGACCACCTATTAAAGAAAGCACTAAAGGAAAGGAAAGGTTTGTACATGATGTTCGTGGACATAAATTCTTATTATTATCATTATTATTGGTCTTATAATTTGTATTTGTATAGGTTTTTTATTTCTAATAATGATTATAATTATTATATTTCATCAATTTTTAATTTATTTACTTGTGTTTTATCGAGTTTTTCTTTCATTTATTATGCTTCAATTATAATTTCTTGATTTATATTTAATAGATAATCACTATTTCATCATTATATCTTTAGATGAATTTTTTGTTTGTTTCATAATTTTTATTTATTAAGTATAATTATGAATTATTATTATTATTACTTATTGCTAATATCTATTGTTATGATTAATTATTATTGTTAATAGTTTATCCTAATGTTTTATATTAATTTTTTAGGTTTTATTAAGTCTAACTGTTACATATTATTAAAATTACTTATTATTTCTTATTACTATCGATGATTATTGTTAATTATTTTGCAAATGTTTTATGTTTATTTATAAATTTTATTAGTTATAAGTTTTTATTATTAATAATCTGGTATCATTTTTAATAATAAAAATTTTTTTTTTAATTATATATTTGTTTTTGTTTTGTGTTAGGGTAAAAATAATAATTATTATATATATTATATTTTAAAATCGTTTTTTTTGTGTATAAATTTTCAAAAGAATTCCTTTGTTTCGGCTGTCGCTGTAGCAATACAAAGATTAAACAATTTCATAAATCGTTTTTTAGTAAAATAATTCTATTTTAATATAAACAAATTTATTGTTATTATTATTTACAATATATATAAGCATATACAATTAAAAAATGAAAATGAAAGCAATTATAATAAAATTATTAAAATAATAATCAATATTTGAATGTAATTATGAAATTATTATTTTATCAATAGAAGATTAAACAGTACATATTAAAGTATAAGTAAAGAATCTTTATATTTCATCAGGAATATAATTAACAAATATACCATCTAAATTGATTTAAACTTTATTATATCGTTACGAATCGTTGTTAATAACATGCATCTAATTTAATATCATTTTATTTTTATACTTTAAAGGTAAAAATAAATGAAAGTCCTTTTATTCAGAGTTAAATTTTTTTGATTTTTATATTATATTGTAATGTTTTTTAGACACAAAAATATATAAATAATGAGTTTATAAAATAAATATGGACTAAGGAATGTATGTATTTAAAGGTAATTTATTTCAGTAATATATACATTTGATATTTTCATAAATATTTTATTTTACAATATAATATAAATACAAATAATAAATATAAATTTTAATATTATATATATATATATATAAATATGGACCTGTTAATTGATTATAGCGATTCTTAATTGTTCATCAAAACCGAATTTAATTTGATGTTTATAGCAGCCGGGTACATATACTTCAACACATAGTCATGGATATGTGGGGTGTAGTTGATTGTTTGTAGAATTTCCCCTTACGAGTTTACTTCATCGCCTACCCTCACTCTTTTATTTCCTCTTGTGATCCGTCTCAAATATGAAGTTAGTTCAATAATGTCCGCTAAAGGCAGTACTATTTTTCCAGCATAACTCGTAGCTTTTTCCACTTCTTATTTTTGTTACCCCTAATCTCCTTCTTGAACAAGAAGTTAGTTGAACTGCTAGAGACAGTAGCGTTCAGTTTTTCAAATTTGGAATAATTGCTCCATTGGTCATTAGCAATCTCTTATAATATTTGGTTTAACATTCTGCAATGTTTTTTGAACGTAATTACATGTACCAGATTGCCAGGTCCGGATTAAAAAAAGAGATATACGAGGCGAAATATTTGGAATTGTAGTGTAGGGTTCTTATTTTCTATGATACGTGATCAATATGATGATTTGTCATACTTGTTTCCATTTTTTTCATCTAAAACCTCACTAAACTGATTAAAGCTATATAAGCTTTTATTACAAATGACAACTCTTTCATCAATTCCTTTAGTGTCAAGGCTTTCTAGTAGAGTTATTAGGATACTAGGATGTAATCCAGGACCAATGACATTACAAGGAACAAATACATATCTTGTTGGTACAGGTTCCAAGTATGTGTTTTATACATATAATCTTTTTAAGACTGCATTATATTAATTTTAGATTAAAATCTTTGACTTTATTTTTAGATAAGATTTTCATTTTATTTTAATATTTTTCTTGTATTAAAAAATATTTTTTAAATATATATTTTAATAATTTTTTAACATTTATTTCTGAAACATAAAATAGCCTTTAAATAAAAAATTTAAAGAATGTACCAATATTATTTTATTTAAGTATAAATTAAAATTAATAAAGAATTGAATCGTAAATATATTTTGACATAATCTATCATATCCATTATAATGAGTTGATAAGGTGAAGTGTAAAATTTATGATATATACATATAAATAGACAATTAATATTATTTATATATTTTTTGTTAAAATATAAGTTATGGTTATTATATATTTTAATACATTTGATGGTATTTCAGTTAAAAGTTTTTAAATATATTAAAATTATAAAATAAATTAAATTTTGTAAATATTTATAATTATAGCTTATTTGAATTTTATTATGATTAATCAACAAATATAGTTTTTAATTTAATTAATAAATATTTATAGCTTAGAAGCTTCAATTAAGAATATAAAATAATTTTATTTTTTTGAAGAAGCAAACAGAAATATAATTAATTCTTATTTATAAAATAAATATTATAAATAATAAGTTGTAATATATAGAAAGTAAATAATAAAATATAACAGGATTTTAAAAACTAGAAATGTTCTTTTTAATTTATATTAGATGTATAAAGTGAATATTAAATTAAAATTAATTTCTTATTATTCTTAACAAATTCTTTTATTTTCAGAACAAAAAAAAGATTTATCAAAATATAAAATACTTATATATTGTGTTTTTTATTTATTGAACAGAAGAGTATTAATTGATACAGGAGATAATGATACTGCAAAGCAGTATATAACTCATCTTAAACAGGTGCTCAATGAAGAAAATGCTATAATTGAACATTTGATAATAACACATTGGCATCATGATCATTTAGGTGGAGTTGCAGCAATAAAAAATGGTTTAAAGTTAAAAAATTTAATTTCAAAGCACTCTATAGTTTGGAAATATCCTCGATCAAATAGTGATCCAGGTGGTGAGACTGAAGAAAAATGTTTAGGTTCATGGAATATTTTAATGGTAAAACATTTTTGGTTATTTACATATTTTAGTTATGTATGCTTTTGTTAATTCACTCGCTGTGTATTTAAATTTCAAGAATTATATTTTTTTATTATTTTTATTACTTATTTGAAAAATATTAAAATATATTTATATTTGAATTCTATAATATATTAAAAATATTTTAATTCTGTTTTAAGTATATAAAATATCATAATTAAATATTTAAGTATAATCATTCTACTTATTAAAATTTAAGTAAATAAAAATTCATTCTAAGTTTAAAAATATTGCATGTTAAAGTTTTTAATTTAGTAATCATGTTAATATTATAAAATAAACTTTTATTTTGAAATTTTTGTATTTAATATAAAAACTAAGTCACCAAAACTTCTTTTATAAATATTAATATTATTAGAAATATTATAATTAATGAATATTTCTATCCCATAACAATTATTAAAGAAATTAAATTACAAGAATATATTAAAACTTATTTTAAAGGATGAACAAGAAATAGAAGTAGAAGGAGCGCATTTGAAAATAAAACACACACCAGGTCATACAACAGATCATATTTGCCTTATGTTAGAAGAAGAATGTGCAATTTTTAGTGGTGACTGTATTCTTGGCGAAACTACAGCTGTTTTTGAAGATTTACATGATTATATGATGTCATTGGAGAAAATTCTAAAACACAATTCAAAAGTAATGTATCCAGGACATGGACCTATTATCAAAGAACCTAATTCAAAAATACAAGCATACATTGAGCATAGAAAATTGAGAGAAAAACAAATTTTAGCTTTCCTTGAGAGCAAAAAAGATAAAAGTCATAATATTTTTGATATTGTCCAGTTTATATATAAGGTAGGTTCATAGTCTTTTAGTTTTTTATTAATATTTTTATTATTTTAAAATTTATTTGCATAAATAAAAAATATTAATACTAATAGTATTTAATGTCTATAGAGTAAAATGTATAAATAGACTCTTATAGTTAAATAATTTATAATCAATTGTTGAAATAATTTTAACAAAAATTACACTAAAATAGTTGAAAACTGTAAATTAAAATATAATAAATCGTTATTGTTTATATGTAGACACTATTATTATAATAAAGTTTTCAATGCATCAATCTACAGTGGCGCAAGTAATTTATATTTGTTAATAGCTAAATGTTTAGATGCAATATAGATAAGCTCATTTTTAATTCAGTGTAGTAATCAAGATAACTGCATAATACTAAATAAAGAGAAAATACATGTATTGTTATGTATACAATACATTCCCAAAATTTAAGTATAGTTATATTTTTAAAATATTTATAAATCTAATAATATATATAATTATAATAATGATGCAAACTAATTTGTTCTTGATTGAGATCAATTTTGTTAATACATTCTAAGTGCTATATTCTAGGGGGGATACTTATCACTTTCTGCTAAAATTAATTGATCTTGATATTTTTTGAATGGTTAGAGTATTTTTCCCATTTTTAAGATCTGGATATATTCAAAACTACTAATTGCCATTAAAGGATGGCCAGGGTACATTGCAATAGCTGGTATCCATCCATTTGATTTTGAGGTATATTATCAAATATAACATCGAGAATAATCGTTGATAAGGACTGATGACGAAGTTAATTCAGACAGTCTTCAATTTCAACTAAAAACTGAGTTTTTCAAAAATAAGTATGTGTTGACCGATAACTCATCTTAAGTGATATTTCGGATTTTCATCTTTTTCACAAATCTTTATAATATGGCGTACTTGGTAAAATAAATATATACATGGTGCTTTCGTTGGCAAGCATATTAATATCCTTCGAAGGAACTCGTTAGAGTATTGTAAATTCATTTTTGGTATTCTTGAAGTTTATGACATTGATGTTCACCAGCAGATACTTTTACTGGTAAATCCATAAAATGCTGCGATAAATAACTGTGTTAAGTATTTCGATGCAAGCTAACACATTCCTACTTTCTGATCAAATCTTTTCATTAGAAGTGTATAAATCGAATCTAATGTTTGCAAATACAAAATCATGTGTACTAATAATGTATAATAAGATATAGCAAGGCATGAAATTATATTGTTTCTATATTAAAAATATATATATATATATTGTTTTCGTAAACTTTAGACCAAATATTTTTGAGTATTTCTAAATGCCTACGTAATATCGAGGGAATATCTGTGCCCATTCTTTTAATCCAAAAATTTTGTTTAAGACATGTATTCTCAGCATCTGTAATGTTCATAAACATAATATAATTTAAATCGTAAATATTATTAAAAATGGAGAAAACAAAGAAGAAATTTCCTGGTGTGATGATGATACAGGAAGAAAAATAGAAAAGATTAGTGAAATTCAATTTTAATAATAAACCTAATCCATATCTTCTTTCATTGAGGTGTGGAAAGGTTTAATCATTAGCACAAATTTGTTCGACACACTTCTAAAGACCAGTTTTTTTTCACATATCAAGAATTATTCTTATAGTCCAGGAAACATCCTTGAGATGCACCGTATTCAAATAATTAGAATTCGACTCGTCATGGTAGCTGGAGGCAAACAAGCCTCCAGTTAGGATGTTGTAACAACTATCTTTATTAATTTGCTGCAACAGATTTCGGAGGTCTTCGTACTAAAGCAGATAATAAAACCTAAGAATAAAAAATTTGAAATGTTATTCGCTCGAAACTTGTGAGAACACGTTTAATCGGAACTTTAGTGGTTCATGGACACCATCTTCAAAAAATCCCCGTAAGCTAAGACATAATGTGTCACTAGTGTAGTAAACCTGATGGACTGACATAAGTTGAACCTAAACAAATATGAAATAAAAAAAATTTTATGTAAAAATTATAAATTAATAGATTGACAAACAACTAATTTAAGAGTACAAATTGTTGAAAAGTGCGAAAGACTGTTGATGACACTAAACAATAAATTCTTGCATTGAGAACAATAATCAAAAAAATTTTGTTACAATAAACTAACGATTCTTAATAAATATAATTTTCTTTCACTCGAAATCAGCTGATTTATTTATTTTATTTTTTTTTTATATGTACATACATTTATTTATATACATAAATACAATATTATTTATGATTAACATAATATATACAAATGTATATAAATGAATTGTACTTGTCAAGGGCTAAAATTTCTTTATTTTTTTCATACATAAATGTAAATGTTTTTTATAAATAATTTTTGTTATATTTAAAATTATTTGTCATTTTCAGCTTTAAAGTTTTAAAATGGCAGATAAAATATCTTCTTTTTCTATAAAAAAAATACCATAAATATAAATATATGAACTACGGGTAAAAAAAAATAGATATTTGAGGTGTTTGGTAAGTTGTAAGTAATTGAGTATACGAAAAACATTTTTTATTAATAACATTATAATGATTTATGTTTTCTTATATTTATAAATAAATATTATATCATTAAAATATAAATTATAATCATATTAAGATAAAAAATATATTTCAGTTGTTATTTTCAATACTCTAATTATCCCAAATGTCTATTTTTTACTCGTAATTCATGTATATATATATATCTTTTTTTTAATAGGTTTTGAAGCGTTTATAAAAATTTGTTTTAGTTTTCCCTATGTCCGCTGGGATCGCTAAAATTGCCTTGTACGTGCGAGGGAGAAAGAAGATATTTTAACTGTCATGTTTGTTTCTTATGTATAGTATTAAGCTTAACATTCTCTTAATCTCTGTTCTGTACTCCCTACTTTATAGTATGTACTACAATAAAATTATTTGATATTCGTATAATTACGTATATTCATACCTTTATTCTCGCCACAATGTAATCTTGGAAAATTATAATTATTATCGTCTCACGTTTAATCATGGATCAGATAATATTATAACTGTTCCTAGATCAGACTTGAATTACAATATCCGTCGAGACAAAAATTCGAAACTTTTATAGCTTAATTTTCACGTCGTTCTAATTTGAACAATGATTTGCTGGAAGTAAAAAATATTTATGAATATTAAAATATCACAATATATTTTTATAACATTATTATATTATTTTATATACTTTCTATTATTAATTTTATTAATCTGTTTATTAATATTTATAATGAATACTTATTTTCATTATTTTTTTAGGATATACCAGAAAACCTTTGGATTGCTGCTACATCAAACGTAACACAACATTTGAACAAACTTTTAAAAGAAGGACAAGTTACATATGAAAACGATAAATGGTTAATAGTTTAGAGTTTATGTGTTTATTTAAAAAAAAAAGTTGTAATATTCTATACCCATTAGTTTTATCTATAAAATACATTATATTATAATTTGAATTAAGATTAAATGTAATAATTGATTGAACAAAACACAATACATAGTGGTCGATTTTGAACTGTAAAAGGTATTCTAAAACATTAATAATTCTTAATAATAAATGTAAATTTAGCAACATATTTGAAATTTATTTGTGTACACATTTGTAACAATGTTACCCCCAAACTCGCACAAATCATTCTCAAACATAATTAGAATTGAAAAAATTTATTAGATTTGCAACGAGACGAGCTCGTTGTTAGGTCCGTACCGCGGTGAGCCCTCTCAACGCTCCAAGTTCCCCATACGGGTCCCGTGTACGCGTCCGGACTCCCTCATGACCACGAACGGTCAATCGGACGGCCAATTTCTATGTGGTGCCCGAGAACACTCTCGGGACAGACTCTTTCTGGCCTCTCTCCCGAACTAACCTTCCTTCCAAATTTCCAGTTGTACACGATTCTGTGGTAACACTCTAAATTTATCCAACTCCGTTGTACACGCTTCCGTGGTAACAACAAAACCCGAAACTGACATGATTTCGTGCTGGTTCATTCTTTTAAACAAAATCTAGAAATCGCTTGCGATTTACACTTTTTTTCTTTATTGCGTCAGAGAGTTTGCGACTTTGAGTAATTGTATCCGTTGCAATTATCCAGAGATACCTAAGTCCGATCCTTAGCTCCGCCGGAGTTTCCTCGCGTATCGAAGGGCGTTTTATAGACCATCCGTTCATCTCCATTAATTATTTTTAGTTATTTTCACTGTCGTTATTTCCTTCCGGTTACTTTGCCGGCCGAAATCATTGTTCTTTGCCGCGGTAAAAAAACATTTAGAATTTGTTAGAGATAAGTTGCGAACATTTTTTTCGTTTATAGGAAAATTTTATATTAATTTAAATACAGTGAAAACATATGAGTCGAAATAATTGTAAAGTAATTATTTTCAATGATTACTCGGGAACTAAATAACGGTCGTGCGTGTTTTATGTTCATCGCTTTTGTTACTGTTGGCGACCCCCGTAGCGGTCGCGCAGCGAGTAGACGTAATCGCTTGCGATTTTTAATTTTTTTACAAGTATTGAAATAGCACGTAATAGTGACTAGCAGGAGTGGATAGATTTAGAGTGTTGCCACTGAATAATGAACAACAGGTAGAAGCGGAAGGGAAGGTATAGATCGGGAAGAGGCCAAAGATGGTCTGCCCCGAGGTGAGTGCTCTCGTATAGCATATCACCTCGGTCGCGCTCAGTTCGTAACTAGGTACCCTTACATTTACCCACGATTCATTACTTTTCGATAATTATAATATTTAATTGTAAATTAAGAAATTTAAATTGTAATTTTTTTCCCTAGAAGCAAGTATTTATAACAAAACTTTATTTTTTTTACAATATGAGTATATAAATGATAATAATAACATATGACTTATATCAATTTCATGTATTTTATTCTTTATATGTTTTTTCATTTAAAGTTAAAAAATTTATCGTCATGTAAACTAAACATAAACAGATTACATAGATTCTAAAACAGAAAATTTTTTTTGCTCAAAAATTTCTTTTTAAAACTTTTCATTTTTATTAAAAAAAAAATAAGATAAAATTAGATATTAAAGGAAAAAATAAATTATTGAAGGTTCTAAGATTATTTTATAAATTGAATCTTAAAAAAAAACAAAATTTAAATTTATTAACATAATAATGGAAGAAAAAAAGTAAAATCTACAAAATCAATACATAAATTTTTAAAATAAATATGTTTAAACATTTATTTATCCTATTAGTATCAACAAATACATACATAATAAATGTATACTTATTTTGAACAATTGGCTATTAATATTACAAATAACTTTATGGATTATATTTATAACAAAAAAATTAATAATTCATTTATGTAAGCTTAAAAATTATAATCGATGGATTATATGCATACACAAGATATTTTTAACAGTACTTAAATGCATTTAAAATTACATATCAACAAAAATCAAAATATTTTTATCATCTTTAGTTACCTTAATATTGAGTAATATTCAAAATATTTATTTATTTACTGACTTATTCATTTATTTAAAAATACACATTATATTATGCAGTAAATACAAAATATAATTTCAAACTTATTTGAACTTTTACAGAATAAATTAAATTTTGTAATAAAAATATCTTTCAATTGTTATCTCCAACAAAAATTATTTCTAATATACAATATAAAACAAGTAACATATTTAATATATCTTCCTATATGATTGAAGAATTAAGGCATCACAAAATGTTTATTAAGCTCATTTTCAACACTTATTTTATATTTACTATTTTTATTTTTAATTTTTATGTGATATATTAGATTTTAATGAATATTTAAAAATATATAGATATGTGCTTATGTGCATTTAAGAAAATTTATAGATTAGTAACTTACTGAATACACAAAAATAAAATTTACAAAAATAAATTGTATATATCTTTTTGTGTTTTTACTGTGTTTTTTATACAAAACATACTTTTAAATACACTGTCACAGTAAGTTTTATAATATAATCTTTGTTATTTTTTTTTTTTTTTTTTTTTTTTTTTTTTTTTTTTTTTTTTTTTTTTACAATATGCATGTATGTAAACATTTGTATACATAGTAATTGATAATTTAGTATAATCATAAAGATAAGGGGAAAAAATATTAGTTTGGTAATCATTCCTTTTTTTATTATATTTCTTAATTTAATATTTTCATTTCTTCTTACTTTCCATTCTTACATGCACACAAACACACGCATGCATACAAATCGCAAATATGCTTCATTATATCTTTCAATAGTAGTTAACTACAAACTTTATTGTTAACCACATTAAAATAAACAAAAAAAATCTTAAAACTTAATTAAGAATAATGTGTTATTAAAAAAAAATTAATTATGAATTAATTATTTACGAATGGGCTTACAGCTATAATAATCGAGTGTAAAATAACAATTTTAAATATCTTGTTCAACTCTTATATATAAAATTTCTTCCATTTTAATTGAATTCTTTTATTCTTCTAATAAAATTCTTCATTGAAAATCAAAGTATGATTTTATTAGCAAAAAGTTTGTTTTCGTCAAAATTTTGAAAGGCACCTTTTTTAATTATTTTATAATAAAGTATTAAGATGAATCTCTGAGTTTTGTAATATTTATTATATTATGAAACTAGAAACATTATCAAAAGAACTAGTTTTAGTACAAGTTAAAAAAATTTTTATAACTTTTTATCGCCCCTAAATCGTTTCACCTAATCTAATTTATTTTATCTAATCATCTTGAAAATCAAAAATATCTTTAAAATCTCTTTCTTTAGGTACTGATATAGTGCCATACATAAAGTTACAACACTTGATGTTTCTTTAATTATCTGTACACAATTATCTTAAAGGAAAGGAGTACAGTAATGAATCTCTGTCTTATTTTTTAAATAGACCTATTCTATTAAATATTTAAATAATACTATTTAAAAATTTTTAAATATTCATAATTTACATTTATCAAAAACTTAATGATTACAAATTTAACATATTTATTATTAAAAAATAAATTGCCATAAATATTATTTCTATTTATTGTTTTTTCGATAATAATTATAAAATAAATATTCATTTACATATAAATAAAATAATTTTTAAATTAATATTTCAAATAGTACTTTATTTTATTTAATGTATAAATAAAAAAATCATTGCACAATGGTACTAACGACGTTAGTAAATTATAAGTTTATGTTTTAAAATTAGATACATACATTATAGTAACTCGAAATTTCTCAAATTTAGAAATAAACGATTATATATTAAAATTAAATATTGCTTAATTAGTGGATTAATGAGTAAGTAATCTATATTTTAAAATTATAATGTTTCCATTATTTACAATATTTATATATACGATCATTCATTTAAAATTGATATATAAGCAAATTTTTTATATTATTGTATTAAATTTATTTGAAAAAAATAATTAATAGATTTATAATTACTGTACTACTAAAAAAATAGATTATAAAAAATTGAGTTTCATTTCTGTACTACCTGTTTCATTGGCAAAGGCTAATTAAGTTATAAATAATATATAAACATTTATATAGTATATGGGTATGTATGTATAATGTGTGCATACATGTATATGTACGAGTACATACATTAGGTACGCGTATATATTTCATATGATAGTGAGTACACATGTATCTGCATATATTCTCTAAATTGTTGATGATGTAGAAATAAATCAAAATAAAAATGTTTTCACAGAAAAAATTCTTTGAAAAAAATATATATCCATAAATATGCATATACTACATAAGAAATCCATTTTGTGGATCAAAACAACTTGCATCAATATAACTAAGTAATTCGTGGTCGGTCATAAGTTCTTGCGTCATAATACCATTAGATGTTGTTTCTGTTTTTCTTACAACTCCGTTTGCTTGTTGAACTTGCTGAGGTTCATTATTTTGTTGCATAGGTGTTTGCTGATTAACCATAGGTCCTCTGTTATTTGACGTTTGTATCGTGATAGATCCTGTTGTTGGAGACTTACTTGTTACTTGATCTACAATGGTTTGTTGTGTGACTGGTGATTTGGGTATTATACCTTCCATAGCACTGTTCATCAACTGCGCACTCTAAAAAAAATTTAGATTCTAAATTATTTAACATAATATAATAATTAATATTTCTATATAATAAAATATATTTTAAGTTATTATATCTTGGTAAAACAAAAGAAAAAAAAATTCTAAATTATAATAATACGAAAAAATATATTATGTATTATCATTAGAATAAACACACTAATTTTAATTAATGTTTGAACAATAAAAATTACAAATTAAGGGTATATGAAGTAAAGAAATAATGAAATATTTTCTAATCTTTATCGAGATTGTAAATTTATATATTTAATGAATAGATTTACTTAAAATGTGAAATGATCATCAAAAAGTAAATTACTGAAACTAAAAAATTTAATTCTCGTTAAAATTTAGTCAAAGCTTAAAAATAAATTGTTTATTATAATGGTTTATAAAAAACTCATGCATTTGAGTTCGTATACTGGCAATATTTTACACTACAATAAAGTACTTTGCTAGAAATTTTTTAATATTGGTATATCAAGATTGTATATCTTTTTTGTTCGACTAAAAAGTGTTCAAAATATATGTAAGCGAGAATGATTCAAAGACTTAAAGTGGATATTCAGGGAAGTGTAAAATATAGACCGGACGAGATTAAAAGAAAATGTAGAAGATATACCAAACCAAATTAGAGATGAGTTCTGTATTATTCAAATTTGTTACAACTACACAGTGACAATAATTACTTTTATATTATGATAAAAATTAATTACATTATAATACATATTTAGTAGATCTAAATTAATCTTAAAAATAATATTAAAATGAAAGTATTTAAATAATCATTAAATTTTTTAAATAATTCACATTGTTACGGATAATTTTCGTACATTTTCAATTCTGTAAATAAATATTTCAATTGAATATATGTTTAATCATTATTATAGATAACGTGTTATTAATAATCGAGTAAAGTATCATAAATGTCGATTAATTATTACAAAAGGTACAATAAAAAAATATATTTACTTGAGTTGCCACACTATTTAAAATATTTTTTGTGGCTATGATGGCGTGAGCTGTTGTTGTTGTAATTGGTCTATTATTAATAATATCCTGGGTAGCATTTGTGATTACGTTATTAATAGCTTGTTCAGCTGCGGTAGTAAGCCTTTGCTGACTTGGTTCCTGAGCAGCTCCGCTAGCTAAAGCTGAACTTGCTTCTGCAACAAAGCCTGCTGGTTGATTAAGCATTGAGCCAATATCTTGTTGAACCGCTTGTTGCATAGCTTGAGCAGCTTGAGCCTGTTGTACAGCCTGTTGCACTGCTTGTACTTGTTGAACAACTTCGTGAGTTGCTTGTTGAACTGCTTGTTGAACGACTTCTTGCGTGGCTTGTTGCACTGCCTGTTGAACTGCTGGAGCTGCTGGCGCTTGTTGAACTGCTTGTACTTTTTGAACTGCTTGTTGGACAACTTGTGCATGTTGAACAACTTGTTGAACTACTTGTTGTTGAGCTTGTTGCACGGCTTGAACAGCTTGTTGTTGAGCTTGCGCTACAACCTTCAAACAACAATTAAAAATATGAAATTAATAACAAAATGTTAATTTGTTTGAAAAGTGAACCGACGCATAAAGTTATCAATGACTAAAAATATTTGTGCCTGTATACAATACTAACCATCGATAAGAAACGCTTACATTTTTTTGTTTAGAATAGTTTAAAATAGTTTTTAAAATTTTTGCACTTTTCTTAAGACTACGATTGTATTGGTACAGTGTGATCAATTTTATATGATACTGTGGAGAGAGTTTCCCTCACTGTATACCTTTTGTCAGGTTAAAGTACCTGTTTATGTATGGGTAGGCAGTTGTCTATTGTACATACCCTCTAACTCATACTCAAATATTTTTAGTTACAAATTGTTAATATTTAAGTAAAAGTAATTTTTAAAATTTTAAATTAATTTAAGCCCAATTAAAGCTTACGTAACTAAAATTGGATTCGTAATTTTTCTATGTAATAGAACTCTTCCCTCTTAAATTTTTAGCAGATTTTTAATGATAATGTAATTCTAAAAATAAAAAAACTTATAAATATATATTCAAAAACCATCTCAAAATGTCTACATCTGTGATTAAAAATATTGTACTTAATAATATACGAATTTCACTTTTTATTTTGTATCGTAATATATTTATTTTTTTTTATTTTATAATAAAAAATGACTCATGTATATTATTTACTATCAAATAAAATTTACAAAAAATATTGAAAATAAATACTATAAGAAATTAAAAAACAAAATTAGATAATTTTACTTAAATTTACCTGTTCTACTTGTTGCTGAGCTTGGGCAACAACTTGTTCAACCTGTTGCACTTGTTGTTGCATTACAACTGGATCTTGTTGAGCAAGTGCTTGTATTGCCGTAGCTACACTTGGAATGACTTCATTTGTCACTTGTAAGGGATTATGTGACGTAACACTAACGGTTGGATTTACATTAGCAACAGCAACAACAGTAGCTGCGGTTACAATTGGTGACTCTTGAATATTTGGCATTAATGCAGCGTTTAAAGATTTAAGTAAACTATTATCTGTTGTACCTTCTTGAACTTGGACCGATACAGTCGACACTGTAGTAGTGCTATCGACGCTACAAAAAAAATATAAAATTTAAAAAATTATAATTTGAGAACATTAATATTTTGAAAAGGATTAGCAAACTTTAATTTTTTTTAATAATTTGTTTTATTACGTCTATTTCATAACGCGTTTGATTATACCTAAATCCGCAAATTTAATACGTTAATTTAAGCTGATTCGGAAGTCTTGAACAATTAAAAATACATCAATAAACCAAATTATAAAATTGAAGTTCAATAATTAAGATTGCAAAAAGATAGAAATTCAATAATCAAGATAATGAAATACAGTTTTAAGATTAGTCTGAAAGGATTATAATTAATAAACAAATCAAGAACAAAGAAGGATATATGAGTTCACGCAAGGGATTAGAAATCAGAAATCAATTCAGTCAAACGTTAAAGTAATTCAGATTGATTAGGTCTCACAAAAGTCTAAAGTAATAAGTGAGTATTTAAATAAAACGGAATCACAAACACACATTTTTTCTTTGACTATGCGATAATACATTAAATGTAATTTTCACATAACAATTATGACTATTTCAATTGTTTTTTACTCTAGTACTATTCTTTACATAAATATTTATGATACAGAAAATAAAAAATATTTTAACAAACGTAAATAATATAAAATTTTTTCCTAAAAAATAGTTTTTAAATAAACTATTTTTTAATGAAATGAATTAAATATAAAAAATTTTAATACTTAAAAAATTAAAGAATTGACATAAACTTTTACGTACTTTAATGGAGAAACATTTGCCGTCGGTAATAGTGCTTCTAATAGCATAGTTTTCACGGGAATCGATGGACTGGCTCTAGTTGTTTGTTGTGAATTACTAATTGATTCATGTTCAACAACTGATGTTACATGATTAATGATTGAATTTGGACTCGAATTAGTAGGTCTAAGAGGTGAGACCATTTGATGAGAATCAATAGCAGAATTCACTAACTCATCAATAGGTACTGTTGTTCTAGCTGATAGAAGGTTTGATGTTTGCTGTTGATTACTTGCTATTATCGAGGCTCGTACGAAATTTGCTTCCTAAATTACGTAATATTTTATGGCTAAATTTTAATTTTTTATTATATAATATATATTTATTATAATAATTATAATTTTTATATTGAAAATAATAATGTTTTCAAATTTATGTATATGATACTAAAAGCTATAATTTATTAACTATAATTCAAATATAATAACATAATTAATTGTTAAAATATGTTTCTTTTGTTTATATTTTTGAAAGATAAACATTTATAATTTACAAATGTTACACTTATAATAACTGTGTACTTTATATACATAAAGTATATGTACAAATACATATATAAATCGTAATAAAGATAAATTAATATTTGGAATTACAAATAACACTTTTTTTTCTTTATTGATTTGTTTGGATAGATACATGTTTTTTAATCATATGAATTTAATTTAGATGTTTAAACCAAACAAGTAATTCAATCGAAGTTATTTTTAAAGTTACTTTTCATGTTTTATAATTTGGAAATAATTATCATTTAATTAGATGAATAAAGAAATAATTTTTAAAACAAGTTATTAAATCTATATATATGTACACAAGTATAGTTTAAATCATTGTGTTTATTTATAAACACTTAGTACATAGTTCAAAAAATGAGTGGAAAAAGCATGACTTTATTTTTTAATTTATAATATACCTGCACATCATTCTTTTTTGTTACAGTTGCTTCAATTTGATTTAAATATTTTTCGATGCTGTGGCCACTTTGTGCAGGTAATGGTTGATCAGCAGGAGTTGCAGCAAAACTTCCAAGATTACCATTACCAATGCCATTAAATTCAGACTGATGATGTTTCATTCGTAAATCTACAACTCCTGGGTTTTGCATATTGCTAGAAATATTTGCTTCATTCGATATAATTGAACTTACATCTTTATTAATGTGATGTGGATTTAAAACTTTTACCTATAAATGCATGATGCTTATATAATCGATATTTATATATTTAAAAAGTATAGAAATACAACTAATTAATGCATTTTTAAAAATTCAATATTATATTCAATATACAATATATATTTGGAATTTTTGAAACTAAATTTCATAAATTAATTATTTATTATTTTTTTGTGTTAGATATATTTAATGTTTCTTAAAATAATTTTTTAGAAGATAATGAAATTTTTATACATTGTTTTTTATATCTATTTTGCTTTAATTATATATAAAAATTTTTAAAAATCATTAATATATTACTTGTAAAATTTATTAATTAATTATTTAAATTGTAATTCAAACTTTAATAAAATAATATTCTATAATTTAGTATTTTATTCGAAAGAGTATAATTTTATTACTTTGATAAAACATTTTAAATTTAATATAAACATTCTTAGAAATAATATTTTATATTTATAAATTATTCTTAATTTATAATAATGTTTTTACTAATTAAAAAGAAAAAACATAAATCAAGCATAAAACTATTTAACTTTCACCTGAGATTGCTCATGTAATGCTCTAAAAGTGGATTGTGGTGACACAATACTCAATGGATGATGATTTCGAATAAGATCAACAACACCCAATAATCCCTCTTGTACTGCTGAACTATTAGTAGGTACAGTCGTTCTAATAAGACTATTTTGAGAGGAATCTCTAGAGTTATCATTCATAAGTTGATCTAAGGAATTACCAACATTTGTGGTTTTATGCGTTGTACTTGTTATTCCAGATATACTATTATCTTCCATAAGACTACTTTCATTATTTTCATCTAACACTTCAGTTTTTAGATTATCAGGAAGAATTAACTGTAGGGTCGAAGAAGATCTCCGGGTTATAAGAGGATTAGCTAGCATATTTGAAGGTGGTGGCATCATTACATCAGAGTTATCCTGATTATTTGACGACTGTGAATTCCACATCATTACGGAACTTACAGTGGCTGAAGCACTGACTGGTGGTGGACTTGGATCATTTTTTAGAATCTCTGGATTAACAGATGTTGTAGTGGATGAACTAGGTGGTTGAATTGTTCCAAGAAAATTGGTTGTAGCAGTAGTTGTTTGTGAAAGCATACCTAAAACACAAGAGCACTTAAATGTATTAAATTTGTTTGTATATTTTACTTTCAAATAATTGTGTTTTTAATTGATTTATAATACAATTTATAATTTAAGTAATAAGTTTCAAAATATACTAAAAATATAATAATAAATGGTTAAAAAATTTTTTTAAGTAATATTATAAATATTAAAGTTTGTTAAATTTATAATATTTTTTAAAATAAATAATGGAATATATTCGATATTGATATTAGATATATTAATATAAATATACTAAATTAAAGTCATGGTGCCTAATCAGATTATTCCTTCAAAAATTGTATAAAGATATTCGGCATCATTTTTATAAAATAATAAATTTATCATATAATATTATAAATAAAGTTCTATTTAAATAATGCTCAGTTTTTTTTTATTAAAAATTAAACTAAAAAAAATTAAGTATTAAGTTGAAGATATTAGTTGGATTAAATTACGTTTTTACCATTATGTTATCTAATTCAAATTAATTATAATAATTATAATTGCCGACTGTTTACATTGTTTTTTTTCACACGTATATGTAATATACTGTTATATATGTGTTACTTATAAATTTGTCAACTTATTTTTACTATATATAGAGTCTCTAAAAAGTAGAGCTAAGGAAGGTAATTACCGGAAACAATAATAATAATAAGTTAAAAATGTTTTAATATATATTTATTTCTAATTTTAATGTAATAAATGTATCAATATTTCTCACTACTATATACTGTATTATTTATAATTAATAATTAATTTTAATAGAATTATATTAGTACATAACTAAAAAACTAAATATTAATATATATATATTTATCAACAAACCATTTGTTGTAACGCTTCCAGATATAACACGAGGTGTAGAAGGTAATTTTGAAGCTAAAGCAGTTTCTGTATTAGATGTAACTAAATTTCCAGATGTATTATCCAATTTTCCAACAGATGCTACCGGTGGCTCTGAAGCAGCTGTATAAAGAAATGTATGTGGTTCACTCGTTTTTCCAGAGGATACAGCATATAGTTTTATGCTTATTTTTTCCGAAGAAGTAAGGTCTTGTCGTCTATAAGCTGGTACTACACAAACAAGGTGCGTTTGTTGGAGAAATTCTTTATCCGGCAAAACAGTACATTCCCAATGAGGTTCAAGTGATGTGTTAAGATTATCACTATCTAGTTGAAAGACAAGACGTGTATCCTTAAGAAAATTCTTGCCAAGAATAAATAATTCAAGGCCACCAGAGCATGGACATGATGTCAAGGATTTCTTACAAATCTCTGGTATGCCTGGTGGTTGAGCTGTAAAAATATTTTATAAAAAATTATTTTATTTTCTTAAAACCATTATTTTAAAAAATATATAATTAAATCCATTAAATCATGCATAATATAAAATTATTTTTATTAACTCGTATAAAAAACAGTGTTATTTTTTTTTGTATTAACATAATCCATTATACAACGATTTACAATAAATTTTCTGATTCTTCTAGGAGTTTTCTGAATTATTATTTTTAAATACATTTAAATGGGACTTAATAATTTATTACTGGTATCAAGTACATTTGTGGTATTTGAAAATTTATTATTGTCTTAAAAACACTGCTACCTGATGATCATTCACTGCTTAATTTTTAATTTTGCATTTGTTTTTGTTTTCAACCAACTAACATATGAGGTACCTTATTAAAAGCAAAGCTCCTAGTAATTTTCATCAATAATTTTACAAAGAATACATCTAAGGCTAAGAAGCTGAAGCAACATTCAAGGAGTCCTATTACTTGGATCAGATTATTGGTAGGATGCTGATAATGTTTATGATAAAGTGTTGTTATCAGATGGTAATTTGAGGAGTTTGAAAAAGAGTCACATTTTGATTGTAATTGTATTCTTATCTCATGTTTGAATGTGAAAAAATTGCTCATTATTAAAAATTTTTTAGATTATCTTAATAGAAGTGAACAACGCGTTATATGCAAATTTTTACAATGATTAGCTTGGGAATTATTGCATCTATTGAAATGTCTGATTTTAAGGCATACCAATAAATTTTATAATATTACTACATATAAAATTCTATACCCTCGGTTCTTGTTCTCTCTATTACCCGTCGACTTTTGCGTGATTAGACGTTTTTAGTCACCTTTATCTCTATTTTTGAGATAATTTAAAAGATTTTTCGAAAATGTGAGAAAAAGATTCTGATGTTCTTTAATTATATTTTTTTAAACTGTTAAAAAACCAAAATTGGATATTGTATTGGATAAGAATTAACTTAAAATTTTTTTTGCGTAATTTAATTATAATTTAAATTGCACTAAAATTAATTATCTGGTAGAGTTGAAATTTTGCACAAATAAATTGTATGTAAATTATATTGATTTCCCGAAATTAAATTTTAAAAGATTAAAAATACGAAGTAATAAAGTTTTAATTAATATAAAAATTTCGAATTTTTTGAAAATTTCTATACTTTTAATTTTCCAATTCATTTATATAAAATTTAATTTAATTTGTAATTAGCTTTAATTAGACCATGTATACTATTGTATTAAAATTATAACTTTTAATTTTATAGCAGAAAATGTACAAAAATGTATTTTTATGTTATAATTATTCTGAGTACATTTTAGAAAATAAAAAACTATGGATTTTTTTTCATTTATTTAGTTTGCTTTATATTATTGATGACCTTAAAAGTGCTATGTTGTATGGCCGATAATATGTAATATATACAATATTATTATTTTAGTTTACAAATTTATGTTATAAGATCATCAGTTAATGGATATTATAATAATAATTAAAGAAAATTAAAAATAAACGTAATGGACATTAAAAATATTGTTTATTATATTAATTATTTATCATATTATTCTTTTTTTTTTCTCATTACATATAATATAAATATATAATAAATATAAATATTTTATTTAATTTTAATTCAAACATATTTTAATTATATCTTAATGATATTATGTACTTAAATAATGTATTTCAAAAAAAAACATATAATATTTTTAAATGTACACGTATAAAGACAATAATATATTCGTACAATGGATATAAAATATAATTAATATTACTCACTGCAAACAATAGGATACGAACAAACTTGTAGGGTTTCATTTGTACCATCTTCGTAGTTAATTGTTGTACGAAAAACCATGCGACATCTTGTGGACTTTTTTTTACTACGACCTTGCAATATACCTGTTTCCTGAGGAAACCGATGTTCTACATCCACATTGCGTTCTTTTAATATTCCTACACAATCACATGTGACCAACATATCCTTTGACGGCTCCATATCTATCTCAATAACGATTGTACCATCAATTTTCCTTTCAATACACGGTGTCGAATTTTTTCCACTTACGCGACATGCCTGATAAAACATATGTGGAGCAACACGTCCAAGATCCGTACCAATAAATACCTATGAAATTATTATTGACAATTCTAAATGTTAGAGTGTACAATTTTATTTGTTTATTTTTTTATCTGACAAAATAAGTTTTATAATTACAATGCAAATATATCATCATTGTACTATTATTATTATCAAAAAATATTATGAAAATTATTGATATGTATATATTAAGTGATCAACTAATTATTTTTCTAAGTGCAAATTATTTTACTATGTAAAATAAATATATTTCTTTTTCTATTTTAATGAAAAATTTTAAATTTACATTTATATAAGTAAATACAAAATTTTTGCTATACATTAGTATTAGTACCACATATAAATTAAAGAATTTTTATTGTTTAGATATTTATTTTATATAATTGAAATAAAGTTAATGAATTATTTGAAATGTATAAATAATAGTTTTTATTATTATAAGAAGCATATTTTATAAAAAAATGATTCTTTTGAGAATTTTATTATTTTTTTATTTTTTCATAGCATTTAATTTTTTATGTCTATAATTTTATATTTTTAAGCTATTAAATTAATGATTAAAAGAAAATTTATGATTGAATATGAAAGTAATTTTTTTAATTGATTCTTTATCATTTCAAAGTTATAGTAGAATAAATAAAATAAAGTAAATTGTTTAAAAAAAAAGTTTGTTAATTTTATTTTACTATTAATGAATTATTAATGGAACACTGAATTTATACTTAAAGTTCCAACTAAAAGTTATATTTTAATGTACCTTTTTTTCAGAGAACTGATTTCAAAAATAATTTTTTACTTATACCCATTTGATATAAATTGTGCTTTCAATTTTTTATTTATTTATTTTTTTTTTATTATCATTGTATATTTTTATTTATCAGTTATTATATTTTTTAAAAATTATATTTTTAACAAAGAACCTAATGGTATAAAAATTTGTACCAAAAACGTTACACAAGAACATTGTATTAAAAAAAAAAAAGAAATGCGTAAGTTTTTATATTTAAATACATTGTTTTTATTTGAAATAAAGATCTTTGTTTCATTATGATTTAACAAGAAAATTCGTTCACACTTTTATCATCCACAGAGTGATAATGATATCAATTAGTATTTAGTTAATAAAATTAAAAAAAAAAATTATTTTTATTTATAATTTTAATTTTACTTCTTTTATTTTTAATACTAACCTGAAGACTCGCTGGCTTGTCATAACCCATTAAACGAACGATTGGAAATCCATTACCTGTCCGGTCTTTAACGGCTCCTCGGGAACCTTCAGTTTGATAACGGGCTCGATGTTGTTGTTCTGGTTGACAAATTATTTGTAGTTGTGTTTTGCCATTTCTTGATACACTTGCTACATATCAAACAAATATTTTAGATTATTTTTTAATTTTTAGAATTATAAGCATTAAATTTTTTTTGTTTTATGAATTCGAAAATATAATAAAAAATATGTTTGTTGAATATATTTTTATTTTTTGACATAAATTTTTTGATTAGTAGAATAAAATGATAAATTTTAAATATTTATGTTTACAATAGTTTTCAATTTCAATAAAATAAAATTATGTTAATTATGGTGCAGGCTATTTTAATATTTAAAATTATTGGATAAAATATCCTTAGCCTGTAAATACCTAAATAATCTTTTATGATATGTAGAAATTACAAAAAATTAAAAAATGACTAATTAAAATTTGTTTGCCAAGCGATGTTTCAACAATTTTATTTTCTATTCTCCTCAAGTATTTTTGTGCAATTAGAAATGAATTATTTTTAAGAGAATAGATATATTTATATTTTTTAGAAATTTAGAATAATTAAATCCATCAATGATGCAAGATGTTATTTTGGTATAATAAAATAAAAAATAGACTTGCAAAGCTGAGAGTTTAATGTAAGTGGTCCTTGGTGAATAGAAGGTCTCTTAGGTAGTATACCAAGATGTGGACGTGGTCTTGTAATTCCAATCACTCGCCCCACAGATCCATTTACATTATTAGTTGTTCGAGCAGTCTCTACAATTCCATTTCCGGTTGAAATTTTCCCGTCACTTTGTGAAACCTGTACTACTTCTGGAAAAGCAAAGTTTGCATCTTCAGATTCAAGCTTTATATCCATCTTTCGGCGCTTTGTATCCTCCTCACTGACAGTTTCATTCCATGCCTATAACATTATTCAACATGAGAAAGATATACAGATTTTTTTATTACATTAAAAAGAAAATCAACAATTCTTATTGCAGTTATATTATTAAATAATAACTCTAAATTTTATATTTGAATTTTATAATGATAATTAAGGCTTTTAATTTTACAATTTCTTTGCGGATATAACTGCACTAATATTTGTGATATTATTCTTGGATAAAGATACATATTTTTATTTATATTATTAATTAGATACATAATTGTTTTAGGAATATGTTTATTTAATATAGTATGATTTGATAATAATAATTTGATGATTATATTATTGGAATATTAAAGTATTAACAATATATTACATTCAAAGTTTATTTTTGTATTTTTATATTGCTAGTATTATTCGCATCCAACTAAGTTTAGAAAATACATAAAAAATACAGTTTTGTGGCTCTATGGTTTTTCAATTGCTTATTTATTCCAACCTTTTTTTTAAAGTAACCGTCGGTTATAAAGAATAGAATATATATATATATATATATATATTTAGATAATATAATAGCGAAAAATATTACATTGAAATTCTAAAGATGCATTGAAATTTAACTTGTTTCAATTAGACAGAATTAATGTATCTATAATATCAGTACGCGTAATAACATTTAGATGTATAATCTGTATGACAAAAACTATATTTACGTAGTTATTTAATCTTAAGTTGTCACTGTGCAAGTGAATTGTAGTAACAAATTTTATAATGTTAAACATTTTCCAAAACTCGGATAAATTATTACATCATCTTAACTGTACAATAAATTCAATATTTATACGATAATAATTTGATTTATTTAACGATCCGTTAATTATCTTTAAAATTATTGTAGGATAAGTTTCTCGTTTATGAATTAGGGAAAAGAAGAAATATCCCCATAAAATAATAAAAATAAATCTTCCGTGATAACTAAAGTGATTAGGAAACATAAGAAAAATATATGGTTTAAAGACATTTTTACATCATACTATTGCAACAAGAAAAAAATGACACATATGAAAGCCGAAAAGTTAAATGACACATCCAATCATTCTAAGATATTTATTATTCTTCAAAAAAAAAATCACAGTAATTGTGCTTATTCCACCCGTTCATCTTATATATATCCACTACTTGTACTTGCAATTTAGATTTTACTAATCAATTATAAGTGGGCTAACTGTATTATTTACACTAAATTTGTTGTTGTTTAGAATTAACATTAAAATATGCAGTAATAAAAGGGAAAATTTAAAAATATATTTTTCATTAGATAAGAAATAAAAACGGAGATGAACAGTCTATCACTAGTCCTTATTGAATAAATTTGCATTTATAAAACGTTGTCGATAAATGCTAAATGTATTTACATGTATATTGAAATATTTATTTAGATAAAATTTCTTTTTAAATTCTAAAAAAATTTTCAACAATATTTATGCAATTTATATATTATAAAATTTAGATCACATTGAATAATTAAATAAAATTTCAAGAATATTTATTTCTTAACTAATTTATCAAAACAAGAAAAAGAATAAAAATCATACAAAAAATAACATAGTAGTATATCATTAAACGTTTTTAAACTCCTAATAAAAATTAAAATTCAAACAAACAAACAAATGTTAAAAATATATAATTTATTATGTAATATCTTAATATCTTACAAGAAGAAAATGATACAAAATTTACTTATAATATCAAATTGTACATATAATAATTAATCCACCGCACTTAAAATGTTAAGAAACTTACCTAGTATAATATGCTCAAGACATGGTCATTCTTAAGGGTATATAAAAAAAACTAATCAAATAAATCTTTTTAAATTTTCATAGTATATTTATAAATTATAAATCTACTTTTTTACAAATTGTGGTACAGAAATATAATTTTAAAGTCATGACATGATTAAGGAATATGGTAAAAGAAAAAAAAATTGTAAAACAGCTGCCATCATAGAGATCTACAAGTTACCTACAAAAAAAATAATTTTTTTTTAATATTAAAATAAATGAAATTTTACATACCTTGAGTCTAATTTATTAAAACTACAAACATTTGATAAAATGAGAAGCACTTTAAAAAAATATTGTTTTTTGCAAAAAGAAAGGTAGTTTTTCGCAATTTTTGAAATCTCAATAACGGGATGTTGAAATTTTTTTTGTGTGTACTATCAAAACTTCAAATTAATGTAATAATTTATTTTTTAGCTTGAATAGCAGCCATTTTTGAAAATATAGTTTTGAGAAACATGCGTTTAAAATTTTGTGTAATAATATTTACATTGTCAAATTAAATTTTATATACTTACACTTAATTTGGTATTCTACACTCATATAATGTACCTTCTTTTAGCTTAAAAAAGCATATTAGTTCAGTTATAGTTTGCAAGTTATTCGAGCCTACTCGGAAGATTTCTGGTATTTTTTTCTTCCAGCTATAAAAATAGTATGTCACGTTTCCCGATATAATCCATTGAATAAAAAATATTATTCAATATAAAATGATATTAAATGTGTGACGGCGTAGGTATTTTTAAATAAATCTAGTTAAAATTGTATCGGCTTTTTCTTTCTTAGTAGAAAGAAGATTTTTTTTGCCGAGGATCGAAGTTTTCTGCGAAAAGCTGAGGTAGGGAGAAAAAAGTAGTGTGCGCCGCAAATGAAGAAATGTATAGCAGTTATATTAATTAATAGAAAAAATGAAGTCGCGACTAGGAATTAGGCAAAAAATTAAAAATTGCGAACAAGCCTCGTCAATCAAAAAGTTTACGTCGAAAAGACAACACGCTCTAAGATAAGTTTACTTTTTTTTTTAAATAAATTGCCTGCAAAATTATTTTCACATTTATTCATTCATTTTCATATTTTTCAATCATTATGAAGTTAATATTTTATTATTTATATTTAGGTAAGTATCGTTTAAATCTACTTAACAATGTAGTTAGTCTAAATGATGGCCATTATTATTTAAAATCAAATTTGATATTTCTTTATACTTTTTAAATCCAGTATTCATTAATAAAATACCAATTATTTTAAATAATAGTGTTCAATGCTTTCTCTTGTTCTCTGCGTTTCGAGGCTAAAAGAAAGCAATCGTACTCGAAAAAACGATCGGAAGGATGGATTCCAATTTTATTGAGGTTCGCTAGACTACACGGGAGAAAAAGCATTTTTTCGGAACAAAAAGCTGTGAATTGGGTTTTCGCATTAGGTTTTCGGATGTGACAGAACCAGCTTTTGTAATTCCCTTGCGTTTTGCAGATTCTCTGTAAATTTTCTGTGCGATTTTCGTGGGCACACGTGTGTGTGAGTGTATAACCGTTGCACTGTACGTGTACTCCAATGAGCACCAGGCTCTTTCTCCATCAGGAGTTCACCCTCTGGGAACAGCATCAACACCAGCGACTGAGACCACCAGCTGGTACTGAAACTCAGTCTTGAGGGGCAGCCTGCAGTGCTGCGACGGAGGAGTGAACCGATTGCGAGCGACTCTTTCACCGTTGCGATTTATACATTGTAAAAGGTATTTCGGTTATTTCCTCCTTGCTCGAGAGGGAATTTTTATGCCTATTATATTCGCGGAGCCAATAAAGTTTATTTGTAAGCTTCAATTATTATTAATTTAAATTTATTTTTTAATTTAAATAAAAATTATTTATTAATTTAAATAAGCGACTCACTCTTTGTCCTTTGAGTAAAAAATATTTTATTATTAAACAAATAGTAATAGTATATTAAAGGATAAAACGCTCTTTAACTTTTTACTATTGAATATATACATACTATGAAATATATAAATAAATTTATATCTTTAAAATATTAAAATTATATAAATTTTTAATTAAAAATGATAAATTGAATGAATAATTGTTATTAATTAGAGTTTATATTTTAATTTCAAAATAGTCTTTTTTATAATTTTTAGAAAGTTTGAAATCTTATTTTCTTAGTAATGTACTGATAAATAATAATTAGAAAAATTTCATAATTACAGTAGCTTTATTAAAATGCTGCTGCTGACGTTCTTCGAATCCCAAGCCAGAGTCGTTAGAGTTGTCACAAATATCCTGCACCTTGGTTGTGACAGATCTAGTACAAATATATTCATCAGAACTTCTTAAAACGCTTATAACACGGTTTAATAATGTTGACGTCGGTGTAATTCTTGTTTGATTATGATAATGATGATCTCGTAGTGGTTGTGATTGATGTTGTTCCTGATGACCAATTGTATTATGTGTATTCGCTGTAAGTGTACAATTATTTTGGATGCGGCTTGAAACAATTGATTTGGTAGTGTTTGACCCAATCTCGCAGTTGTTTCTTAAATTTGTCTCTATTGAAGATGATACACCTTTTATCGCAGCTATACTAGTACCTACTAAATTCATAAAAATTTTAAGAAATAACATAAATGTCATTTTTCCGTATAATTAAAAATATATTTATCGCTGTACATAATTTTACATATGTTTTATTTATTTTTATATTTTTCGAATTGTTGATAAAATAATTAGGATACTGATTTATTATACACATTAAAATAAAATATCATTGAAACTCATTTATTCGGAATATTTAATAAAAATTTACATAATTAAAGTCAATAATATAATTTAGATCAGTATGTGTATTTATATTTTTGTAAATAATAATTTCTAAATTGATAAAAAATTGATTATTCTTAACTCTCATGTACGCGCATTAAATAAAAAAATTATTTTTTTTAATTCAAAAAATCTGGTAGAACCACTATTATTAATATATTATTTCATTTTACGATATAGATTAAGTATAATATCAAGTCTTAATTTAAAAAAAAAATATATTTGAAAAATTATAATTTGTAAATAAATATAATAGCATATTTTAGATTTGTTATTTAAAAATATTTGTTATTTTTTTAAATGGTCCAATAGTTTTTTCATAAGGAAAAAAAAATTTTTTTAATTAAATTTTTTACATATTTTTGTATTTATCTACAAGTTTTATAAATTATTTTTTCGTTCGATAAAATGTAGTACGAAATCTTCCTAAACCAAAATTTAATAGTATTATTTTTACGTTTTCGAGAATAAGTATAAGTATATTTCAGTCATTAGAAAGTAAAAATATTGCCTTATCAAATATTCATAAATATTCTTAAAAAATATTTTTTTCAGAATTTTATATTTATTAATAATTTTGATTTTAAATTATAGTGGCATTTAATTCATGCATTTTCAATGGTTTTCAGAAACTAATTTATACAAGTTTTAACATGCAGTAGTATTGATGAAATATTTGTATATGCCAGGAAAATATATTTTAGTATGAATTCTTTTTCATACATAAAATAGTATTGTCTAAAATGATCCACATACTGATTTCTGTATACAAACTTGAATTTATTAATTATTAGTTTTATATGTTTAAAAAAAAAAATAATTAAATCATTGTCATTATAATAAACAAGTATATTACTGTTTATTGTATAAAACTTCTTAAAATTTATTAAAATATTAATTCCCGCCCCCCTAAATTATTCATCATTTTTAGATGTGATTGCTGTTTACTCAGATCAATATAGTAGTTGATTTGAATTTTCGTAGTGCAATTATAAAGAGATGTATACATTTTTTATACATAAATATAAAAAAAGTTTTTCCCAATATTATTCATTATTTTAATACAAATTACTATTTATTCACATTAACAGAGTAGTTAATTTGCATTTTAGTAGCGATTATAAATGACAAGAATAGTGATGTGAATTATTGACTTAGTAAGATATGACGAAAAATATCGTTTCATTAGAATTTAACTAAAATTCTTTGTAAAATTTAATTTATGCAGATATCGTAAAAATTACTTCATTATTAAAAATACAAATAAAAATTTATTTTGATTAAATAAAATTTATAAAGAAATTTTTTTATGAGAATGTGTATTCTGCACAATAAAATTTAATGAGTTCGATAAACGGCAAGCACTCAACTGCAAGAATATTTTACGTATCTTTTATTTTTTTTTTAAAAGAAACTTTTGTTTGGTCTCATATTATGCGAATAATGATCGATGGTGTTATGTGCTGTGAATAATGTAAGTACTAGAAGTTTTGTCACCTACTGTCATATCTAGAATCTAATTATTATAGAATTCAAAATTTTATAATCAATGCAATACAAGTAGTTTATAATCTATAGATATCAAGAACTAAAAATTGTTCGTCTGAGTTATATTTAGTATTTGTTTCAGGGTAATATCAGGTTTGAGTACTTATTATTTGAGTAATAACATTAATAACAACATTTGATATGGGTCCATTACATCAAGTTACTAGACCCCGTGGTTGTATTAATATTTTTAAAACATTATTCATTACTTAAATTTATACATTTCATTTAATTCGTTATTAAAATTTAAAAAAAAATTTCTTAATAAATAAAGCGATAATAAGTCAATTATTTATTTATTTACTTTTCATAGTAGCTTTTCTACAATTTTACTCCTTTCAATCATATACAAACCGATAGATTTTCTATAGTATATTATTTATTTTTAGTATATTATTACTATAAAGTAATAAAATAATTTACTATGATTTCAATTACCATAAACTTTTATTCTTTTACCATTTTATAGCAATTAAATTGATTAATTTTCATATTTTGTAATTTCATTAAAAAAATTTTGATATTTTTTTTTAATATTCTTCAAAAATTTTATTTATTTTTTAAAATACTTATCTACAGGAATTACTGAAAGAATTCATTAATAATATATTAATTATATATTGTTTTTCTAATTTTTTAAATTTATTAAAGTTTTAAACAACCTTATTAATAAAGTAATATAAATATAATTTTTTAATAACAAATTACAATCAATTAAAAATTTACTACACCGAAAATTAGTAAAATATTTTTAAAATGTATTTCCTTTAAAAAAATTTATTATTATTATTTTAAAAATTGAGTTGATTTATTCAAGATAATCTTAGGGGTTATACAAATTTTAATAGATTTTAAAATTTGTATAATTTAACCATTGATTATCAATATGAATACTTAAACAAAAACAAAAATTTACTTATGCTATCATTGATATATTTTTTATTACATACAATAAATATAAAAATATTTAATATTTCAGTTACTAATATTCAAGCAATTAAAGGTATAAAATAAAACTAATAAATTAATTGAAACATTAAACATTTTTTAAATTCATAAAAGTAAAAATATTGTTTTTCTTAGTAAATACAAGCGTTAATGATTAAATAATAACTATTAACAAAAATTTTGTAATAATTTAGTATTTATGCACATAATTTTTTATTCTAAAAATAATAATACAATATATATGAATTGGTATACAACATTTTTTTAAAAACAAAAAATCTTAAATAAAATTTATATAAAATTAAATATTTAAGAAGCTAAAAAAGATCTTATAAATATTACAAAATAGATAAAAAAAAAGTTATAATTTGAGAAAACTTACAATTTTTCTCTAGAAGCGAATACAATTTCATTTTATAATTCAAGAATACAAAGAAGTAAATGAGAAAGAAGTGAGCTGTATTTATTGTTCATTAATTAAACTGTGCGTTTGAAATTATGATTAAGATAAATGGACGAATGAAAAAAAAAAAATAAGATGAAAAATAAACATTAAAGACAACATCATCAAAGAAATCCAAAGAGAATAAGATATAATTAAAAAAAAAAAAAAATGAGGCAAGAGTTTTATTGTCGTCAAAGATCTATTTTTAGAACAATGGATAAAAGTCACATCATTGACGTACTCATGTACAAAAATTGAAAAAGGAGTGAAAAGTATTCTTATGCTTTTCTCTGCTTACGAATAAATACTTACAAATACATGGATGTACTGAATCAATGGCTTACAGTAATTCATTTTAGTAAAGGATACGTGGTTATCTTAACTGAAGATCTAAAACAATTGTAAATGAGAATATTTTTCTCGTTTACAAGATAAGGCTAATTAAAATATTCCATGCAAAAATTGTAAAAGGGAGTTAATAACTAGAATATCCTAAATCCAGATGTTTGATATTTACAATTATATTCGTATCTACTATTACTTTCATTATATATTGCCGTGTTCAGAATTCACTTTATATATTTATATATTTACATATTTTACATATATTAATAAATTTTATATTAAAATAAAATCTAAATGAATATTTAGTTTCTTAAGTATAATACAAATGGGTAGTTATTTTAAATATATGTTAAATAAATCAATGTGACAAACATCCATTTTTACATTTGTATCCATTTGTACATGTATTAAAAATACCGAAATTAAAATAAAATAAAAAAAATATTTATTTTAAAAAAAATTTTTGTATCGTAACAATACATATTTTGAATATTATAAAAAAATTCTTTAAAATACTTTAAACACTGTTTTCACATAAAAAGCATTAATATATATATATATATATATAATTAATAATTTCCATATTTTTTATTTAAGTAATAAGAATTTTGGTTTTAATGAATTTTATTACTCAATAATTTAATATTGGCATTTTTATTTTTATAAGTATTCTCATTAATAAAAAAATTAATATATTTACAATATTTTAATAAATGAACACCGTGTATTTCCTTATAATTTTAAAAATTTAAGTGAATTAATTTTTATAGCATATTGCGTATTTCGAATTGTAGAAATACGTTTTTCAAAAATATTACTAAAATTAGAGTAATTTTGTTTTCAAAAAATAAAATTATTCACATTAAACATTCACCAGTAATAGTAACAAAAAAAAAATAATGAAAAAATATTAATATCATAATATAATAAAAATGTATCGATCTTATATTTTCGTAGATATAGTATTGAATATAAATTTTCATAATATCAATCTAAGTGAATATATAATTTATTAAAAAATAAATAAAAAAAAAAAAAAACAAATTATTATAATTAATAGGAATTATAAAATTGCATGAATTATAAAAATAACATGTAAGTAAAAATTTTGTAAATTCTTATATTTTAAAATTTATTAGAACAAAAAGATTTATAATTTTTATTTCAAATCCGTATATAATACAAAACATTACGATATTTTTGTTTATAGCGTGTGATTTTAATATTGTAATTAATAATAATACATGATATATATTAACGTAAAAATAAGAATCAAATAATAAATGTTTACTTATAATGTAAAATACATATTAAATATTAGTTTATGTTATAGTTGCCTTATAATTTAAAGATTGATTACCAGTAAGTAATGAAAATGAAAACATATATTGTTTTGAATAAAAATATATTAATTATTTGAAATCTATTGATGATATTGCTAATTAATAATGTAAAATAGATAAATTTATTTATAAACATTGTATTTAAAATCGAAAATAAAATCAAATCAATTTAATTAAAAACAAATTTTTTAAATTTATATTATTCAAATATTACATTATCTAAATATATATTATACTTATACAAAAATTGCAAGATTATCTACTCTATGATTGAAGAGATTAATTTCATTTATTACAGAAACTATTTAATAGAAAATTAAATAATAAATTATAAATCCGTATTAGATCTAATGAAATTTTTAATAGTACGAATACATATAAAAAATGCATGGCATATTTAATGTATAAATACATAATATAATCATATATGATGAAAAATATAATTTTATAAGTCAGAAATAATAAAAATATAATAAAAATTCTATATTTTTATTATTCTTATAAAATGTGATAAATCCTTGACCATTCACGTTAAATTTGAACCTGATTTGAATTATCATTGTTTATTGAAGAACTTTACTTTTCAAGTAAAAAAATTACCACAAATGTTCTAAAATCTATCTTTGATTATTTGTGTATTTACGTAAAAGACAGAAAACAAATGGTCCAATAGAATAAATGCAAATAGTGTTGATAACGACATCGATAAACATCATTGCAACAACGTGACCACAGTATATCGCTAACCATATTTTTAATTAGCCTTCATACAAATTTCAAGGATAGAATATAAGACCATTTTATGAACAAACAATGTATGCTAAAAACAATTAATATAAACATTTCAAATAATTCCAAAATGGCATGAATGAACTCGTCCTAAGTCCATATTATATATGTTAAATTTGAGCATTCCCTCTACGCTTTATATAAGTGTAATAAAACAAAATACTGAGTTTTTAGAATTGTAAAAAATAATTCATATTATAAAGAATATCTTCAAAAAAAAAAAAAAAAAATTTTTTTTAAAAAGAAATTAGTATACACAAATAATATGTGTAAAATAATGCAAATACAATTAAGTAGTAAAACAAAATTATACGAAGAAAAAACTATACATATAATTTGAAAAAATGGAATATTTAAAAATATTAAATCATATATCATTAAAATTATGTAAGCTATAAATAAATAAATAAGAATTAATAGTTTTATTTATATTTATAAATTGTTTTGGACGATTTAATAATTCATACAGGTATATTTACATATATCTATATCTATGTTCAAATAACTGCATTAAAAAATCAAACAAGCTTTATTTAACACAATAAATAAATTTGTGGTGAGACAAAATGCGTAGTACCAACCATCGTCTGGTTGAGAGAGAACAGTAAAATACGCATAAAACATCTGCCTAGTAGGTAGGAGTCAAGCAGAACTCATGGTTTACAATTTCAAAATCAAAATGCCTTAATATAATATACTTATATCTCTATCTAAATATTAACTTCGCCTAGTCGTATCGTCGATTAGCACAGCTACTAGATAAATACCTATTCGATCAACTGCATCTCATCGTCTATCTGAGACTGTATTAGATATCGATATCGCTCTCATTATAAATCGGTAAACATTGCCTTCCAGAATGTTGTTATTCGTCATCGAGTAACAACATTACTTGCAGTGTCCAAGACCTACAGAGAGTCCACCTCTAATTATATCAAGCGACTAGATATCAATACATTTAAATAAATCAATTTTAAAAAATAAAATAATATATTAATTTATTTATACATGAATATTTCAAATATTTATATAGATATTTTTTATTTTTACTCTCATTTTAAACTTTTTTTGATAAGTTGAGTGTATTTTATCAACAAAATGATCTGTTAAATGGTAATAATCAAATTTGGTTACAAAAATCATATGCACAGTCATAATAATTAAGAGAGAAAGCTTGTGAATAAACTTAAAAAACTGAATTTTTTTATTAACACTTAATGTGTTCTTTAGGTACAAACATTTGCTGAATTCGAAAATTAGGAAATATATTACACAGTTATATTTAATAAAATATAATATATAATTTTTTGAAAAATTTTCTTATTAAAATAAAGCTATGTTACAAGAACATTTGTTTATATGATTAAAATTTTTGTCGTTAATAAA
The DNA here is from genome assembly GCA_018907245.1 of Eupristina koningsbergeri. Lineage (NCBI taxonomy): Eukaryota > Metazoa > Arthropoda > Insecta > Hymenoptera > Agaonidae > Eupristina > Eupristina koningsbergeri. The sequence continues at coordinate 2,923,137 of JACCHV010000101.1, forward strand.
AAAAATCTTTTAATAATAAATTAAGACTATAACTATTATGTATTTTAATCCACGATGTAAGCCAATAAAAAGTTTCTGATGAAGAGTGGTTAACATACGTATATTATTTACATTAACAATAAAAAAAAATTACACTGAAGAGTGACTAGAAAATTATATAAAAAAGTGTGTCGAAAAAATCACAGCTTTTGGCCTGTCGCTATTTCAGTAGTTTAACATTATTCGAGCTTCGTGCGAATTAATATGTCGGCTTTACCATTTATCATGGAGCGTTCCTTTAATACTTGTTATTTTTAACTAAGATTTTAACTTATTAAGTTGACCATTGACGTGACTAATGAGTATTATAAGACAATTTTTACTTCAAGACTACAAAGAATAAAGAAAAATATCATTCATAACATTGGTGTTATCAATTATAAATCGAATTTTTGCATTAAAATTTTCATTCGTAATATTCACGTAGCATATAACAGAAGTTATATTTAATAAAGTGTATCGGAACTTCGTAAATTTTATAAATTCAAAAATTCATTACCAAAATTTGTATCCCATTTTAATAATAAAAATAAGTATTAAATACAAATATTTATAACAGGAATCTAAAATAAACCAATCAATACTACAATAATTATTTAAACCAGCAGTTACAATTATATTTCAACGATGTCTCATCGGTACATTGACGCCAATAAACCGAATGTAGTCCGCCTCCTACTCTCTCAGTAAGGATTTAATATAAGGACATTTGATTGTGAAAACACTATTCCTATCTTTATTAAACAATTAAAATGTATCTCGAATTCCACCTGGCTCAAGTTCGAACTTATTCACTCAATAGGTAGCGTTTAAGATTATTGTGCAGAGCAAAGAAAAACTTGAATCTTAAAAATAATTCGGACCTGATTCGCAACGCAACTAACTCTGCATTATAAATTTGTAAATAAAAGAAATTATTCACTCAAATTCATTGTGTTATTTTATTAATCCAACAAAAATAATAGATACTTTTTCTTAACGTAATCGGTATTTTCGAGTCGCGGATACAGCATCTTAGCAAAAAGGCAGTTTCGTAATAATACATGTAGCCTTCCTATAAATTTACAAAATAACTGTTAGATTATCGCATAAACAATAATATGTATAATTAATTTATTGTATCTATCTAAGAATTACGGAAGCAATATTAAAAATATTTAAAGTAGCTATAAAAATTATTTGTATATAAATTTATTCGAATTATACTTACGTTGAATGGGATATGAAAAAGTTCGCAGGAACAAAAGAATAAATAATAAAAAGGTAGTAAATATCATTTTATTAAGTATGTGTCACAACTTCAATATTCATTTACTAGTCGATAGATAAAATCTTTACAAAATTTTAAACAGAATTTATTTCAATATAATTGCATTAAAAGTCTCAACTAACTCAGCCATATAATTCAAGAATTTTTGAAAATACTTATTGCTAAAGTAACTAACGATAGGTAAAAACTTATACCTTATAAGGGAAACTCAAGTATTCGAATTTTTTTGATAACGAATAAGTCAATTCATTGGCCAGTTGCTCTAAAAAAAATTTCAGTTAATGCAGAAATCTTTTGATAAAAAAAAAATAAAACAAATATAGGTAAAAATAAAAAAAATAGAAGCATAAAGACAAAAATACTAAGTAATTAAACTGCAAGAAAACTAAGCGTCTTAAATTCTTATTGAACTAGGAGTACAGCAAGGATAAGAATATATATCTATCCTAAATAGGAAAGACCTAAAGAATAAATAAGAATTACTATCTGTCAGAAATTTCTAAATTTCTAAATTTCATCTTGAAAGATAACAAAATGGTTTCTAAAAAATGTGAAAAATTTTTTTACGTAACTTTATAACGAAGTGTACTAGTATAAAAAATACTAAGATTATTTAAAAAAGAAGAAGCCGTTCTTCGAATTAATTAAAAAATTCTAAACAAGCTTATTCATTTCTTATTTTGAAGGGCCTGGATTGTACTTACACGTACAAACAAGAATAACACGATTATTCAAAAGAACGATAAAGATCTTAAGTCGAAGTTGAAAAAGATAACCACTACTAGTAAATAATAATAATAATTTACCGTAATTATTTGAAAATGTTTATATTAAAAATGTTTTAAGTATTTAATAATATTTAAGGTTAAATTTTTTTATTAACAATCCATGTATTCCTGTTAAATTAACAAATTAAAATATTTTGATCTATTGACAATTATATTAAAAAATATATATCATAAATACGTGAATATGAAAAAATAAAAGAATTAAGCATGATTACGTATTCAAGATAATAGAATTGAATTTTTATGTTTACTAATATACATAGTCTGTCCCCGAAATATCAAGTTTTTTTTTTCATTTGACGAATATTGACCACAGCGATTTGTGAGGGATTTTCAAATGTAGAGGAAAGTTTTTTTCCATTTATCTTTTTTTTTTTGTTTTTTTGTTAATTAGATGCGGCAGAATTTTCCTTCACGCTAAGGGTGTTTTTCGATTTTTGGATAACGACCAGATGAGAAATTTTATATTAAAATCGCCTCTTGGTCTTGTTTCTGAAATGAAACGAAAGGTCTAGGTGAAGATAAACAAGTCTACACGTACCTTGGAAAAGGCGTTCACGATTCCCGGACGATTTGACATAAATTATCGAAAAAAAAGGGACAAATGGAAAAATATTTTTTCTACATATTAAGATCTCTCTCTAATAGTTGCGACCTATATTTGCCAAATGAAAAAAAACTCGATACTTTGAGGATGTATAATATTGAAATACGTTGAAAATAATTTTAAGATATTGTGTACAATATTCAATATTTTTTACAAAATATACTATATATATTTATTATAAAATACTCAAAGAATAATTAAAAATAAATAAAATTATATATATATATTTTTTTTAATAATATTTCAAATAATGCATATAATTATGTTGTAAACAATATATTTTAACATTTGATTATATAAAATATTAAATAATATATAATATATAATGAATGATATATCATTAATAAAAACTTGTATCACATTTGGAAATTAATTTATTATATGGTACATCAAAGGCTGCATATCAATAAAATAAAAGAATTAAGTACATAGTAGTTTATAAATGAATAGTCTTCTAATATACAAATTCATATTTTTTAATCAAGACGTTAAATATAATATTTTATAATACATTTTTATTTTTAAATTCGATTTCGGATCCAGAATCACGGGCTTACTCCCGTTCGGACATCTTTTCATAAATAATCGTGAACGACAAAACTGAACTTAGACCATTTTTCGATTCAACTGGCTAACTTGTATGCGATCGCGTTTAGAGTCACGTGCTACATACTCTTTTATACTACACTCTAAACACACTCTCCTTCTCGTTATTTATTGAATAGAATAAATAATGTTCTGCTCTTTAACTAATGGCCTTAGATTTATTTTATTATCGAACCTTATAAAGGCCGAAGCGATTTCACCATTTCGGCTAGGGCAGAGTTGAACTTGCTAAAAGTTACGTCTTCGCGGTTTAATAATTGAGAATATAATTAAATGCATCACGATAGATTAATTTCATAACATTATAAATATATTCTTCAAATTTTAAATGTATACTCTGTTAAGAAATAAAAAAAACTATACTAATATATTCAAGTTTTGTCAATTAAACAGATAATGATAATCGATTACTTTTGAAAAGTAGAAAAACCTTTTGCATTTACTTATTTAAAAATATGTCTGTGAGGAAGGAAGTTCATGAATTTGATATCAATTATAAAAATCTTGAATTAAAATATTAATATAATGAGTAATATAATATTTAATGTACAACAAATAAGATAATTTATTATGATGGCGTAAGATTCCTTGTAGATGTATAAAAACAACAGTTTGTTATTTTTACTCAAGCGATGTTTCGGCCACTTGATTTCTTAGCTTCATTAGGATTTCATTTAAGAATTAATTATTATACAAATTATTGAATATTTAAAAATTCTACAATGATTATAAATTTTTAACATATTGAAAATATCTACCTCTGTACAATTTTAATTATTATAACCAAGCTATCGTGGCAACAAGTTTAAATATATCGAGGCAATTCTTACATATTTATTGTTTATATTCTATCAGCTAGATCATTGGTCATTAGCAACACTAAGTTTTTATATTGTAGATTAAAATATTGCATGTTTTCTTGTCTATTGACATATTAACTTTTGTCAATATTTATATGTATATGGAACAGTTAAAAAATTTGTCTTTTTCGTAATTCTGTTCTACATATAATATTTTTACATGATTCCAGTATAAAGTATGTTTTTAACCTTGTAAGTTTATTGGAACAATAGAACTATTATTTTTTATTTATTTATGTTCGCTAGTTCTCATTTTTAGTTACGTTTTGTTTCTCTAATGCATATCACATTACAATCTTTATATTTTATTTTATACACAACACCTACAATGTTATTTTATATTTCTGACCTTACCTAATTTTATTATGCTCCCAAAACTTTTATTGAATAAAGTAGCAATATGAATATTATATATTTTTAATTTGTTTGTGACTTTTCAAAGAAGTTGTATACGCATAGTTAATGAAATTAAATTATCATATTTTATATAGTTTTTCTTTAGAGAATAATTGAATTTATTTTTTCTCCTTGTTCTATTTGTCGGTTAATGAAACTATCAGAATTTTTGAAAACATAAATCTGAAAGTAGTAAACCCCTACCCACCGCATCATACACGATATTTCGTTTTGACTTTTCAAATGATCTGAGTTACAATTTATAGTTTAGTTAAAAGTAAATGGATTTTTGGTACCAATTGATAAGCTTTGCATAACTATATATGTAAAGTGTAAAGATCTATAAATTTCTGATGTTTGCAAGAATTGTAGATATCAGGTAACTGTTTAACATATCTAATAACGATATTTAATAATCGTATTAATCTTATTTTTACCTATTCATATTACAGTACCATCTATATATTCATTGTAAAATAGTAAGGAGTATTGTCAAAAAGAAATTCATTTGCTTTTAGAATTTGCTTAAATGGTGCGTTTAAATGCTTTGTTTATAAATGATACATCTCTCTTAGTTTTTAATTATAAGGTCTCTAAATTCATCAATAAACCATGAGCTTAGGCCTAATAACATAAAAATATATTTTGTTCGTGAGTCTTATTCAACATTTCATTATATAATATTATTAACATGAATTATAAATGGTCAATTGTCAAATTATTTTTTATTTTTTGTTAATACTTTTCCTAACAAATGTCTGTCAATTCAAATCTTGCGTGATTCTTGCAAGACAGTTTGCATTATACTATATATATATGTATATATATAATTACATTTTGCAGATATAATATTTGCAATATATAAATATACGAAATGTTTTCATATATTTCTAATATTTTATAATAATTTTTAACAATAATAGTTTTTAACAAGATTATCATACATTATTCACAAATTTTATTAATGATCCATAATTTTAATAGAATAGAATTCTTTAAAAAAAGTTAAAAAATTACCGATAAATTTCAATTCACTTTGAATACATATTATATCTTTGAGGATAATTTTTATTTTACAATAAATAAACATTTAAAGAATATTCAATAATGTATAAACACTTATTTAAGTATCATAATAAAAATTCCATGATCAATAAAATATAACAAACATCATCAGTGGTCCACGATAAATGATTAAAAATGTTTTTTTGAAAAATGTAGTAAGCATGAAGAATCTTTAAGAATATCAGGATGTGGTTATGTAAATACAAAGGTTTAAAAATAGATAATATTTTGATAGGATTAAGTTCATATTTTTATTAAGTTTATTAGTAATGAGAAAAATTTTTTTTTAAATAATATATACATTGGTACACATTTTAACTACATACTGATATATAATTAAATAACAATAAATGAGCATTACTTTTTTTTATAATTTGAAAAAAATTGAATTTTTTGTAAATGTATCTTCATAACCTTATTAGAATTATTGGTATTTAATTGAAGAATTGAATATATTTTTATATTAAAAATAAATACTTTATACATTAGATTTTAAATTGTAATAAAAATTATTAAAATAAATTGAAAAATATTCTATTGAATCATTTAATTATTTTATATTATATTTTATTTTATATTAAATTGTTTGTTGAAATACAAATTATAAATATGATATTTATTTATAAAAAAAGTTTGTGTTATGAAATAATAAATTAATCTAAATATTTTTCTTACAGAATTCTACAAATAATAATCAAAATTCAACGTAGAAAAAATAAGTTTTCAATATTTTTTGCATATGGTATGTTAAAAACTATTTATTTCTTTGTAATCATTCATTTTTATTATAGATTATATCTTCTAGTATTTTTTTATTCTTGATTTTAAACATAATCTGCAGTTTTTATAATTTGCAGTTTTTCTTTTGAAAATGGTTTCAATGAATAAGCGTCTTATCGAATCCAATATTTTTTGGAAATTATTTGCGAGAATATTTTAACAGTTCCCGGAAGTCTTTCGATGATGTTTCTTCCGTGGCGATCAGTCTAAAAAAAAGATACTATGCTTTCACTTATAGTTTATATGTATTATACCTATATATATATCAAGATTTAACGGTATAATTTTAGGTTGAAAAAAATGTTCACATATGAAGTAAATAATTATACTATGATAATACTCTTAATTAAATACTATGGTATTAATTAAGAGTATTAAGAATAAATTAAAGTTTTGTTAAATTATATTTATTGCAATCTACTTAATTTTTTATTTAAATTATCTTATACAGTAAAATGTTTATTTTTTATTATAATTTATAAGTATTTCCTGTATTTTGAAATAATATATTTACTAGGTTTGGTTATAAAATAAGGAAATCAAAGCTTCAAAATCTTTTATTTAAATTATATATATATAATTCAAACAGATAGACATTTATTTATTTACGATTAGACCAAGCAATAGCACAATTTTTAAGTCATGAAAAAAGCAGCTAGTGATACACATCAAAATTCGTAAAAAAATTCAGTAGATTCTTATTTTCTAAAATGCCATTCATGGTATTCAGGGTTTTTTTATTAATAATTTTGACGAAAAGAAGCATTTTTTTTTTTTTACCTTTTTTAATAAAAAATAAAAACTTGTAATTTTAACACTATAGTATCAATGGACAATTTATTGCTAAGAAAATTGTAAAGAAAATTTTATTTTTATATAAACCAATGGAAAAATTAGAGTAGAGAAATTTCCAAAAATTGGAAAAATTTTAAATTAATTAAAAAATTTGTAATTTAGTTATTTTTGATTTCCAGTTTTAGTAAATTAAAGTGGTCAATGTGCACTTTATTGGCACAAAATTTTAGCTTGATCGAATTATTAGTTTTTGATTAATAATAATGTTAATTAAATTCTAAAAAAATTTACAAAGTTATTTCCAGCTCAATGCACTAGATGATTTTAGTATTAAAAACATAATTGTTGCACATTAAATCTTGTGATAGCACTTACTGTGAAAATAAATCGATTGTAGCTTTTTTTGAATATTGTTTAAATGCTTTGAATGTATTTCATAGAATTCACATCTCAATAAAAATCGTATTTTTTTATGATTTTTTATTATATTTATTCACTATTTGTGTGTGAGAAATTTTAAAAAAGTCATGATGTGATTTTAATTTTGAACTGTCGAAAAATTGTCATAATTGATATGAAACACCTCTTATGTTTGATTGATTAAAAAGAATAACTTTAATTCAATAAGTTGCAGGTTAAAAGCTAAAGTTTATTCTGTCTTTAAAGTACTGCTTCGAGCACTTTCCAGGTTTTTATGAAATCGGAATATTTAAGAAGATCGAAGGTGAAAATTAATTAATATCAGAAATTAATAAGTATTTGAGTTAGTTGACGTTGAATATTCTTAATTAATATATCTACGTTTCGACAAAGAATTCTTTGTCCTTCTCAGGGCTGTTTATTAATAAAATAAACAGTATCGACAAAAATAAAATTAACAAATTCTTTTTTGAATATGAAATGACCTTTAAGAAGTACGGAATAAATTTAATTCAGCCAATAAATAATAGACTAAATTCAGTTATCAAAATAGGCAAGGTTAAACCGAAAAATAGTGTTGTTTATAAAATGCAATGACTGACCATAGGTATATCTTAGTGAACCCAAATGTAGCTTACTAACAAGAATAAATGAACAAAAAAAAGACAATAATGATACATCTATAGTAGTTATACATTCTCATGAGAGCCACCGTAATATAGGTTGGGATAACGCTGTCATTTTTAACAGACTACTTAAAAAAAAAAAATTATATTTGAAATACTACACATTAAAATACATAATAATACACTCAACTCAGAAGAAATATAAAATTTATATAGTAGATATATGATACTTTATATCAAGATGAATAATAACATCATAAAGTGGGCTATGACATTACAATAACATAAATTGATGTACCGAACATACACTTTAAGCGATGATGTTGCGACAATCATGTCGTAGATGATAAGTATTCTTGTAACGAAATTATTGGTATTTTTTGAGTTTTCATAAATTTTGCATTAGTTTATTATACATTTATGTAAAATATTAATATTATAATTTTATTAATAAAAAGCCTTGAGAAGGACAAGGGATTCATTATCGAAACGTATGCCGGTAAATTAAGAATATATTTTATGCTTTATTCATCCTGCACCTGGTTGGGTCAATATTATTCTTTTTTATCAATAAAACATAAAAATTATTTTGTATCATTTATCATAAACTAAATAATGTTGTTAAGTTTAATATTAAAAAGCAATTTTCAAAAATTTACTCGCATTTCATCGTAAAAAACTTATACTAACAGAATTATAAAATAAAACCGTGCAATTAAATAGTGAATAAGACAATGGACTAATAAACATATTTAGAAAATCCGCAAAAAATGATAAAATTAATTTAAAAATTGGAAATGCAAATATAATACGAATGAATGATGAACTGATGAATAGAACTAAAAGAAGAAAAGATTAAAAAAATACAAGAGACTCTTAGAATATTATTGAACAAAAAATCATACTGAAGACTGTAACGCATCTTTATAGAAGAAATTAAACGCAATTGAAAAAGAAAAGTACGAAACACAAAAAAATAAATAATAAGTCGATTACATAAATTCATTCTCAAAATTAAATACGCGCCATTGATTGAAATAACATAAAATACTGATCATATAACAGAAATATAAAAAAAAAAGTTGAATTTCCAAAATGCTATACATCAATTCTAACACTTTCAACAAATAAGAAGACATAAAACTTCTGAACACTTAATATAAACTTTTATTTTCGATTATGATGAAAAACACAGCTGATTGAATACAGACAATAAGCAAGTAAATTTTCACTCTGCAAATTTGCACTTGATACCGTGATAATTTACTTTGTATATCGAAATTTTCAAAATTGCACTGATATAAGTTTCTTAATTATATTTATAACATTATCAATATCAATGAGAATACTTATTATATCTCTTTTATTTACAAATTTTTTGCACCCTTATGGAATTTATCATTTCTTGCGGACATAGTCATATATATAAGAAAATAAATTTGATAATTTATTAAATACCTCTAATATTACAGTAAATATCTACAATTAAATTACATCTATAAATAATATTAGATATTATGAAATGTAAATAATTTTATTTTTCATAATGCATTTATTTCTTTTAGTAGTACCAGATATCAACAAATATTTGGAACTCTTATAGATTTTCTCCTACTTCTTTACCCATGTAGTGTTAGCAATCTAGAAGCTGATCGTCTTAACATTCTTAACTAGATCTTGTTCTAAATATTTTTACCACATATGTCAAACAACTATAATTCACACTTGAACTGAAAATTACAAGTTCTTTAAGATTTTTAAATATTATGATCATAAATAAAAATAACAGAATATTAACAAATTGGAAGCAACAATCTATGCTTAAAAATAAAACTTTAAACATAGATTTATATTATTTCATTAATCCATAATATAATATATAACATTGTAAATAAAGCAATACTTCATTCACACATATTATATATATAAAGCATTCACAGAGATTACGTGAAACATTTTTAAACATTTATAAAAGGTAATACTTGTTTATTACGATAATTATTTTTGCCATAAAAAATATATTTTAATTACTTGTTTATATAAGGTTTAACAACAATTTTTTATCGAAATGTTTCGACAAAATATCAATGTACGAAGTCTTAAAACTTTATATCATTATATTACTTATAATTTTTTATTTGCGTTCATTAATTTATTATTATTCGATTTTTTAAAATGTTTTTCTATGTATTGTTAAAATGTGTTCAGAGGGTACGAAAAAATAATTACCTATTATGAAATAAGGTAAATAGTCGTTTAAGTTGATGGCTTTACAAATGGTAAACATGTTTCATGAGCAGACATAGTTGTTAATATTGAATGCCGTCGCTTGAATTAATAGGCTTAAAAAAAAAGAAATTACTTATAAGTAAATTAATCAAAATTTACTAAGAATTAAATTAAACAGAAATATTAGAATAATACCTTATTCATCAATATTTATTAAAATATAATTTAATATGTTTCATAACACAAATATTCAATAAAATATTGTAAATTTTAAATTATATTTATGAATCACAATAATTTTTATTTTGATAGCTTTATAAAATTTTTAAGAGAAAAAAAGAAGAGAAATTAATAAGATAAATCTTTTCTACATTAAAAAATGTGAGTGAGAATTATGCATTTCATTATACAATAATTTAATTTTAATAATAATTTAAGAAAAGAAATAAAAATTTTAAATAAATAAAGCGGTAAAATGATATTATTAGTATTTATCTAAAAAGCGTTATATATTAAAAATATAATATTATATCATAGATAATATTAAAAAATTATTCGTATTAATAAAGTTTTGATTGAATTAAAATGAATTATTAAAATATATGAGTTTAAAAAATAATGGAAGTATATTAAAATCTGAAAAACCATTTATAAACATTAATATTACTTATTAGCATTATGCTTATGCTTATTTATGTCTATAAATATTAAACATAAATATAAAAAAAATTTAAGTGTTGTTATTGTTACTTTTTTATAACAAAACTAATTTTTTTATTAAATTAAATTAAAATGTTTCATTTTAATTTAAACTTTAAATAAAAATTAAAATCAATTTTAAAGATATGCTATCAGAAAATAATTAGTTATTACAATGTCCTTTATTGCAATCAGTAATACTTTATAAATGTATTGCAATGTAAATTTATTTTATTATATGCAATCAAAATTAGTTTTTAGAGAAGCACGAATTATTTTTTATCTTAAAGAAAAATATATAAAATTTATAAAGAATTACAACTTGTATCAAATGAACTTTTTGCAAAAATAGTAATAACTTTAGAATTGTTAAAATTAGTATGATTGCATTGAATTAACTTACCACAAAAATAAACACAAATAAATTAATAAATAAAAAAAAAAAAAAAAAAAATTGAATTACAAAAATAATCATTATTTCGCATATAAAATTTTTCGATACTTTTCTACATATTATTGGAATGATTCAATAAATTTTTGCAAAGGTTTGTAACATCTAGAGTACGAGTATTTTTTTTAAATTTTAATGAAATAATAAAGTTGTGTTTGAAATGTGATATTCTCTTTAATTACCGTGCCGGCAATAATCCCCCAAGAAAGTGCCAGAACATCGTTGCAACAGTTGCATACCTGCAGGACTGTCAATGGGTCTGAAGTGCGGCACCCCGCCACTTACCCTTCGAGGTTCACGCTTCTTCTCGAGATCAGGTGCCATTCAAATTCTATTGTTGTAATACCGTCTTCTTTTCAAACCCATTATCACGTGCAAAATCGCAATTTTTGGTGCTTTTTCTTTTCTAAATATCGATGATACAAGAACAGTTTTTATACCTTGCCACTTTTGTGTCATTTTTTCTTTTCATAATGCACTTGAAAAAAATTTTTTTTAATAAATAAAATCAACGCACACTCCTTCATGTATTTACGCAGAAAACTTTTAATAGCACAGTAATCAGTGACTGCATGACTGGGAAGAAGACGAGTCGAGGTGGAAAGAAAGCAAGTGATACTAACGTCGTATAGTGACAGACCGTATATTCAGTAAATATTCTCCCACCCAATTCTTATTACTCTACGAATATATATATATATATATGTATATATATATATATATATATATATATAGATATATATATATATTAACAACTAAGAAACCGAAATGCGCTGTTTATCACTATCTCATTCCCTCTCACGCACGCTCTCTTTCTCTTCGTTTACGTGTTTTACGAGTGCGCGCACTCATTTCTCCCTCCATTTCTCACAATGAGAACGAAGGTTGACGTGCAAACCAATCGCGATCTCATGTTAAATATCTGTACAAATTGATAGTTATAACTTATTTCGTTTGAGTCCAAACACAGACTTATTTTATACCTTACTTTTTGTACGTGCTAAACGTGATTCGAATGGATCATGCGTTGCTGTATGTGTCAGTAATGCTCCTATAATAAATTTACATTTTTTCAGAGCATAAAAACATAAGTAATAATTGAATTTTTGTAATAATAATCTATATATAGTTGGGAAAATCGCGATTGAATAAATTTATAATTCTAATTTGTTGAATTTAAAATTTCATTTATTATTTTTTCTTTAATTTACATTTCATCAATAACCTTATCTTTAATTATATTCGCTGTTGATACAGATTATGTAATTTTTGAGTATTGATATTTCGATTATGAATGATACACTAAAGCGATCTCTTATAATATCATGCACATTATTAACTATCCTACAAAAGCAGATTATGTGTAAAATTTGACATAGAATATTACGAATTGTATGAAAAATTATTATTAACGGTTACTTTCCAAGGCATTTTTCAACTTTCTTTTTTTAAACTTTTTTTATTAGTTTGATAATAATATCATAAAATTATCTTGCTAATAAAATAATACCGGCTCATACACGTATAACTTTTATTGTTTATATTAGATTTTTTAGACATATTTTTTATTTTCTATCTTCTTGTATCAAAGTACACATTTTGTATTGTTTAATTTTAAAAAAATATGCAAATTCGAAATATTTAATAAATTTTGATGTTGAAATATATATATAAAGTTGGTATCTTTTCTAATGTTTTTTGTTGTTTTTTTGTTTTTTTTTTTAATTGGAAAAACATTTAAAATAAATGCTATTATATTTGAAATAAATGCCTTAAAACTTTAGATAAAATTTATTTAGCAATTCTTGTAATTTAATTTATAAATTAATATTTTAATTTGCTACATTTACTTGTTACATTTATATTTAATTTTCTTTTGAGTAACCATTAAAACTCAAATTATGGCATATAAAACGTATATGAGAATAAAACATAAGCCAAATGATGTTTGTAAAAAAAATCAAGCTATTATCATTGAATCAATTGTACACTACATTCATGACGATTATCTTGACGGATTGGAACAATTAATATCTATAAGTGATGTAATATTTATCTCAAAAAAAAAAAAAAAAATTCGCTCAAGAATAATTTTTTTCTTAAATAAATATTCCCTTTTGAGAAAAACTGAAAAAAAAAATTAAAATTAATGATCATTTATTAAATATTAGTCCATGTATTGACAGTGATAAAACTACTAGTATCAAAAACATTAGTCAAGTAATTTTCAATCAAATAGTACTGAATGCAAAAAAAAATAGCACCGATATCTTAAATAAGAATTATTAAGAGCAATATTGTATAAATATAATTATTCTTACATTATTTTATATACACTTCAAATTAAATTTATAAAAAAGGATGAAGGGAAGTTTCCAGAATTTATACAAATAAATTATGATGTCTCATTATATTGAATTTACACAAGTGTAGATAAAGATTAAACAAATGTTTCATTTGTAAATAAATCTATGATGTAGCATTACCCATAAGTAATAGATACAACTAGTTTTGCATAAATAATAATAAGATACAATCTGGTTTAATAAAAAAGTGCAGAGTTTAAATACATTGAATATAAAAATAGACAAAGGGTATAAAGCTTATTATCTATTAAGATACCTTTTTAGGAAATAGGATGGCACATAAACAATTAAAATTGTCGCTATTAAAATGATTCTTTATTGTCAATTCTTATCAAAGAGTGCTACAGATCAGAATTTTCTAAATGCCAGTGTGTTACAGGTCGCAGAGCAAGTGCCGTACCCATGACACCTGAGGTCACAGCTCAGGTATTTTTTATTATTTTAAAACTTGGTCATGTACGTGCTTGGCCACATTGCCAATTACATTTCACCCTGTCAATAACAGCAAGTCATTGTGTTTCCAGTGCAGGACCAGAGAGATGCGAGATTTTTCTTGCCATATGGCAATGCCAAAATCCCGCTGCCACGTCCGCTATACATTTACATCATCGACCCTAACCTTTGAGAAAATAAAACTAAATTTTAATGGATATTAATATTGATTTAATTAATACAATTGAAGATGAGGAAGGAAAATTTCATTTTAAACTACATAAAAAAAATATTATTTGAAACGTAACAATTAATATTTTTTTTTTGGATATTTTATATTATATCTAAACTGATATATACTGTTTGGGTAAAAGAAATCCATTTCATTGTCTATATGAATTGACTATAAAAATATATTTTTATATCTATTTGCAGAACTGCGGTCTTTTTTTCATTCTTTATTTTATCAATTTTTTAAGAAACAGAACGCGTGATAAGAAAAAATTTCAGATTTTAACCTGACTTTTTAAACAAGGGGATATATAATTCAAATTATTTAATCGAAGATCAAAATTAAAAGATTATTAAAATGTATTCGTTTTAATTGTGTAAGTACACTTTTTAAAATAAATTATTTGTAATTTTTGTTCTAATAAAGTTATTAATTTATAAAACACTAATTATATATTGCAATACCATTAAATATCAGTTTATTGAAAAAAATTAATGATTCCTATTTAAAGATTAATGAATAGTTTAAACACATTTAAATACAAGCAAAATATATACATATTAATGTATTATAATATATAATATTAATGTATTGCATCAAGCATTTGTTAAAATTTATTTTTATTTATTTTTTTTTAATTATAATAGGTAATAAATTTTTAAGAAAAACATTCATAATAATCAAATAATTTTTATGTTAAAATAAAAACTTTAAGAAATATTTATAATAGAATAATTTGATGGTCTGTATTAAGGGTAAAGTATTTGAGAATTCTTTAATATGATCGAAAATTTTTGAATAAAGATTATCAACGAATTTTCGAAAAATTGTTGAAAATTCTTGAACAACCAAAAAAGGTAAGCGTGTGAAAGGATTAGTATTTAACTCTTGACGTAAAACTCTTAACCATACGAATAAACCTGTATATATAAACGAAAATAAAAAATAAAATTTAAACAATTACGTGTAGACATTTTATCATGGTTGTCAAAGGTAACTCGTCAGTAAATCATGTAACTATTTTTTTTAGATCGAAGAAATTGCTTAATTATTATCTTAATGCATCTTTCTCTGTTTGGGTAGAGAAAAACACATCACCACCTGCTGGATACATTACAAGATAAATGTCAATATTGGTAAAGTTAAAATTATGACTTTAACTATAGTTTTAAGAGCTTTGGACTAACAGTCACATATTAATCAAAAACCTTTTTAGTTATTCAAAAATTTTCACTAATGTTCGAAGATTCTCGGAAAATTTATATTCGAGTATTTTCAAATTTTTTAAAAAAATCTTCAATCATTTTAATCGTAAACAGCAAATGATATATAGCTTATAATACAATTATAATTTTATTTGCAATCTTATACTTTAGCCTTCAAAGGCACTATCAATTTCTTCTATTATTAAATATTTTTGCTGAATTTTTTTTAAAAATGTTCATTTTTTTAATTATTAAACAAACCTGTATCATAATTTTAAATATAACTTTTTATAATAAAAAAAACTTTATTTTAAATTTTTTCTTACATATATGTTTTTAAATAATAAAAATGAATAATTGTATTTTTAGGAATATCATTGAATAACAACACTATTTTATATTTAAAATAAAATCATAATTTCGATATGCAAAATAACACAGATTTGATTCAAGGTATTTGATTTGTATAGATTAAATTATGACCATTTATAAAATCTTTTTACGTAATAGAAAATTAGTATCGTAATCGTTTAAAAACATATTATTCTATAAAAACAATGTTTTCTATGATTCATAAATTTAAATTTACTATTATATTTGTACTATATTACAGTTTTTTAAACCTAAAAATAAAAATGAAACTAATTGATGCAATTACACATTAAAAAATATATGTAAGTTTAATTTTATAATTTAAATATTTAATTATTTTGTGTATTACGTTATAACATGTCATTTAATTGTTAATCGAATCGATAAGCATTTTATTTCGTTTCATATATCTCATCTTTCAATTTTTGTCTTTTGAGTTTATTTTTCTACACACAATTACACGATTGCTTAATGATGTTAAATGAACATTTCCATTAAAGTCCAAGTCGAGGCACATTATAACTCTTCTAATTCTCATTTGTCTCATAGAATATAAAAAATTAGATAATTGTGTAAAAAAAAATTTTAAATTTATACAAAATATAAAAATACTTTAACAATGTAATGCTTGCTCATATAATTCATTAGATAGATAAAATTATAAAAGTAATTTGTTAAATGACTGAAATTATTTTCCATTAATTTATTGTAATTTATTTTATAAAATATTTATTACTATTTAACAAATATTATGAAATTTGAATATATAATTAGTAATAATTAGAATAAAAATATAATATACGTGTACAAATAAAACTATAAGAACATTTTTTATTATAGAATTCAATAGTATTATATAATTATACTAAAATACTATTATTATTACTATTACTGTTAATTATTGTTCATTAATTACTGTTAATATTATAAATACAAATAAATTCTATTTGAAATTATTCATATTTTTATTTAAAAACATAAATTTTTGATAATATATATTAGCTAAATTAAACTGTATCTAAACTTAAATCATTTATCTGGATTAAAAAAACATATTTTAGAGTCAAATATACATATATAATTTATTTTTTATAAAAATTTCAAACTTTTGATTTCTTATTATGAAAATAATAAATAATAAATTAAGAGTTTTATATTAAAATATTAAAATTTTTAATGAAAAAATTAAAACAAATTTTAGAAATTTACAGAATAACTATTCATAATAATAAAGGTAAATTGAATTTGAAAAATATATTATCATTATTATTAATAAAGTACGTTTTATAACATCTTATCAACCTAAAAATTCGAGCAATAGATCACTTTTTTTTATTGTTAACAGTAACTGTATACAAATCGTGAAAAAAATTTGTTTTTTCTTACTTTTAAAATCATATCTGAAAAAATTTATAAGATAAAAAGTAATTAATTGACCATAATAATGTCATGAAACGAATTATAGATGATAAAATAAAACAAAATCTATTTTGAAATAACTATATTGGAAGATTAGAAGAGGAAAGCAGCTGAAAAATTAATTTTTTTAACTTTTTTAAATCTGATATTTGCAAAATTAATTTATCTATACATTTTCTAAGTTTCTCATTTTAAAATTTTTAAACAATTAAAAAATAAGGATCTATAAAATATTTTTGAATAATTAAAATTATTAATAAAAATAACTTAAAACAGCACAACATATAAAAATATACTGTAAAAAAACGAGTATCGGAAGAGAACAAAACTGAGTGGATTGAATTTATTGTTTATTTATATCAAAATAAAAAATATTTTTAAATAATGGATCTCTAAAAATTATAGATTTCTTCACGATGTTCCATGCAGTTAGTTTTTGGTATCTTGATAGATATCGAATAAAGGCTATTGTTTAGATTTGGACTATGATATGAAGAGAAAAAAATTATTATAATTTACGGCTAGGATATTCTTTATCGGGCTAAAATTAAGATTTGATTTAAAAAAGTGATATTGTTTGCAAAATTGTATAAATAATTTATGTCTGGAATTTTTAATTTATTTTAATTATTTCTATATAAAAAATATTTAAATTAATAAGTAATTGCTAAACATTCTTAAATAAAATATTGTAAAAAATGTTTTACTTTCAAAATTTCTTCAAAAAATTATTTTAAAAATGTTTTGGTCAAATTTCATGTATATTTTGTTTGATTTATAAAACAATTACACATATTACAAAGAAACATTGATTTTTCGTATAAATAATCATTTTTTTTATATTAGGTTGTATATTTAAATAGGGTAAGTACGATTTAGTAAATAAAAAAAAAAGAAGGAAGTATTTTATATTAATATAAATAATCATTTTTATGTAGTTTATTTAATATATATTTAAAAAATGCACACTGCATGAAATGAGAAAAATTTAATAAGTATGATATATAGTATGCAGAAAAAGTAATGGTCAACGTTTAATGTATAATAAGTATATAAAAAAGAAGACAAACTTTTTATGTAGTTGACAAATTATATTAAAAAACCAGTTAAAGATAGTTTTATAAGTCATTAATAAGAATTTACTATAAAATTTAGAAATTAAATTTTAAATTTACCCTGTACATATCAGTTACGAAATTATTTTAAATTTATAAAAAATATAGACTAAAATATGATAAAACATAAAAATATTGTTGAATCTGATTTATTTATTGAAAATGTCTTTTTTTTATACCTATAATGTGCCATAATTACATTTAACGTTATATATAAGAATAAAAATGTGTTACTGTTAAATTGATAATTTTTTCGAATGGTTCGATCATTTATCACAATCTTTAATATAAAAATATAAATGCGCGTTTCTTTTAAATCAATAATTTTTAGAACGGTTTATTCATTTATCAAAATTTGTTTATATTAATCGTTAAATTACATAAGTTTTTTACACGAAAAGAATAATTTTTTTAATTATAAACAATAAATAATATGCTTTTAATAAAAAGTAAATAAAGGTGATGTTAATATAGCATTGACACATATAAATTATGATAAGAAAGTCGTCAGATTTTTTTTTCAAAATCACTATATTTTATAAAGTTAACAAATTTAAAGTTTTGAAACATTTATTATTATTTTATCACAAACTAACTTCTGTTACGCATACATAAAAATTATATTAAAAAATATAAAAATGGTTTAAAAGCTGCATTGCTAACAATGTAAAAATTTTATATATTATATGTAAAAAAGATTTATGAAAATAAATTAAAAAAGTATAAAGAAAAAATTACCAAAGTTAAATATATTTAGAGTAATTGTATTCATTATTTGTGGTAGCAAATGGAAAGACAGTGTCTATCACATAACATTTTATTATATCATAAAATTTTCGTTCATAAATATAAAAATTATATTTTAATAAAATTCGTTTAATCTGAAATTAAAAAATACAATTATAAAAATTTTTTTTTTTAATATAAATTACATTCTTGAAATACTAGTGATAATAGTCGTATTAAAAATACAATTTTTAATTTGTATTGACAAATGCTATTATTTTCGGCGTATCATATCATAAATATTTATGAAGTTATTCTTTTCCTATAGGAATATTCTATTAAATCATTTTTAATTTAATTAAATATCATATTTCAAAATAAAATTAAAAATAACATACTTATAAGTATGTAATTTTTGAAAGTAATAATTGTAATTATAAACCTAGGTAATTTTTATGTATACGAAATTAATTAAATAAATTTTAAACATATTTATCAACGAAATATGATTTCATTCTTCGTTTTTCTTCAAATCTCATTTAATTAATATTATATTATTCAATTTTGTATTTTTTTTCTATTTTATAAATTTTAGTGATAAACAATGTATGGAGTTAAAAAATAGAAACTGCTTAATATTTGTATGTGTAGTTAATATAAAATTTATGAATTCAATAATAAGTTTAGATTCATTATTAAATATTTAAAGATTTATAAAAAAAAAATATAATTCAATAAGTTATTAGATAAAATAGAAGGATGTTGAAAACTTCTTTTACTACATAGCTTCTTCGGTTACTCCG
This sequence comes from Eupristina koningsbergeri, assembly GCA_018907245.1. Classification (NCBI taxonomy): domain Eukaryota; kingdom Metazoa; phylum Arthropoda; class Insecta; order Hymenoptera; family Agaonidae; genus Eupristina; species Eupristina koningsbergeri. The sequence goes on from JACCHV010000101.1 coordinate 2,943,438, forward strand.
TAAAGATGCTCTTATCTGGGGTTTATATTTACATTATTATATTCATTTATTTTTATATTGGCTTACAAGATATATATATATATATATATATATATATATATATATATATACCTTTTTGTTTATATCTTCAAAGAAAACTAACCAGATCATGGGAATGTCCCAAACATTATGTGTTATAAATCTTTCTATTTCTATTCTTTCATTTCCTTTGCAATAGGAATATGACTATGAAGAAATTTTTACTCGGCATTGTAACGGATTTTATGTATTTTTTATACAAAATCTATGCTTAAAAAAAAGTAATCAAAGGTTTTATCAATTACATGATAAAGTAAATGTATGCTCTTAATTGGTATATTTATTCATTTATCTGTCAAGATTTGTTAAGTTTATCTACGTATATCTGATGCAAACGCTGATAAGCTTCACGAGTTCATATCCCCGAATTTAATAAAGATATTTAGATTGCATAAAAAGTAAAAGAAACGTATTTTTAATATAAAATTTCAACCAAAAATACTTTTAAAAAATGAAACAATTATAATTTGTTAACTATTCTTGTTAATCATTAATTCATAAGTAAAATATTAGCCACATTAATTTTAGATTTGCATATTTAATTTAGGTATATTATCAACCATTTATCAGAGCAATATTATAAAATATTAATATTTATTTTCTACAAATAAACTTAAAAAAACAAAATACAGTTGTGAAAATTGGGATTTTTTATTTGGATTAACGTACTATTTGAAAATTTCATAAAGAAGCAAAATGATTGAGTGAAAATTCTTTTCCAAAATTCAGTATTCGAGATACAAAGGATTTTGCGAAATAAAACATGAAAAATTATATTTAATGCTACTATTGGCAAACATCCATGGCATTGCCTTTTCTACATTATTTTTGATTGATAATATATATAAAACAAAATCTCACATACTCGTAAAATTTTTATTTTTTAGCTTACATGATTAAGTTCTGAGTGAAATTATTCTTTTACTATAATATATGCATATAGTAGATTAAAGAAACATCATTAATTATATAAAAACTTTTAAAGTAAGTCATAAAAAGAACCAGCTATTCACAAAGATTAGAAAACACTTCTAAATAATAGTGAACAAAAACAATTTTTAAAGTGAGTAGTCTATTCAAAATAAAATATGAAGAATATTTCAAGCAACTAAATATCATAATGAATCATACGCTAACGTAATAGACCTAACAGTTCGTCAGAAATATTTGTAGAAATCAATTTATATATACTTAAACTTTCAAAAATTGAAACAAAATTTTCTCGGAATATTTGATACTTGAACAAAGTTATAATTGATTTACATTATAAAATCATTGAATAAATGACTTATTTCAATATAGCATAAAATCCATTTATTGAATGTATTTATTTTATTCTATTATAGTCATAAATTTTATAATCTCAAACTTTAAGTAGTGAAATTGTAGAGGTCATAAATTTTGTTAAAACAATTAGAGAAACCATAAAATTACGTGGAACTATTGAAATCTTATGATAAAAAACATATTAAAGCCATTTTAGAAATATTTAAAATTTCGAGAGAAAATTCTATTACATCATTAGTTATAACTTTGAAATGACACATTTAAATTATGAAACTAAAACTTCTGAGATTCAAATGAGATACAAAAAATAAATTGAATTTTGAGTTTCATAATTATTGATCATATAATCTTGAAGAATTGTAGAATACATTCAGTGTGCAAAACTGTTCATTTTTATAGTATTATTAACACCCATTGTTCACTATAGCAAAAATAATTATTAAAAAATTACGACTTAAAATATTTATAAGACTATTGATAATATTTAAATAGTAAAAAAATTGTAACTTTAAAAAAAAATGTAGTATTCAATTTCAGTTTTCTTACGCATGCATCTACCTTCATTTTTTATGCAGAAAATAGAGATTACAACTACAAAAATTAAAAAATTACGTTGTTTTGTTAGTTTAATTATTTAATTCTTTCAATTATACAATTGGAATATAATTTTCAAATATAAAGTTTAATACAGATTTTATTATTCATGAATGATGGAATTGAACATGAATCAAGTAGCAGACCATGAAAAATCTACGGAAAGTACTAAAAGTAGTAAATCTCTTGCCACCAAGGATATATCAATGAAAATGTCAACTAATCATGAGAAAGATTGATTAATTTTGAAACTTTATCGAAGCAGAAACCAAAAAACCATCTCTCGCAAAGTAAAAGTTTTGGAAGAATTCTGTAAGTCAAAAAATACCAAATATTTTCAACGATTCCTTGAATTGGCAGAGTATTTCAGAAAAATTTATTAAAATCTACGTGAACATAAAAAAAAATATCTAACTTTATTAAGAAAGAAGCAGACTTTAAATTTGGACCAATGAATCTTTAAGTTTTCCTTAAACTCAGGAGATGGCAAAAACTCAGACAAAACTTCACCAATGCATTTTCATAATCAGCTAAATTTCTAGGTATCATCGATATTATATTATATTTAAAATTGTATAATCAAGCCTACTCAATTTCAAACTTGTGTGGGTATTTATTTTCAATCTATTAATTAATATTTGAGAAAGATATTAAGGAATTCATTAAAAAATATAGCAGATCTCTTAATATGATTAAACTTCTTTGTTGTAAATGTTGGTATACTGATTCTAAGATACTAGTTATTTTCTACAATTTTTAACTAATGTTTGTTATATTTATTCACATTTCAAATCCAGTATTATAAAAAATACAAACAATTTAAATATATTCAATTTCTTTATGAATATGATGTAAATATTGTAAAAATTTCGATCGATTTTAATGATATATTAAATGATTTCATGAAGAATGAACATATAAATCTTGTGTATACAGATGTTAATAGAATTTATCAAAATAATATCGAAAGTATATTTTCTTTATGAACACTTGATTTCAAAATTACTTTCAACAAATAAATATTGGTTTTCGCATTGAATGTATACCTATTGCTAAGGAATTAAAACTAATTATGTACATGAATATAACAAATGCAATAATTTTTTTTAAATTTCAGGAATTTTTTTTTTAATATTATAAAGAAGTCCAGTTCAAACCAATTATTTTATTTCTCTTATTAAATAAGGATGTCATAAATATATATTGAATAATTTAGATATTTCTCTGCGATTTTATCGAATTCTAGTATGTATTTATATTAAAGAAAATGTGGCTGATACAATTATTTGTCAATCTAAATTATTCTCTTGGCTCTTCAATAGTTTTTTTTAATATTCTAAACAATTTAATATCAAATTTAATTATAAATAAAAAGAATTCCAATTATTATATGAAGTCAATATAAATGAAAATATATTTATAATTTTTTACTAAAATAACTTTAATCTTTCGATGTTCATCAAAAGGTTGTTTACTCAACTATATATAATTTATACCATATATATTACCAATATGTACTATTAATAGATACACAACAAATTATTTAAAATTAGCAGAGTCCTTGCAGCTAATAGATTTAATCGATGGCGTTTGTTGCAAATATAAATACCTCTACGAGGATATTAATCATGTTCTATTGTTATGAAAAATATCTTAATTAGATCTAAAAGTAGAATTGTATTTAAATATATAAAATATAAATATATAATATAAAAAAATTTTGTTAACTTTTGTAAAATTAAATTATTATTAATATACTCTTCAAAATTTTTGTTATATGGATAACTTACAATATTGCTTGTCAATACTTGTTTAAATATTTACAATAATTCAGTATTTATATTGAACAAATATTATTACAGTTATATTCTGAAAGCTGAAATAGTTTTTAATTCAGAATGCTTAATAATGAATAAATAAATAAAAATAACAAAAAATAAAGTAATTGTTACAGGTTTACTCAAATAATTATTTTCTTTAATTAATACATATTAAATATAAATTTAGATTCTTGTGCTCCTAATAGAAATTTTATAATATATTTAAATGTATGCATACAGATTATTAATAATTAAAAATAAGGATTAAACAAAGAATTACACTAATAAATAATGCTATTCACAAAAAAGTATACATGTACACATACAAATATTAAAATAGCCATAATTTAACATGTATTGGTAGGTATTTTTAAATTAAAATGCCAATACAACGTTTGAAAATCACTGAATTAGTAATATAAAATTTTTATTTATTTTTATTTAATGAATATTTTAATTAAAAATAATTGAAAACTATGTTCAACAAAATTTTTTAAATAAAAGTATATATTATAAAATTTTATGGACAAAAATACGCAATGTATAAAACTTTTAGTTATCATTTTATTATCTTAAATTTGTCGGTATTTCACTTGGATATATTTATTTTATTTGTCTATCTTATCTCAAACAGGAATACGTACGTACAAGTTTTTTTTGTAGTGTGAGTATGTACATGCACGCGTGTACAAATAAAAATAATTTATAAGAGAATAAATTAAATATAAGTTTATAAAAATTTATTTTTAAAATGATAATCCTACAAAATAGTTATAATATATATTTATCAGATTATTTATTCAGTTTTATGATTTCATTCATCTTAAAAACTAAATATTTTTATAAGTTTAGTTATAGTGTAACATAGATTTAGTTTATATTTATAATAAATCAAATTTTTTTAGTATGTATAATTATTAAATTAAAATTATGAATTATGATATATCTTTAATTTTTTTTTTTCATTTCAATGCTATTATAATTGAAATCATAAAATATTAAACAGTTAATTCATAAAAATATAATGTAGTTTGTAGTAAAATTAAATTACATGTTATTATTAAAGCAGATTAAGTTTGGTTCAAGTAAAAAATTATTTACATTTTATATTATAAGTATTTTATAATTTTTGAAATATACGTAAAAAGTATAATTAACTTGAACAAGGGACAAATGACGACAGTAACACAATTCATCGGTCTGAAATAACTTACTAAAAAAAATGTCATAAAAATAAAAGAAATCTAATAGGTAGACCTTTTCCTTGACTAGGTAAAAATAAAAAAGAAGTAATCAGTTCATTTTTGGTTTTGACTGAATAAAATTGTTTATTTATTAAATTTTACCAATACATGCTAAGTATTCTTATATTGATTTAATTATATATTCAATTTTAAAATTTATTGCTCATATTAAATATAAGGCAATGGAAAAAATTTCCTTAAAATTTATATTTTATCGCTGCTCCCTTTTTCACACAGGTTCTAATTGATGGCAATATTTGGCTGCTACCTCACTTTCTACACCATTTCTCTACATTCTGCACATAAACGCATACTTTTCATAAACGCATACTTTATTTTAAAATTACTAATATTTCATTTTTCCTACCGTTTAATATATATCAATCATAAACAAATTACTGTTATATATTAATATATTTTAAACTAAATACATTTAATTACTTACGATGATATACTATTATAATAGAAAATTAATTTTTCATTAGTAGAAATATATCTTCGAATTTTTCTTTTAATTGCGCAATAAATTATTAATTAATTTTATTTTATTTCATAATTACTAATGATACAAAGTTAATATTATTCATGAGAAGTAAAGTATAAATAATATTACTGCATCATTTGTAAAATATTAAAAGTATTTTTTGTTTTTTAGATTCTTTAGTCACTTTATTTCCATATAAACTAGCACTGCAAAATGTTGAATATTTAAAATTTTTTCTTTTAACTTTATTAATAGTTAAAAAATTATCATTAAAACCAGTTTCATTTATAATTAAATAGAAAATTCAAAATTTATAACATTGTGAACAAAATTATCATATATCAGTAAAACATAAAATAATTACTTGTTTTCTATGTATAAAAAAGAAGCTTAAAGAGAAATCATAAATTAATATAAATATATATAGAAAAAGAGAGAAAAAATTGTATAATATATATGGATTGTACTTATCGTTAGGTGGATGGCCTGCTATCGCATAATACTCGTGGTTCTCATTACGTTAAAAGTTATATAGAAAACAAAAATGATAACAATTTTTTAGATAAAAAGATACGATATTTTTTTATCTGATTTTAATCACATATATGTAAGATTTACATATAACTGCGAAACAAGAACAGCGCTTCAAGATCGATTTACATATATATATGATATATAATCAATATTCTGATTGTCAAAATTAAGTTTCTTATTAAATATTTAAAAATAAAGTCTGATTAACGAAGGCACATAATTAATTTTTATTTTAAAAAAAAGTATATAAAAAAATTATATAATCCGTTAAAAGACTTATTACAAATTTGTAAAAAACACAATGTAGATTATTCAATTTTATTTTAAAAAATGAACAAATTTTATATAATTTATATTGTATTTGATCTCTTTTTTAACGTATTAGATTTAATAATTTTACTATTAATATTATTATATAAATATGTAAATATGATACATTTGTACTTGTAAACAACAGAATAATTAATCTATTTATAAAAAATATTCTAAAAATTTTTTTTTTTATGTAATTATATTAAAAATATTAAAATAAGTATAAAACTACTAAAATCATAGCTATAAAAATCTTATTAGTTATTAAGTATTGCTTTTATTTTATGTGTTTAGAATAAAACGGTTGTCAATAAAATAAAATATGAGAAATTATTGAAACAAATGTAATAAATAATAAGAGTAAACAATAAATACAAGTCATTAAATTCTATTAAAGTCAAATTAGATGTTAAGCCATTCATATAAATAATTATATTATATGTATTGTACATTTTTAAACTAAAAATAAAAAAATAAATTCATCAATAAAATAGTGTTATAATATTAACATAATAAAAATATATTTTTTTTAATTTGTTTTAGTAATATCTTTCTTGTTGCTCTAATTATCTTAAATAATTAAACAATTAATAATTTACTGTTAATTTATTTATATACATGTATCTATTAAAATTCATTTATATAGTTATCATCACCAATCAGTAAAATATTTTTTCATCGCGTAAAGGTTAATTAAATAAAGCACTGCACAAAAAAAATCGATTAGTTAAAATTTATGTAATGGATAGTAGTTGTAGAGAAATATTGTTCCTTATCTACATGTCTATCGCGTGTGATTATTTGCTTTTATATATATATATATATATATATATATATATATATATGTATATCAAGAATTTTAGAAAAGAAAATTTATCTTTTTTCTGTACAGACGATAAACCGTCATTGCAACCATTTTATTATTGACACTTTTATCTTGCTAGGAAAGCGTCGAACCACAACGATCAACAAACTACGAATGAACTTTTAAGTACTTGAGCAGGTTATCGAAGATCATGAGCCACTGTTACCACTGCAACCAAGTAAACATTGATAGATGCTTCATTTTTTTTTTTAATTCTTATGATTGGAGTGAGAACGGTTAAAAGAATATTTAAATGCGAAACACAAACAAGAGAACTTTACTATAAAGTAAACACACCCTACTGAATATCAAAAAATATTTAGCCACATATTTAAATAAAAAATTAAATTAAAAAAAAAAAAAATAAAGACTTAATCTCAAAGATGTATACATTTTTAATTTTTGGTATTTAAATTTGGCAAGAAATATAAAAAATTCATTTATTAATAAATTTTTTATTTCTTTTTTTTTTTTTGTTTTATTACATTTATATGAAATATTTAATTTTTTAAATTATTCTATTCATGAATTATACGCATAAATTAATCTTAATAAATTAAATTAAATTTCTTATTAAAAAATAAATTAATTTATATTTCTGTATAAATTTATAGTCAAGCATAAAATTATAGTTGGAAATTAAATTTCTATAGTATAAAAAAATAAAAATTCACCTTTTTTATTAAAATTCATTGTAAAATCATTTAACAATTACTAATATAATTGAAGTATTAAGATGTGATTAAATGACCAATATAAAATTGTATTAACCATTTTCACATAAATTATTAAAAATTATTTTATAGAATTTATTTTTATTATGAATAAAATTAGAGAGTAAAAGCAATTTTCATTTTTATAAAACTTTTTTTAACAAAAATAAATCTATCTTAAAAACTTATAGTTTATGCTTATAATATAAATAATTTTATTTATTTGCTGTGTTTATTATTTGAAAAATGAATTGTTTAACATTTAAAAATAATTTACATTAAATTAAAGAAAAAATATTGGTTTCAAAAGGTAATGTGTTATTTAGAAAAATTCTTATTGCTATTGTTTAAGGTTTTAAATAAAATTTACTTCAACGCTAAAGTTATCCGAGATATTTATGAATCTTTAATACAATAACTTTTGTATTAATCACGCAATATTTTCTAAAATAATTTAAACTAAATTTAGCAAATAAAGTTAGTATAGTTTAGTTTATTGTCATGTTGTAACTGTATAGAAAATTATGACTTGAAAATTTTATAAAATTTTTTAATGAAAATGAATAAAAAATAATGTGTAATAATTTAATTAATTGAATATAATGTAAAATAAATTACATTGTATGAGTAAAAAAAAATATTACTTTATAGCATAATCAAAATGATCAAATTCTTTATATCAATATGTATACAAATTTTATGGAAGGCTACGATATATAATGGATAAATTATTTCTTACAATAAATTTACTTTTTTTTATTCAAATATTAAAAATAACCATTTTTTATCTTCATATATTTTTTAATTTTTTCGTATCAATAGGTTATGATATTAAATATAATTGATATCAATTACAATTAAACGTAATTATTTTAATAGTTTATAAACCATAAAAATATTGTTGAATGTTATAATATAAGATACTCTTCGTCGAGGGTATGTACAAAACTATTTATTGTTTTTAAGTCAATGATGTTAATAAGTTGATTTTTTGTATTAATCAGATCTTTATTTAAAGAAATTATTATTATATATAATATATATACATGTGTGTCTGTGTGTGTGTGTTTTTAAAACAGGTATACATCATGAACATAATTATACGTTGTCACGGTATCACTTATGCTTAAGAAACTTTTATTTATCAACTGTTTATATTGTATCAGCTATATTGTTAATATCTATTATAATATATAATAAATTAATAAAAATTATTAATTGATTATTAAGAGTTGATAGTAAAAGTTTATAAACAAATTTCTTGAAAAACTAAATTCATAGTAGTGTGGTGAGATAAAATTGAAAATTATAAATTTTATTTTTTTATATCCGACGTTTCGTCAGTTCAATTGTTTTTTTTAAAAGATGAATATATTTTAAATAAAACTAATATAAATTAATAGTTTTTTAACATTTAAATAACAATTTTATATTTTTTAAAATATAACAATTTTTTAAAATATAAGATATATTCTTCTTGCAATAATGTTAATGAAAAACATTTTTAGGCATCCTGTACATTTGTCGTATCCATGTTTAATACTAATAAATTTATAAACTTTAAAATTTTTATTCGAAGTTTAGCATTTATAAATTTTATTTAAATTTACAAGAAAAAACCAAGTCTTAATGTCGATTTAAATAATTCATGTCTACTTGTTGATTAATGCTATTATTTATTTCTATAAAGATTATTTTTGATATTGATAAAGTATAAAATATTTTCAAGAATTAATTTTAAATTATTATATATAGAAATTATAGAAAACTAAGGATGCCATGAGTGTTGATAGACGAAAAAATTTTTTTGTTTTCGAAATATATGAATTTTGGAGGGAAACCGGAATATTCTTAATGAATATTAATTTAAACAAATTTTCACTGCTAGTTTGCACGGAGGACATCAATAATCATTTTGGTCACACTGTAATACACTAATTGCAAAAAAATATCTCATATACTTCGTAAAAGTTTTATTTTCAGCTAAATGACTGAACTATTCTTTATGGGCAGATTATATTTCAACAAATCGTACGCAATTGTGTGTGTTGCATTAAGTTCCATGAACATACTCAAATCTCCACCCCGGACCTTTTCTCATCAAGGCATCTGCAGGAGTCGATCAAAGGATATGTCATCATATTTATATATCTCGCAATTAGCACGATGTACTTGGCAATAGCCGGTAAATTCTTTCTTATCGCTTTCCGACCATTTTTGCAATACGACAGCCTAAACATGATTGTTTATATGACCACAAAATCAATTTTAATGGAGTCGATGCAGAAATCAAAACTTTCTCGACAAACAGTAAAATAATTGCATTCTACTCAAAGATTCACAATTGGACACTTGCGTTTTCACATCTTAATAATCCTTCCGGAACCACTTATTTCCAATTTAATTCATCATTAATTGGCTCAAACGTTTTCGTTTTCCTTCTTGAACTATTGATTGTGGAAAGTGTTAACACAGTTTCTAATTATTGTGAAATTTACATGCAAGCATAAATGTTGCTATCAATAAGAATTGTATGTAGATTATCGATGACTCTGCACTACAAAAGAACATCAATCTTTGGGCGATGTTTATTAACACATCCAGTAATTGTGTAGTATTTCTACCAGTAGTAAGATGTCTGGTGTTGAATTAATTCAAAATCTAGTTACATAGCCCATTTACATCACTGCGTTGGAATGCATTATCTTTTTTTATTTTTTATAATAAAATAAATAAAATTTATAATCTACTAATTTTTATTAATTATAAAAAAAGATTTGATAAAATTTTCAAATTATCTATAAAAATAAATATATTACGAAAATTTTTACTATTCATATTTTTAAGAAATATTTAACTGCTATAAACAAAAAAATTTTACATCAGTCTTAAAATTTTAGAAATTATTTCTAAATTATTGTAAAAATACCCTCCATATTTAATTTTGTTCACAGCATTAGATCCTTTTTTGGATATGGAGAGAAAAATTGAACACTGACGTTAGTGCTTTTCCGACATTTTGACGGGATGTTTTTTCATCCTTGTCGTAGCCTTTACTATCATATAACATTAAATAACACATTACAATTAATATAAATTAAATAATAAATATATTAACGCAAACAGAATAAATACATAATTTTAATTTTAGTTGAATAATATTATACCGCACAGTAATTGCTGTGGGGCCTAAATTGAAACTAATATAAATTCAATAGTAAACGTTAATATTATTTACTTAATATGTCCGATATTCATCATAATTTGTAGTAGCTGATTATATTGGGAGTTTAAATTTTGTGTTCTCAATTATTTAATGTATAGTATTTTAGAGATTTGTCTTTTTATAATATTTATCTCTATCTAGGATTCAAACATTTCACTAATCTATCTCATGTTTACATTCTTGCGAATGTGATGAAATGACCGAAGAACGGTTTTTACATTTTTTTTATTTTTCTTGATTCTTTTGGATAGAGTGGTTTCAAGAATATAAAAATTTCAGAAGTAAATTGCATTACTTCTTTATTGCTTGGCATTAAAAACGTCTCGTTGAATAATATTGAAAAGAAAAAGTCCACATTCTATAATACTATAGTTAATTTTTTAGGCAACACTAATAGTGTCCCATTTGTTAATGGAATCATTGTCTAATTTTATTCTATTGTCCAATTTACTGTTAATTGTAAGTATATTGAGTTTGCTATACTTTTTTTAAAATTATTAAAACATTTTTAAAAAGAGATCAGAAGTGTCGTATTATTTATGTATGTTCAAGTCGAACGTTTTCTATTTTTCTATTTCAGAATATTTATTTATTAAGTATGAAGAATAGTCGTTAATTAAAAATATTGTTTCTATTAATTTCAAATTGTTCATATGAATTTGTCTATTTGCTAATTCTTGGTCACAAATTTATAATATATTGTTTACTTTTTGCAATAACATGATTTGATTAAAATTTAAGAATGGATTTGACTCCGCGACAATCAAACATATATTAATTGTAATATGTTATGTAATGTTAAATATCAAGAAAGACCTTGACAAAGACGAGGAAACATCTCATCAAAGCATCAGCGTGACACTAACATTAGTTTTCGATTTCTTATCCACGCCCAAAAATAATCTAACATTATCAATAATAAAAAGAATATTTACAAATTATTTTTAATCATAAACTTTTAAATGTATTCAATGAGTTAAATTACAAATATGAATACAAAAATACAATTTTAATAAAATAAAATATTTATATAAAACTGCATTATGAATGCTAAAAATATTTGGATTTTTTTTAGTATAAATTAATTAAAAACTTTGAACAAAGCAATTTTTCATGGAATGTTTTACGATATCAGTAATGTATTTAAAGAATTAGTTTCATACTTTTTATTTAATTGTTTGCAAAATTATTGAATTTATGAAAACTTAAATATGCAATTAATATTTAAATATTTTTTTAACTTTTTATCAATTTATTTTAATTAATATCGTATTAATATTGATAACCATTAACAATAATTTTAATAAAAATGTTGTACATTTTGTAAAATTGAACATAAATACTATCAATAGCCAACAACATACTAAAATTAAAATAATCGATACCGATTATTTTTATTCTGAGTATTTTGACATAGAAGTGGTATATAACGACATACTAACTTTCGTGCTTACATATTATAATTTATCGTTGCGACAATTATTTATTCCAGATCTTGCGTATAATAATTGATAATTATATTTATTTCAAATTTATTTTTTATTTATTTTTGTATAATATATATATAAAATTTTTGAAGTTATTTATATTTATTTTTTCAGTAAATAGTTTTGATGAAGACAAGGAACTCTTCAACGAAATGTCGGCAAAAAGTTTTGAGGATACACATCAGTGTTATTCATTTGCATCTTTATGAATCTTTATTATCCTTTTTTTTATCAGCAACTTCAAAAGTGTTTATAATTGATATTATGCTAAATAATTCAAGCCTTATTTAAAATACATTGTCTAAGATTTAATTTTATAATGTAAAAATTCAATTTGATTTAATTTTTTCAGAATTTGTGCGAAATGTATCCATATTTTCCTTGAAAATTTTTTTTGTATTAAATTTATTAATTTAAATTTTACAGTGACAAATATCTTTAAACCATATCAATAGAGTTCACATATCATAATACATATGCAGTAAATTAACAAAAAAGGCATTAAATTAAATTAAATTAAACACTTATAGTTTATCTTTTTTCCAAAAAGGAAAATAAAAACTTATAAAAAACTTATAAATTTGTATTTAAAAAACTGATTCCAGCAATTAAAAAATAGTTTCAATGCAAATGACAATAAATGGAAAAAAATATTAAAAAAAATTCAAATACACAGTAATCTAAAATTATAAGAAATATGAATGATAGTTATTGGTTCCAATAGAAGACATAGCTAACAAAATTTGAATGTGTACAAATACATAAATAAATACCCATCTCCTTGCATTGAATCTGTCCAATAAGAGAGTGATTGAATGAAAAGTTGTATGGGTATTATTATTGATGATTTGACTGAAATACATACATTTGTTTTTATACTTATATGAAATATATAGTAAATTTATTGTTTTAAAAAAGTAGTATATTTTATTTCAAGGGTTATCAATTTTTCATTTTAAAGAAATAGAAAAAATGTATATATAACCTCTAATTTTTAACATTTTTGTATGTTAATAAAGGAAGATAGAATTCAGAAACAACTAGATTACTTAACTTGAAAATGGAAGTAATAAAAAATTATAAATCGTATTAATAATGATATACCATAGCATTAAGTCGTATTTGACTTTTTTCTTCGTGACAACTTTTTTTTATACAAATAAATATCTCAGTAGATCTTGGTTTTAAAAACTTGAAATTTCACGTATTAAATTAAGTTTATTATATTCAAGCTCAAATTTTTCTATTAATTTCTTGGTAGTTTTCCTTTTTTTTGTATTTTACTCAATATTGTTTTCATATTGTTTTCACAAGTTATAATAGCAAACGAATCATTTAAAATGCTTCTTTAATTAATTGCTGGTTAGTTAAAGATATTTTCGACTTTTAAATACCAACTGTATTTTTTAACATTTAGAATTTTATCTATATTGATTTATAGATTTAATATTTTAAAATATAATAAAATAATAAGTAAATAAAGTTTAATTTTTGATTTTATGTCGGGTGCATAATAATAAAACAAAATAAATTATAATAAATTTATTCAATGATATTAACAATTTTGAATAATATTTATTTATTTACTAGATAAAGATAATAAAAAAAAAATTTTTCTATGTTTTCTTTTAAGTATTTACTTCTATATCTTCACTAATAATATTAATTATAAGAGGCAAAATTGTAAAAAGCAAAAAATATGGCATATTAATAATTGATATTTTTAATTTGAATTTAATTCAAGCATAGCTACCATTTAAAATTTAATAATATATAAATTAAATATAATATTAAATTGTATAAGCTTAGCAGATTAAATCAAAATAAGGAATATTTTTATAATATATTCATTCTTTGATGTATTTCAAAATTTGAATGTTTAATTATTATCTAGTTATAAATGAAACCAATGAACATTTATTATAAATAAAAAATTCAGATAAAATATTTTGTAGAATATTTGAAATATAAATATTTAGAATGTAATTATATTTACAGATATTATTTTTTTAATTTCAAGAATTTAACATATGATTTTAAGTGGAAATAGGTGATAAAAAAAAAAAAAAATTGTAATCTTAAAGATTAAACCATAATAAACTAATTTGAGAGAAAGTTTTTAATTTATTGCAATTTAATATCTCTCTAGCATACATTGACAAATGATACATAAATAATTTTTTATAATTGATTCTGTATGCAAAGAAAAGAACATAAAAAATCATTATTTTAAAAATTGTAAAAAAATTACTGATTCATTCTTTTATATATTCAAATTATAACTATTATAAAAAATAATTATGGAATGAATATGTTCTATATGTGATATTTCATAATTAATATACATTGTATAACAAATTAAATAAAAGAAATAATAATATATAATTCAATTTATAGATCCAATTAAATATTAACTTACATAACTGTTAGTTATTTTTAGTAAAAAATTAAAAAGAAAATGTATTTTAAAAATGGCATAAACTTAAATAGCTTAAGAAATATCAAACTAATTTCAACATTTTTAATTAAAAACAATTAAACAACCAGAATATTATGAAATATATATATTTATTTTATAAATATTTTCTAATTATATTTTCTAATTAATAATATTATATAATCAAACAAAATTTTGAATTATAAATGGCATAATACTTTAGATTTTTCATATATTCAAATATAAAATTATAAATGAACTAAAGACATTTTGAAAAGTTTAAAATTAAAATTAAATAAATATAATAAATAAAAACTTAGAAATAATAAATATAATTAATTATATAAATATAAATATAATTAATTATAATTATATAACTTATAATTTAAATAATAAATAATAATTAAATAATAAATATAATTAAATATATAAATATAAATATAATTAATTACAATTATATAACTTATAATTTAAAAGTATGTTATATATCATATATATCTGTATATATATATTTATAATAATTGTTCAATAATATGAAGTAAATGTTTATTTTATTATTTTTAATTGAACATATTTAATATCTTGTAATACAATATTACAAAATTAATTATTGATAAATAAATATTTATTTTTGAGTTTAAACTTATTGCACATATGCTTACAAAACATTAATATTCATGTATCCATGTCGTTATGTGTATGCGTATATCCGTACGTGTATTTATTTTTATATATGTTGCGTATGTTGGCACGTTTATTTATATATGTGTATACCTAAGTATTACAACTAGTGTTTAGTTTGAATTTATTCAAAATGTTCAATGTTCATGGAAATTGTAAGAAAAATAAAAAAATCTTTTATGGATAATATTAGTACAAAAATATTAGATTTACTAAAAAAAACATTGAATGTGTATTAAATTAATTTAAATGTGAAACTATGAGTTTATTCTACAATATGTGCTAATAAAATTATTATTTTTTTTTAATATTAAGATTAAACCTTGTTTTATCGCTTTTACATATAAGTAAATAACTTTTAGTAATAACGATAATGTTATTAGACAATAATAACAGCATTGAAGTTGTAAAAGAAAACTTAATTTCGTAATTATTTGTTTCATAAAAATAGGCGAAGTATATTCAGTAATTTATGCCTTTTAATAGATAATAAAATAAATATATACATGCATACACACATACGCGCGCGCGCGCGCGCGCAGTGCCTACATATAAAAAATTGTAATTTTAAAAAATATGCGTATATAATTCATATGTTATTTAAAAATAATTATTTTATTATTTTCATTTTTAAGATTTCACAATTATAAAAATAAATAAATTTAATAATTTTCATAATTTTGAAAATACTTTTATACGGCTCCATTTTATTTTATTTTTTATTTTATTATATTTCATTGATTTTAGTCATTTATACGTAGTTTTCAAAATACCTCGTAGCATGTACACATAAAATGTATACATATCTGTCTAACCTATAAATTAATTATCATCTTAAAATTAAAATAATTTGAATAATTATTAAATAATACATTTATAATCACTTTTTTTTTTAAATATAATATAATATTGAATGTTGAAATTGTTTTTATTTTCTCGAATAATTTCTTAGTTATAAGTGCGAATAGTAAAAGTTTAATAAAAACAAAGCTCTAAACACGTAAAAAATTGCGCATACAATTATATTACAGATATTTAAATTTACAGAAAAACTAAATAATGTGAAATATTAGTATAATCACGGATAAATGTGACACAACTAATGCTAAGCAATAACTTACCGGCTGCACTCGACCTGCCGTAGGCTTTTCCATTACACCTTCGACCCTTTTTTTGATCTGAGCTTTGACCTTTCAGCATTATGTTACATCCAACATTCCAATTCTACGTATTATAATATTCCAAGTTGTGTGTCAGCCATTTGCACACTGTTCGTACTGATAGAATATGTGCACAAGTTCCTATTGCTTGTTTAAATTTATTTGTAATTTATATAGATTACGTATTTATGTGTGCGCTTGAATTTTTATAATTGCTCAAAAAAATATTCACCGGTAACCCAATATTTGTCAATATTGTATAATGGATTTGAACAATCATGAATTATCGTAAACCCGTTCTTATTTAAAACTCGTGATCTACTTTGATTATTTTAATTTTTCCAGAAAAAAATAATATGAATTATTCGATACAAATATCGCAAATGTATGATTTCAAGGTTAAAGTGTAATCTCTATAGAGTATTTTGTATTGTGCCGCCATCTTTTATAGAAAAAATAAACGTTAGATACGTGATGATTCTACTGAAGGTTAAAAAGAAATCATTTTACATTCTTAAAATTAAATGAATACGCTTGACAATCAACATTATACATCTTATATAATATAAAATTTTTTTTTAATATACACATGTACTCTAAGATTCATAACCGTAGCTGAAAAATTATAATAAATCCTGTATGTCATATTATGTAAAAATTGATTAGATTATGTCAAATATGCGAATAAAGTTTATCAAAAACAGTTGAATGCACGAAATTCGACGAGATGAAGGAATTAGAAGAGATAAAGAGTCATTCTGCATTTCACATCTATTAATATATATATTCAAATCCCTTGGTTCTTGCTCTTTTCACTCCTCAAAAAATTTCTTGTGCTCCGTCATGTTCCAAAAAATTTATTCGCATTTTTTTGATAATCCAAACAATTTTTACAAAATGTAAGATATAGGCATTGTTGTACTGTAGTAATATTTATAAAAGCCTTTAGAAAGAAATTAAATCATATAATGCGTTTGGCTAATTTAAACTTACAAAGTTTTTGTATATTTTAATTAAAAATAGTATTTTGCTAAAAATAATAATCTGACACAGATGAAATTTTGTACAAATAAAATGCATATTAGTCATTTTAACTTTTTAAAATTAGATTTTAAAATATTGAAAAATGACAAAATTACAAATTTTTTAATTAAATTAAAAATTTTCTGCTTTTTGAAAATTTTGCTCTTTCTAATTTTTTAATCGATTTATATAATGATTATAAAATGATTTTTCTTCATAATTTTATTGGCTATAATTTGCTCATTGATACTTTTTATTGTGTTAAATTAACAATTTTCATTTTCTGCCAAAAAAGTAAAAATGGATTTTTTCATTAAAATTGCCAATAAAAAACATTTGAATATTTTATTACATTTTAGAAAATAAAAATCTACTGATTTTTTTTACGATTTTTGATATACATGATTAGCAATTTTTTGCTAAAGAGCTAAAAGTGCTCAATTACTTAATTTGGTCTAATATTATTAAAGTATATTTTCTTTTAATGTTATTTTTTTTAACAATATATACATAATTTACAGGATAAATACTTATACGATATCGCTATTAAATATTTACTAATTTATAATTTTTAAGCGGTTGTTTTGTAGACATTATTTAGTTTACTTTAATATATACTTACATTTCTTGATTTTATTTTTATTAAAATTATTTTTATTTATTAAATTTATGAGAAGATTTAATTTCCACATTTTAGTTATTTTTTATTTTATTATAATATTATCATAAAACTGATTTTGACAAATTACACAAATAATTTATTTAAAAATTGAAAATTTATATATATATATATATATATATTATTCGGCAAGAGCATATTAACACCAGATATCGTTAGCTTTAAATTTGGCGAATGTATTCTTTTGATGTTGTTTGTATTGTATTCATCTAAATTTCTTTTTTTATAATATGAAAAATAATTATTTATATTTATTTTATTCACGAAGTAATTTAGTAGATACTAATATTAGAAATTAAAGGAATAGAATAGAATTTATGAGTGAAAAAAAGGTATTTAAAATTATAGTATAGAAAATAATTAAACCCAATTGTTGGATGTACATAAGTTAATAAGTATGAAGATTTCCATAAATAAAATATTAATAAGTATCTTATTGAGATCAAACGGTATTATATATTTTGATTGAGCATGAATTCGTAAATTTCATAGGTTATTAAAGGTAACTTAATTTCTCTAAATTATTAAGGTAAGCTATAAAAGGTAACTTATAAAGCAAAAAACTTTGTTTTTGCCAATTCGACCGAACATGAGTCATTTTTACATTTAAAACATTTATCGCGTAAGTAAATTCAAATTATTATTTGGGATATAACTATCGAAACCAAGGATTCGAGACTTCTGTTTTACTCTCTATTTTCTAAGCATCAATAGTGATAGATATTGCCTAATAAACTCAATCACTCACATCGTTTTTTCGGATACTATAAGATTCTTATAAACTTCTAATTTACAGTGAGAATATAATAAAGCGCAATTATCAAGTAACATTTATATAACACGATCTATTATAATATTTGTAAATCATTTTGTGATACTATTATTTTTATACATTATTTTTACTCATTTCAAATAACGTCATTTAAATTTTACATAATTTCAAGTACATTTCATGCAGCCAGTCTAAAAAATGATTAAATATAGCTAAATCTGATTTATGAATGGATCCAAGAAAAAATTGGCCTAGAAGTAGGAGCTTGGAAACGGGGAACTTTTAATGAAATTATCTTCTCCCTTATAAATTATCTTTCAGCTAAAATTAATGTCATTACAGAGAGCGCAAACTGGCTGATGAGCGAACTGACAAAACTAAAATGCATTCTCTTCTACACCGATATCAAGGTGGCGTTGAAAGCCATTAAAAGGTATAATACATTTTCCAGAGAGGTATTACAATGTAAGCTTATTTACACTAGAAAGAAATAATAAAGTTATACTCAAGTGGGTTTCTGGACACGAGGGTCACCTAGGCCATGCCAAGGTCGAGAGACTAGTGACAACAAGAGCTAGTGGTATGTGGGCTGCCAAGCTTGTGACACCACTACCCTAATGTGAAGTTAATAGCATCATCGATAACTAGCTATTGTCTAGCATTATCAAAAATTAAGATTGCTGAGAGTACATGTGGGCTTTTACAGTCGAAGAGACTGATTAGTACTAAATCCTTCAGAGAATGGCAGTTTGAAATAAGATATTTGAGAAACTTCCTTTTTAGGCCATTGGAATCTGTAGAAACAAACACTTATTGCCGTATATCAACCTTAAGGATAATTAAGGCCCAGCTAGCAAAGGGAAATGTATTTACTTTAGCTGCAACTTCATGGGAGACTCAATTTCCAAATATTTGTTTAGATATTTTATTATTAGTTATATATTTTTAATTTAAATTTATCAACAATCAAATGAACGTATTATAATTTATCTTCAGTAATAAATTATAAAATTTTTAAATTATTATAGAAAAATAAATACTTACCGAATAACAATAAATATACAATATTTAATTTAAAAATTGTTTATTATTTATTTTTTTTATATATTTTATATATTTTATAAAATAAATTTTCAATAAATCGAAAGAGAGATATTTTAATGTGTAAATTTGGCTCATTATATATTAATTTCCCTGCCTTGTGTCCGAAATTACAATTATAATTGTGATCTTCATTGATTGGAAAATAAGTATTATTTTGTTAAATTGACTAGAGTCCCGAACCGGAATCAATTTACTTTTTTACTGATTGTTACTCACTCGTTATTGCACGCCAATTACCGACTCCTATATATATATATATATATATATATGAAAAAACGCTAAATTTTTCGAGTCCTCCCACTGAGAGTGTTCCCATTTTTTTGCCACATTAGCATTTTGTTTACTTTTAATCCACCTTACAGGGTCATTGTTTCTCAATAAAACGATCAATATCGATCATACTGTACTCTTTGACGAATTCATAATTAATTCATAATGATTAATATTCATTTAAACTCAATTATCAGCGATATTTTTACGCTTGGTCTCGTGCTTCTTTTGTAATTCTTTTACATAATCCGCCTTGTTTTAATTATTAATCATGTCGAATTTCTTTATATATGTAACGATACTATATTCAAATTCAAATCATTATTAAAAAAACTATAAAAATAATATTTAAGATACATGGTCTATCTCCGAAGTATCGAGTTTATTTTTCATATTGCGATTATTGGTCGTAGCGATTTCTTATGGAAATGTCTTAAAATCTAGAGAGAAGCCTTTTCCATTTATCCCCTTTTTTTTGATAATTTGAAGCGGCAGAATTTTACTTTGCTCTAAGGGTGTTTTTCGATTTTTTGACGCAGTGTGATAGAGCGACTAGTGAACTGCATTACTCGACAAAACTTTGTCTGCAATTTAAAAAAAAACAGTGCTGAAACATTTAAAATGCTACAAGAAGCTTATAAACATAATTTTATGTCAAAATCACAATGCGTAAAAGGATACACCTTTCAAAGAGGGTTGGGAAAAGATAATCGATGAGTCTTGATATGGGTGTCCAAACATTTTCGAATCGCCACGAATACCTGTCGCGTGCTAAAACTTTTAAATTCCGACCGCGGATTAATAATTAGAGCAATGGCGGAAAAGCTGAATTTAACGCAATCTACGTACACAACATAGTGCAAAAAAAATTTAGAAATGCGAAAAGTTTGTGTAATTATCAAAGCTAAGAAGTTTCAGACTGCCTTTGAGACCTGGAAAATTCACCTTCATAAATGCATTGATGCTGGAGGAAATTATTTTGAAAAGATTTAAATTTTTGTTTCAAACTGTTTCTAAGTCCACCAATAAATCATATTTCATAAAACAAGTTTTCTTTTTGTTTATAATTTTTAAGCGAAACATTCTCGCATAGCGCTTTTTCACTAATTGGTTCAGCGAGTCATGTCCAAAAATCGAAAAACGCCATTCGTACGAGCTAAAATCACGCCGCATCTAATTAACGAAAAAATAAAAAAAAAGGGACAAATTGAAAAAAGCTTTCCTCTTTATTTCAAGATTCCTTCCAAGTAGTTGCGATCAATAATGCCAAGTGAGAAAAAAAATTCGATACTTTGGGCACAAACCATGTATATTAAATTAGAATTTACATACAATAATATAAACATTGTCATTTTATTTGTTTATTAATTGTGTATAATTATTAAATTTATTTGTAATAATGTATAATTTTAACATTCTTTAAAACAATTATAAAAATTAATAAGTATTAATATAAATATATGCAATAAATATTTTCTTTTCCGCATTAAGACAAATTTATGAGTTTTTAATAAGCTATAAAATTTTCAAAAACTTTAAATAATAAGTAAATTAATATAACAAAATAATTTTTGTATTACGTCAAAAAATTGTAATAAATAATGATCTATAAATTTTTCAAAAATATTTTTTATTTCACACTTTATCACTTTCATTTTTATGAATAAATCGTATCCTTATATTTGGATTTTATATTAAATTAAAACAAATATTAAACATATATTATAAATATTGCGTTTATTATTTACAACTTGCATATTGATTTTTGACAGTGATATTTACTTGATTATGTTGTACACTAATATCAGAAAGTACTGGTTCTCGAGATAGTGTTGAGTGTTTCATTTGCTGCTGTTCCTGGTAATGGTGCGTATGAGGTAACGTTTGCATCACTCGGGTTTGTTGCAATAACATATTTCTTTCACTATTTGGCATAGTTTTAATGATATTTCTAGATAAAATAATAAAACTATGTTAAATTTTGCTTTCATTATTATATTTCATGTTTTATAATTTTAGTATAGGGAGTTAGACAGTATTAAGTTTCAAAATATATAATAATAAATAATTTAAAAAATTAATTTTGGAATACATTTATTTTTATAATAACTAACTGCGAGCTTACCTTGACAAAGAAATTTACAAATTAAAAAAATGTATATTTTATAAATATTTTATTATCCATTATTTATTTTATCGTATATTTTATTGATCTATTTACAACATAATAGCAGAAGAAAGTTTTATTTATTAATTTTTTTTTAACAGATCAAGTAATATAATTATTATATACATATATGGTGCATCCACGAAGTATCGAGTTTTTTTTTCATTTTTCGCCTATTCGTCATAGAAATTCGGGACAGGTCTTAAAATGTCGACAAACTCTTTCTGCATTTGTTCTTTGTTTTGTTTTGTTTTTCGATAATTAGGCGCGGCAGGATTTAACTTCGCGCGAAGGGTGTTTTTCAGTTTTTGGACACGGCGCGATGGAGTGACTACTCTAATAGCGTTACGAGATAAAATTTGTTTGCAATTAAATAAAACAGTGTAAAAATGTATAAAATGTTGCAAGAAGCATATGGACATAATTGCATGTCAAAATCGGAAAGTGGAAAATGGCACAGAGCTTTTAAAGAGAGCCGAGAAAGAATCATCGATGAGCCTCGATTTGGGTGCCCAAAAAACTTTCGAATGGTTAGGAATACCGGGCGCGTGTTAGAAATTTAAAATTAAGACCGTTTGAATGATTAGAGTGATCGTGAAAAAACTGAATTTAATACGATCTACAGTGTACAATATAGTGCAAAAAAATTTATAAATGTTAAAATTTTTGAAAAACAACAAAGCCAAAGTGTTTGAAGATGCATTTGAAATTTGGGAAACATGCCTTCAAAAATGTGTTGATACAGGAGGAAATTATTTTGAAGAATTTAAAATTTTATTTTACCCTGTTTATAAGTCCACCAATAAATCATCTTTCAAAAAAAAAAGATAAGAATTTTTTTTTTTAATCTTTGAACAAAACATTCTCGCGTAGTATTTTTCCGCTAATCGCTTCAGCCCGCCGTGTCAAAAATTTGAAAAACACCCTTCGCGCGAAGTTAAATCCTGCCGCGTCTAATTATCGAAAAACAAAACAAAAAAAAGTACAAATGCGAAAAGAGTTTGTTGACATTTTAAGACCTCTCCCGAATATCTACAATGAATAGGTACAAAATGAAAAAAAAACTCGATACTTCGTGGATGCTCCATGTATATATTATATACATACATAGTATATGTAGTAAAGCAAAATAGAATAGGTTAGAATATTTTGACTGTTTTAACTATGGTACATCCTTTTAGTTGGGACGAAATATATTTTTATAATTATAATTATATATACGATATAAAATTAATATCGTAATAATATTAACGAATAAAAATAAATGCCACATAAACATGACATACGATTATATTTATAGAAGTTCAGTATCAGATAATAAAAAGAATTCTTATACTAAAATTGTAACAAAAAATTCTGTTTTTTAAGTTTATATTAAGTACCACTTTATTTTTAAATTTAACACAATAATTTTAATAAATAAATTCAAGGTAATTAAATTAGAAAAAAATTTTTTAAACTACTTATTAAAAGCACGATCTAATACTGTAAACGAGCATCTGAAGTGCATTTATTATATTTAGTTACATATATTGCGGATTTACTCGGTGTGTCGCCGTACGGAAAAAGTTGTTTCTAGATATCCGGATTGATCTCGGAGGGTAGGAGCGAGAAGGATGCCGGAAATTAAATTCTAAAGACCTTGTCTATTCACAGCAAAGATGGTTTTCTAGGTTAAGTAATTTTTAAGGTTTTTAAAATAAATAAGAAATAATTGTAAAAGTTTTGAAGGGAAAAGATGAGGCAACAGCATCTTTATGGGCTTTTCTATTTCAAACGCGCAATAAAAATTTTCTCTGAGACTTCAAGAGAATTTGTATCTATAACGAATAGAATTATTTTTCTTTTAAAACGTTCTTCGATTCAATTCGATTCAACATTTCCTTATCCTGACTTTTCATCGTAAAATCAAGAATGTGAATAAACAACCCCTATATTATTTAAATTAATTGTCTTAGATATAAGTATAAAAAGAAAAAATTTATATTGGAATCTACCTTCTAAGCATTTCATTTTCAACGTCAACAACAACTTGGTTTCCACTGGAAAAATGAGTATGAGATAATGGTGGCGGTGATAGCTGTTTTAAATTATTATAGTCCCTTGGTATACATTGTTGATTTATAATTTTTTGTTGTTGCATATTTTTTACTTCCAACCGTGTTTTATCTCGTTGATAATAAACACCAGCAAATATAAGAACATTTAGTATAAGAAGACTGCAACCAATTGCTATAGTGACACTAAGCGCAGTTGAATATGCAGTATATCTACAAAAAACAGTAGAATAAAAAAGTATAATATAATAATATAATATAGTACAAATATAACGTATTTAAACAAAATTTCATCTAATATTTTCAGAACAAATAAAATATGAATATTTTATTATTTAATATTTTTTAATATTGAATTTTACGCTGTTTTATTATTTACATATTTTGTTATAATATACTAAATTCAATAGTGAAGATTCAGTGTAAATTTTGTGAGTTTAAATGGTAATCTTTCTGTATTGGTACGTTACAGAAGTTGCAAACCTATACAATGACTACCGGCGGTTTGTTATTATTTGAAAAGTAGTTGTTATTTCCAATAGACTGAACGAAATTGGTGAAATAATTCAATATTAAAAAATATTAAATAATATGAAATAAATAATAAAATATAGATTTGTAAGTTCATCTCTCTTGTATCGGTAAAATTTAATAATTAGATATCTCGATATTCCATGGATAAGAATTTAAAGGTTTTTAGAGGTATTAGTTGGTATAAAAATCACTGATACGATTTATTTTTACTCACTGCTGTACTACTTCAAACTTTATTATTTATGGAATTTGCCACGATTGATAATACATTTACCAATATTTTTATATGAATCAAGCTATATCATGCAAGTACAACAGTTGTGAAATTCATCGTAATTTTTTTCATGTCACACAAGTGATTGCTATTTAAAATCGGATTTCTACTCATATTTGTCAACAATTTTCAAAAATACTTCATAATTTTATTGCGAAGTTTTCCACAGAAATATAATTAGCCTTGAAAAAGACAGAGAAACCTCTATCGTTGGCTAAAAAATTAGGCATTACTACATTGTATTATTTTTTACTTGCAGCTATTGGTATCCCTACATCATCTTCTTTATTAATAAAATATAGAAGGTATTTATAATTAATAATTAAAAAAAAATTATTAAAATTTAACAATTATGTTCGATTTAATCTTGTTTTTTAAACTTTTATTTTTATTTATATTCTTGTTGTAAATCAGAAGTATACAAGGAACCTGTAGTATCTGAAAGGATGCAAGTAGTTGAGTTTATTCGCCAGTATCTATCACCACTTTAAGATAGAATCCTAGAAATCCTTGATTTCGATAGTTGTATCTTAAAAAATAATTATTTTAATTTCATTACGCAATGAATATTTTAAATGTTAAATTGATGAAATGTCAAAAGCAAAGTTCTTCAGTTTTTGAGCTGCTTTTTATGGCTTTTTGATTTTTTTCCTACTAGGACATCGTTTGTGTCGAAGTTAAGTAGTAGTTCCCTAATGGTTAATAATTTTTGCTAACGATATATCTACAGTTTTTTTCTTTAAGTTTTTTTTTTTTTTTTGATATGTTTTGATTTTTTATAATTTATTTTTCATCGATATTCGCAATATTCATCGTAATATTTAATTTTATGTATCAATATAATGAAAACTCGTATAGCATAGTATAGTAAAATGTGAGAGGAAAGTAAATTGGTCAGTGATCCCAGGTCAAGGAAATGATGCGCAGCGCGTGCTCAGTCCAAGTCCATTGTATGTTATCTCATCCTTGCCTAACATACATAAAGCAATAGCATGCATGCAAACAATTATGTAATCTATGATTTTTTTATGTATTATATGAGCATTTTATTATCTAATTATATGAGTTCCTCAGGCGATTACCTAAGTCACAGGGAACTCACAATTGTAAATTACAAGTATCCCACAAGTATATCACAGCCAGTCCCCCATAATTATCACAGTTACTTACTGGCTTATAGGCCGGTTGGTCCATAAAATCTTCGTTCATCTATTTTACTTTTTGTAAACCTTAACACTATCGATAAAAATGGGTAGGTAAATTCATTGGAAGTCATTAGAAAGTCATTCCATTAGAGTGTATCCCAGAAAATCGACATAACAAGCACATCTAACGTTTCTGTTCCTGTTACTAATCGAAACCCATAGATTAAGTAGATATATTACTGTTTACTAATTAGGGATCAATTCTCTTTATAGTTTGATAGACAGTATTGAAAGTCTACTTCTTCAGATCCCCTAGGGATTCAGAAGTAGAATTCTCTAGATGCCATGTTTTGTTCTTAAGAACGTAGTACAGTAGCAGAAAAGGTGTTCCATTACTTCAATGTCAACCTGATACCCTCTGTAGAACGTATTTATTGTGGTGTCACATATATTTTGATGAAAGCCCACTTTCCAATGTACCAACCAATTTTAAGTTCTGATTCCTTGCAGAAATTGAAAGCAGTAATTCTCTGGAAAGTTCAGCACCAATCAGCCTCTTTAATTGTCTAAACCCTACAGAAGTCTTCCACTTTTTAATCATATTAGTTAGCAGTCATATTTTTATATATACCATCTATCAGCGTTTTTGTTGCCAAAATAACCTTCGTATTTAGGAACTCGTAATTTTGTTTCTAATTTCTGATTCATTTTTTCTTTGCTTTTGTTTTGTCGACACATTATTGAAGTTTAGATTTTTGCAATGGAATTAAAATTATTTAAAATAGCTAAGTTTTAAAACTAATGAAATGTTATAATATATAAAGTATATTTTATAATTCTGAGCATTGTCTTTGCAATAGAGCGGTCGGCCAATAGGAGTCAGGGCGTTTCAAATGCGATCTTTAGTTAACGTGATTATGTTATTCGCAATGACACGCGATCGCTATCATTACAAAGTTATAAATTATATTGATATAATAAATTCAATTATTTAATTATAAATCAAATTATTTTAATAATTATTTCACAGAAATATAATAAATTAGAACTCACCCTACTGCTTCAAGATTAGCAAATGAATCAGAACTAGTATTATGAAAACTTTGTACATTGGTATTCTGAATAATGCTGAAACATGTAGTGATACTATAATCAGTAATTGTAACTGCATCAGAAGTCAAATTTTTATGAACATGTTGCGGTAGATCAAATTCATTATTAATAATTTTATTAAGAGGGTCAGGACGTACGAAACCATCATATAGATTGGGATCAGCGTAACCACGGAACAAATTATGACGTGGTTCTACGTCTTCTAGGCTTGCTCGATGTAATTCTGGGACAAGCCTTAGCCATACTGATAACTGATGTGCTCTATAGTGATTTTTCATCTTTGGTTTTATACCTGAATTACAAAAAAATAAAAAACATCTGTAATAGTAAACTTTTTTATTCTTTAAGTTAAATATTAAAACTTATAACTAAACACAATTATAAATTTCACAATCGATTGGTATACCAGAATTTATAATAAACAAATATTATTTACAATATAAAAATTTATAATAATTAATTTATTTATAAATATTAGTTTTAATTACATATCAAGTAATATTACAATAATGTGTAATTAAAGTATATAATATAAAATACAAAGTAGCTGATTTTTATAATAAGTTATATAACACGAGTATTTAAAAAAGTAAAATGATTAATTTTTGCAATTTTTCTTATGAAAAATAATACAACAGTATTTTATTTTATTTTAAATAACACCATAACTTTGTTTCGTATAAAACGAAAAACGATTTTTCTTAATAGCAAAAAACGCTTTGCTCACGAAAGAATGATAGAATTGAACAAAACAAAGCAGAAATTATGCCAAAAATCGAAGATTATGAAAATAGCGATCGATGGAATTGTTTTTTTTCGTTATTAAATTAATTGATTGAATTGCGAAAAATAAGGTCCTTATTGTTTAAAAATGCGTGGTTTACTTTTACTCGTAACAATTATTTATTTATTTAATTATTAGCAGATTATTTGTCTGTTGTAGCAAAATTGGTCAAATCGTTATATCTTTCGTGGCAATCGGATTATTTAACAACAATACTTATTCACGATTAGACTGCAATTTATTTTCAATAAATCGAAAGAGAGAATTTTAGTGTTGGCTCGTAATACAAAGAGAAAATGGACTTTACGTAATGACCGTTAAAATTTACAATTGTATTGAATAGTTTTTGACATCTCAAGTCAAGCCTGAACCGGAATCGCTAGCCCCATCACTTTGATTTTAATTGTTACTTCGCTTTTTAGTAAAAACTGCTGCACTTTGCAAGTCGTTCCATCAGCAAAAGTTCCCATTCTTAGGCTTAATTCGTAGTCCGCAATCGTATTTCATTATTTATCAATAAATATTTCCCAATGTATGTGGCAATATGGGCGTCGAAGGTTTTATTTTGACAAACCCTCGATCGACAGTTTCGTGACCTTCGATCATTAGCACAATTTCCTGTTACATTTTATCCAATTCTATGGTTATTTCGTGCGCGAAGTATTTTTAAACTGAATAGGAAAAAATGAATTTTAATCGAAATGTAAACTTTGAATTCTGAAAGCATGATATGAAATCTATCAGAAAAACATAGGCCTTGATCGAAGATGATGTAGGAAACAAAAAAATTCTAAACGTAATCTGCAGATAGTTTTAGTAAAATTATAGTGCCTTCGTTAAAGAACGACTGTAACGTAATTACCAAGCACGCGTCAGATTCATCAGTAGATGGAATCTTCAACTTTAGCTTGCAAAATTTGGATTTTTTGTTTTAAAAATAATTTATTAATTTTTGTAAAGTTTTATGATCAAACTCCTTAAAAATATTAGCTCGTAATACATAAGCAAAACCGATGTGAAATTGAATAATAGGTGGCTTACTCGTTATAGACATGTGTACTACATAAATAAGTTTAAAACTAAAATAAGCGTTCTTTACATTTTAAAACAATTTAAACTTTGGATAACGAAATATTTTAATCATTATTGTTTTTCATTAGCAAAAAATAAGACAAATTATTTGAGGTACTTCCTCTTAGGACTACTACTATCGAAATGAATAGAAGCTTACTACGATGTTTCAAATCATCAAAAGAATTGATATTTACTGCATTAAAATTTAATTGAACCTATTCCTTCAAGTTTTGGTTGGTATGAGTTTATAGCATGAAAAAAATCATTGTTCTCCCTTTTATTGTACTTCTTTATTTTTGTTATTATAACTATACTGATACTGCTTTCAGTTTTAATTGGCAAAGTTATTATTTATAAGAATTCTTAACATTGAAGAAGGCAACTACGATTAATTTTTTCAGTTTAAAATAACTTTTATAAACTTTTGTATAATTTAATTAACATTATTATTAATCAAAAACTAATAATTCGATCAAGCTAAAATTTTGTATAAATAAAGTGCACATTGATCTCTTTAATTTACCAAAACTGGAAATCTAAATATTAAAAATAACAGTTATAAATTTTTTAATTAATTTAATATTTTTCCAATTTTTGGAAATTTCTCTACTCTAATTTTCCAATTGGTTTATATACAAATGAATTTTCTTCATAATTTTATTAGCAACAAATCGTCAATTGACACTATAGTGTTACAATTACAATTTTTAATTTAAAAAAAAAAAAGTAAAAAATATGCATTTTTTCCTTCAAATTCTTAAAAAAATTCTGAATATCATGAGTGACATTTTAAAAAATAAGAATTTACTAATTTTTGTTACGAATATAGATATATTTCATTAGTTGGTTTTTTCATGACCTATAAAGTGTTCTATTGCTTGATTCAAATAGCCAAATAACGACATAACGCAGAAATGTTATTTATAAAATTATACAATAATACTTTTAGTATACAAAAATAGATACAATATTTAAATGTTAAAAAAAACAGCTATCATATATATAAAAAAAAAAAAACAAAAACCAAAATATAAGCGTTTATACACATATATTAATCCGAAACGTTTTCTTGTATGATCATGATGAAACATCGTTTTCACGCTAGATTACTACATTATATAATATAAATATTTTAATTTTATTTATTTGTTTTAGTTATTTGTTTTGTTAGATATTTTTTATTATTTTATTTTAGATTCCGTTAACGGCTGCAGAGTGAAACACATAATGTACACGAAGCACAGTTAATAAATATAGTTATAGAGCAAAGGAAGATACACAGAGGGAAGAGAAATACAGAAAAAAGTGCAGTGAAAAAAGGAGATTAAGAGAGAAAGAAAAGTGAAAGAAAAAAAAGCAGAGTAGTGAGTGAAAAAGTGCCAAGAAAAAGAGAAAAGTATATGGTTAGGAAAAGGCGTAATACCGGCGGGATGTGACAGAGGTAAAGGGACGTCAATTGACGTCGAAATACAACAAAAGCGCGAACCGCGTCGAGAGCCCCAGAGTAGAAGAGACAAGGACATTCAAAGATAAGACAGGACTTGTAGAATGACAAAATTAAATTACAACAAGACTGTGATGATATAAATATGTATTATTACTAACCTGTAAAATGAAATAATTAAATTAATTTGTGTAAGTAATTAGGTAAATTTTGAATGAATGAATGATAAATGATATTATTAAATTAAAAATATTTTATGTTGTGATGTACTTACGGATATGATGAATATGAAATTTTATTTATATATGATTAAATGATATTTTATTCATTGTTGACAAACTCTCAACATGCGGCCCATGTTTTGCTTTGATTTAATACAATAGCGGAAGTCTTGCTAGCATAGACGGCGCTTAAGTAGTTGAATTAGAGTGAGATAAAGATAGGCGCGAATATGTATTTTGATATATGTATATATTGAATTGCATAAATGAAGTGATGTAAGTGTAGTAAAAATGATTTATGTTGTGCCGCCACAAGATGGCCGATAAGTGTAGTTTCTATACTTATCGGTCAAATAATACTTTTCTTTTGTATATGAATTGAGAATTCTGATTGGCTATTTTAATGATAACCAATTAGAATTTAAATCATGACAGGTACAAAGGAAAAGGGACTTGTTGGCTGTGATGCGACCAATATTGAATTTTCTGAATTTAAATAAAAATCAGTAAATTTAATTATTGGTTTAATTTTGATTTAAAAATTAAAATTAATAATGTGAGGGGGCGGAACTTTCTTGATGAAACCGAAAAAGAAAGTCAGTTATAAACTGTTATTCAATCAGATAACATATAGTTATAATTATTAAAAAAAATATTATTATTAAAATAATAAAATAAAATATATATTATATTGATTTATCATCATATTTATAAAATTTGTTATTTTTATTATTGTTATAAAATTAATTAAATTAATAGTGAAGTGGTGTAAAATTTAATAATTGAGTTGAAGATTTATAAGAATATAATTGATAAAAGGATATATATATATATATATTAATTTCCAAGGATATTATTGATACTTATATATATATTTAAAAGGATTTTATTATTAATAAATAAATTTTATTAATAGATTTTCTAATTAATTATAATTATAAAAATAATAAACTACGAATAAAGGTAACATTTTAATATATATGATATTAATATATTTAATATTAATAATAATTATATAAATATTTATTCAAAATTTGTGTTGTGTTGGATATTAAAGGGTTATAGAGATTCGCCCGAAAATCTTATATTTTGGCGCTGGATTTCCCCTTGGATTTTGTTGTATTTTTTTTAAAAGTAGTGTTGGTTAAAATTGTTAAATAATATTTATTTAATAATTTTAATAATAAATAAGTGAAGTGTTGGAAAATCAATTAAATATAATACAGTTCAGGAGAGTTTATTTTTGTTAAATTGAAAAGTTTAATTTTAATGAATTCACTGTATTACAAGACATACATAGGTATCAGAGAAATGGGAGTGCCTAGATACCTCAGAAAAATTGGAAATGCAAAAGATATGAAAATAACCGCCAGAGTTAAATGTGGTAACATAACCACCAGCAATAGATACTGGCTGAATATAGAAGAAAGGAGATGCCCACTATACAGGGAGAAAGAAGGAGATTGGGGACATTGGATAAAGAAATGTGAGAAGATCAGACATTTTTGAGGATCTCAAGAAAAGCAGTAAAGAAACAGACACAGACTATGACTACGGCATAAAAACAAGAATAAATGGCAAGACAGAGAAAAAGGCAATAATTAAAGCAACAAAAGAGGTAGAAAAGAGAATAAGAATAAAAGAGCAAGAAAACGAGTAAAAAAGCAAGAGAAAGAAAAGTGCAAAAGAACAAAAAGTGTAAATAAAAGTGAAAGATGTAAACAAACAGTGAAAAAAATGTAAAAAAATAATATACATGGTGCATCCACGAAGTGTCAAAAAACTGAAAAACATCTTTCGCGCGGAGTTAAATCCTGCCGCGCCTAATTATCAAAAAACAAAACAAAAAAAAAGACAAATGCGGAAAGAGTTTGTCGACATTTTAAGACCTCTCCCGCATTTCTATGACGAATAGGCGAAAAATGAAAAAAAAAACTCGATACTTCGTGGATGCACCATGTATATACAAATGTAAATATAAGATATAAGTGCAAATGCAATATATAATATGTAAATAACTAAAACTATGTAAAAAACGGAACCCCGGGCCAAATGGCAGGGGCGTATAAAATAAATAAAATATTATTTTATTATTTATTATATTTTTTATTAATATATATTTTAATTTTTTTTTAAATGAATTTACACCTGATAAGGATGGTTAAACAGCCACCAAGACGTTGTGGTTTATATAGGATCTATAATTTATTATTTTATATAAATATGTTTTTAAAAAATTATATAAAATTTCTCTAAAAAAAGAATCTTGAATAAATATCTATTATTATAAAATTTATGATTGAAATTATATGATTAAATGTAATATTTCATACCAAGTTCTAAATATTTTTGGTGCACAGGATCATACTGGTCCCAAATAAGACTTCGATAACGACTCTTCTCTCGACTAGAAAGTAAAATCCCATCTTTTCCTTGAAAGTGTTCTACTGCATTTGGATTACTGTGAAATTATAAATAATGAAATTAATAATTATGTAACATTTGTAAATTAATATTATAAAAAATTTTTTATGTTTACTACTTTTTTATATCATAAAATGTGCACTAAAAGTAACGATTACGTATAGTGAAATTATATTTGAAAAATAATGCTTAAATAACATTAATTATTAGGTTGTGTTATTCATATTTTATTCCTCATCATGATGTAAAAAAACATGAAGTAAATTTTTGCTTGTTGGCTAAATGCAAATTAATCTTGTCTTTGTTATTATATTAATAATTTATTTCCTTTCAAATTAACTATGATTCTCATTTAAATTCAGTATATTCTTTAGATTATGTTTCTTTACAATATTTAGTTAGATATTTTTCGTTTAGTTTAATGATAGGAATAAGACACATAAAAACAGCATAAATTCATTAGAATATAAGATTGATTCCAGAATTATAATCATAAATTTACCGAAATATTGAAGTAGTTGTAATAATACAGGCAATAATAATTACAGTAATAAGAACTATCATGAAATGATGAGATATAATAATAATAATGGTAATATGAGTTACAATAGTAATAAAATAATTATAATCCGAGCAAGGGATCAAATTAGGATTATAATCAACCAAATAATGGGCAACAATATTCATAAAACGGTTGAGTCAAATGGCTAATGTATCGTTAAGAAAATGTACCTGCTCAAAATATTGACGATACGAATGATTTAAAGTAATAAATTATTCAGCAAAATCCCTCGATATTGAGCAGATATTCTCAGAAAAATAGAAAAATTTTTCAATTTTAAAAATGGTGGGAATAAATTTTGTGAAATGGAAGTGGAAATTACTGGTAATTTTAATATATGGTGAACATTTCACAAAAGATAAAAAATCCTTTTACGTAAATACGGAAGCAGAGGTATTAATCATTAAAGAAAAAAAAGAATAATTAAGAAGAATTAATAATAATGATAAACAGTTAATTAAGAAAAATTAAGTTAATTAAGATAATTAAGGGAAATAAAATGATAATGATAAATAGTTTTTCACATTGTAAGTGCTTAAACGAGGGAAGTATACAAATACATTTTGACGATATTAAATGTGAATTTCATCTTATCCAAGATGATGTCCCAATTGATGTAGACAGAATCATGGGATGAAACATCATTAAAAAATATAATGGCATAGTTTATGATGAAAAAAAGTTAATAAAATTAGGTGATATACTAATACCCTTTGCTCTTGATAATACCATTTAGATATCTGCTAAGATAAAAAAAGTAATATATGTCCTCTTAAAAGGAGATAACCGTATAGGCTGCGTACTAGCTCAAAAGCTAGTTCCAGGTTTGTTATATTGGAACTTTTTATCAGTAAACCAGAATAAAATAATGTTTTCCCATTGTATTAACTCGAATTCACAACTAGTTATGATACGATTGCATCTGATAGTATTACTGTCATGTAAAATGATTCAAGATAGAGATTAGATAGATGTTGGTGAGAAGTAAAACAAGAGAGGTACAAAAATAAACATCGCAAGTATTAACTGACTAATTACAGAACAATAGGCGCAAGAATTTTGATATTAAAAAATGATCTAGTATTTTTAATCGATATCAATAACTAATCATCGATATAACGAAATTCAATATTTAGCTAAATAATTTTCATACATAATGGAAAAAAAGGCTACAAAAAAAATTATGGCTCTTGTTGATTTAGAGGATAGTACAATGGACATGAAGGGAAGAGAAAAAAATATATAATTTACATTTATATAACCATTTATAATAATAATTTAAATAGTAATTAACAAAAAATATATATAACAAAATATTATACACTAATTAATGAATCTGCACGAATCTATAATAAATAAATGGTTCTATAATTAATATATATTAATGATAATTAGTCATACAACAAACCGAAACATCAAGTTATAATTAAGTAATCAGTGCGAAAGGAAATACAAGGATATATGGAGATTACTAAATAACAGAAAGAATCGAATGAAAAAAATTTTCTAGTCAGAAGAATGAAGAAATAAGAAAAAAGACAATAATAACATTTATATATATATATTTTAAATTGAAAGAAATAAAATGTTAATCATAATAATACTATGTACTTTTAGTTTTTTAAGAAAGTAAATATTATCGTATCGCTATAAATCGATGGGGATATCTACATCATGGTCCCGGACATATCACGTATGCAACATGATACTATCAGATATATAATAAGCATCGCTGCTGTCGAGAATGTCAAAACAGTAATCAAGTAAGAAAGATTTTAGAAAAGCATATATTTATGATTTAACGAAGGAAGCGGAATTTTTTTATGTTATATTTTTAATCGTGGATGAAGACATTGACGTTGTAGCTCCGGACGTATCATGCATTTAATGGAATAGCACTCACAAAGGCGATACAATACAAAATACTGAGAACAAAATGTTACTTATGTCGTCAAAATGATCAGTTAAATCCCGAGAATGGATGAACTAAAATGAAACTGAGTAATCAGGGAATCGAGTTATGCTAAGAATAACACAAAACTCGTGGGCCATCACGTGCAAGAAGGTATCATTTTATGAAAATTTCGTACCTGACCCTGTAAGATGAATTTTCCAAGAAAAAGTTGAAAAAAAATGCAGGGATACTACTTATGTGCCCAAATATCATCGCTTTTGTGGAAGAACTCACGGATTTAGTAGCTTTCCATCCGGAGCAGGTAATGAGTAAAATCAGGAGAAACGGATGGGAAATTCTGATTCGGGCGACAGTCGACACATACTCCGAAAAGCATCTAGTATGGTCAACAATTAAAATCATAACTTCAACTTTATTCTCGATAACGAGTTGACTAATTTACGGTCACAAGTACAGTCTGATTTTCTTTTGTATCATGCGAACACAACGTTAATACTTTCTCTTTCAATTGATTTGGAATAAATAACAGCCAATTTACAAATAATTGTCGTTCTTCATTATTTATTCGAACCTTGAAAGGGTTAAACCGTTTAGACGTCTTTAACTACGGTAGGTTCTTTTACCTGAGGTGAATTATGTTACTACAATTACAATTATATAAGCGATAAATAAAATACGAAGCAATACAAATTTCTGATTTCATTTAAAATTTAATTATAAATTAAATTACCCTGTTTTAACAAAATTTGCAAAGTATTGAATAATACTTTGGGATAGTGCTATCTCGGCCCTTGTATAATTCCGAGGGAAATGTCCCAACCCTTCAACTAAAGGTGCACCAAAAACGAAGGGCAGTTCCTCACCATGAACAGAGCCCATTTTCTAAAAAAGAAAAGAAAGAAAGAAATAAATATTGATTTAATCAATATTATATCTTCTGTTGAAATGAATAATTATTAAATTTGAATTTATAAATTTTTTGTATTTTTAATATTAAAAAATCGAATATCTGCATTTTAAAATTTTACTATATACTTAACGTAATGAATTTATACAAATATTATTTTTAAATATATTTTTGAGTTTTTCTATAAAATATTATATAATGTTTTTATAATAGATATTGTATAGTTTTATTCTTAATATCGTCTTCTATTTTCTTTAGATTTTAATTGTTTTATATGTAATATGTAATATGTTTAATATGTAGAAATAGTAATGAAAAAATATATCTATTGCAGATTTGAATTAAATTTATATAAATATAAATTAATTCTATCGATATATTTTAAATTTAATTCTGTATAAATGTAAAATTCACATTATTATTAGAAAATTCTTAAATAACAAGTAGTTGATTTATAAAGAATTGAAAAATAATTGATAGTTATGCTATTCCTATTTGACTTCAATAAATTTGTAGTTAAGATTATTTGATTATATTAGTACATAAAATAAAATAGGAATATCACATATATAATGTATGTGACGTGATATTATGTATCACATATGCGACGAATTTCAACATACCTAAAAATAAAAATTACTGGTTTTGATAAGTTCATCATCCAGTACAGTAAAGTATAGAATAGAAACTCGCGGAAATGTTAATCGTTGGGAAATACACAATGAAACCTGTGAAATAGGCATTGACCAGTAAGTTGAAATATTGATTAAAGAATGTTGATGATAGATGACAAAATGCTAATCAAATCTGAAAAATAGCAACGGTTCCTGGTAAGAAAAACCGCAGAGATTAGCAATTTTATCAAAAGAAGAGGTGATGAATAAAATTAAAGTTAAGAGTTCAATAATTCCCTTTTGGGTTCAAGTTGAAGTAACATTGCGACAAGCACTTTCAATTGTAAATGATTAATATAACGATTGTAACTTTAACTTAGATAAATGATTTAACGAATTCACGGTCATAAGTAAAATCTACTTTGTTTTTACGTGCCTGCACTATTAAAATCTCTCTCTTTCTTCCAATTGATTGGAAATAAATAATGAATAATCTTTGTTATTCAATTATTTAATCCGATCCTTGAAAGGATTAGAGCGATTCAACCGTTTTAGCTAAAGCAGATCTTTTTGCTTAGAACGAAATATATTTTTATAATTATAATTATAAATACGATAAATTAAATACATAAAAATAGGTATCAATTATTATTATATCACTAGAAACAGAAACACGAATACCTATCGATACCCTACTTATACTTTATTTTACTAATATGTATGATATAAATGAATTGAAATAATTATATATGATCATTTTACGACAGTTTCAAAGTTGAAACATGTATAATATATTATTTCTAATTGATATCAATAACCGCTTTAAATAATTACAGGACTGATCGATTCATTTTATACCATATGGTTTCCAATAAAATATTTAATATGTGATGAATCATACAGATTCCTATTCTTACATAGAAGTATATATATTTTCTTTAATTATTATCAATGCTGTGTTAATTATTGTTTATTTCTACACAGACAAATTTGTTCTATAACTTCTTTATTCTTGGTTAAATATAACTATGACTTACAAATTATAAACTTAATTTCCATATACGATCATATTATTATTTATAAATTTTAATAGGATAATAAATTACTATTGATAAAGGTAAATAATTTTCAGTTTAAATATTAAATTTTATATCATATATTTATGTGACCTATTTTATTGAATATTATTATTTATATTCGATATATATATATAATTGTAGTGTAACTTATATTTAAGAAAAAATACAGTATTTGTATTTTTATAAAAAGCTATTTAATTCCTTATTTCACATCATTACGAAATCTACAGAAGCATGTCAATCAAATTTATGAGTAAGGCATATGTTATGATAAACTATGAAAACAGAGTATCATGATTAAATGAGCAATACTGAATACTCCATTGTTTTTATATGGTATTATCATATACATTAAATATTTATATGCAATTAAAATTTCTTATTATTGATATGAATTTGGGAGTTTTATATTATCTACCCTAAATAAAATGATAAAATCGTTCTAAACACTTCGAGGATATAAATAATTAATTAACAATTATAATTTACTTGATAAATTGAATATTATATTTTTTTCAAATAAATAGAAGAAAATTTAATTTGTTGCAATATAATCCCTATATATTTACCGGCATTAATTATTTAAGTATTTATTAAATTGAATGTTTCAATCGTTATATTATTTATCACGATCTAAATTACGTTCTTAGATATCAATTCCACTTAAGTCTGAACCGAAATTCTTCAACTGTTATTTATGATTTAACAAATCTCCTCTTTTTTTGAAGAAAATGCTGATATTGATAGCGAGTTCTCGTGAAACTATTCACTGCTAATTTTTCTGATCTTAATCGTAAGTTATCATAATCGTTTCTGGAATAATATTTTATTATATGTTGGTCAATACTCATTTCTCTGCATCTTTTATGTGTGTAAGTGATTATTCTCTTAAGTATACTAAAATTCGTCGCGTATGTAATAGACATCACGTTATTACAGATATATAAAAAATAATATTTTCTAGTAGTGTTTAGTAATTCTGTTCTGATATTCAAAATTATATTCAAATACATAAAGAATGGACGTTAAGTTGTATATTTATTTCTATCCATCTTACGGAACATGACAACTTCTGGAGGTTTGAACGCCGACCTCCCTCTAGTACTAGTCCCGGGTGCCTTGAACGATAGCTGCCGATGAAAGAGTAGCGCGGACCAGGCTTGCGCCGTTTTCACGACGATACGGCGATTTGCATGTTATTATTGTATAATTTGTATCCGCTAACTCCTTCCCACCCCAATTTAGTACAGATAATATATTTTTTTATGAATATTATGAATATTTTTATTAATATAAATATATATGTCAATGATTATATATATTTTTATGTATATGTTTTGTATGTTTTCATGTTTTATGTATGTTTGTAATGTATGATGTGTCTTGGGTTTGTTTATTAATGTTGTGTGTAAGCGTCTCGCGTTTGTTTGTATGTATATGTAAGTGATTCCGTGAATGGGAAATTTAATATCTACGTGTATGTGTAAAAAATATTCGATGTATGCGCGTATTGACTAGTGTATGTTTGTATGAGTGTTCGCGAGATTAAAGCCCGTTTAAAAAATTTAATTCGCGGGCCGCGAGTTCCATTATTTGCTAGAAAAACGTTCTCATGTAACTTTATTTTATAATTCTTTTTGTTTAATTAAAGTTTACTAACCGCTTTAAATTGGAATTATTGATTCTAAAATACCTCACCCTGTCTAATTCCCTCGGACGAACCTGGACACCAGCGAGCGAATCTCAGCGCGAGAGAACTTCTCGTCATAATCTTCTAATCTTAATAATACAATATTACTAAATTATATAAATGAGTCGAAGCTATATGTGTTACTATATTTACTGTAAACGAGTATTTACAAATATATTTAACATATTGCAAAGATCATTAAAATTTTTTGGACAAATTCTTTTTTACATAAAGTGAATAACGATATCATAAATATATTATATATATGTATTTCATGTATTGTCTAACCTGCGGATAATCACCATCCTTGATTTGATAATCAAATACATAAAAATAGGTTTTTGGTAACGGTTCTTTATCAATGTCATAACCTTGTAATACTGCATGTATTTTTGATTTTTTATTATGTCGAAGTGTAAAAAGATCTCCAGTTTGAATAAGTGGTGCTACAAATTGAGCATCACTCAATGCTTGAACACAAGCATCACGTGTATTTACTGGATGCTGAACTGTTCTTTCCCAATCTGTGTATTCATTAATAATCTGTAATATTGTGTTACATAAAAAATTATCAACACATAAAAATTATGGTAACATAATATTATAGTACAGTTCAGTACATTTGTTATTAATTATTTATTATAATAAAAAGTATATTAAAGAGTATATGCGAATAAATGCAGATATATTTAATATAACAAAACAATTTATAAAATATGATTAAAAACATTTGTTAATTAAAATTAGATTTTAGAACAAGTAAATAAAATTTATTAATTACATTATAAAATAATAAATTAAAACTTTAAATAAGCACTATTACGAATTGTGAGTCATTCACATCATTAAAGATAAACTCTGAATTTTATTAATATGCGCAGTTAGAGGAACATAAGCGATAGTTGTTCATGAACTTTTCACCGCGACGTGTAGATAATTATTACTTAAAGTCGAAGCAAATAGTTAATGTTTTGTTTATTTGCTAATATCGTTTTTTTACCGTTATTTTCTTATATTTACTGTATCATAAATATTTGTGCAAATTCCTCACAGTATTTTAGAATATTTATGTAAATCTATCGATTTTTCATGAATTGCATAGAATCTCAACAAGTAAAATATTGTAATATTTTAAGATTTCAATTAAAGTTTATCTATGTCTAATGGCAACTCAGTATTACTAATTCAAAATCCTCACCTTGCATCCTATTCGAAAAATGAACCCGGACACCGACGTGCCTATCCCAAGTTCAGGAGTTCTAATAGTTACACTATAAATATCTTAAATCTTCGATACACCAATGAGTTCTTACATTTCCTCTCTTTTTGCTGATATGATTATAAAAGATTGAGAATTAAAATACCTTAGAAAAATCTAAGAAATTGATAATTTTATCTTTTTCTTTTATTATAGTATAATATCTTGGTATTTAAAATAACACTTTCTCTTCTAATATCTATTGTCTTGCAAAATTAAAATTCTAAAAATTTTTGATTGCGAATTATAAACGAAATTCAAATTATTATCAAGTGTTGAGGACTCTTGAAGCCTAGAAGAAATCTGAAGTGGTACAGCTTTCTGCTGATACAGAATTTGCACACATCGTCTTTTAGGACAATACGCTCACTAATTAACGATCGTCATGAAACTTATAAGTCAAATAATATAAAGTATAGTTATCAATAAGTAATTGTAATTCATTTTGCAATAATTATATTTTATATATTTATTGTTACTGATTGTATTAAAGTTAAACATCTAAACTATAAATTCATAAAGTATGGTTTATACTAAATGTATAAATGATAATTTTATATAGAAAATTTACTAAATATTCATTTACTTGCGTGCGAAATATTGAAACGTAAAAAAAAATACGTTAATGACACTTTTATTTTCGGTTTAAAAACGAGATTAGATTGAATTTGAATATTTGCGAATTACATTTTAAAAATATTTATTTTCAAAAGGAATATATGATTCAGGATTATATATTTAAGTT
Source organism: Eupristina koningsbergeri (assembly GCA_018907245.1). Classification (NCBI taxonomy): domain Eukaryota; kingdom Metazoa; phylum Arthropoda; class Insecta; order Hymenoptera; family Agaonidae; genus Eupristina; species Eupristina koningsbergeri. The sequence continues at coordinate 2,986,215 of JACCHV010000101.1, forward strand.
TTAATATTAAGATATACTCTTCAAATGCATTAAAATATTATAATATTTATAATATTTTTTACGTGGTTTATATTTGATAGAAAAAATAAAATATAAAATAAGTAATTGACTTTAATATGATTGTAACTGAACCTGAAATTTGTAGGTAACAAAATTAGAAATTAATAATTGCAGAAAACTAAACTAAAGAACAACTGATTCAGTAATATTGATTTGTAGCAATATTTATTAATTAATAGTCTTTAAATTCATAATAATCACTAGAAAAATGATGATGAATCGTAATTCTGTTATATCGCTGAATGGATAAGTGTGAAGTTACTATATATCACATATTTTTGTATCAATTTATTCTCTGAAATAAGTCATTAATTATGACTATGTTTGATCTCTTTCTCTCACTTACATAATTTTTGAGACTACCAGATAATGTCATAATTAATTTTTATAGTTTTATTTCCTTTTTTTATTTCATACATGGTTTATTAACAATCTTATTTCACATTAGTTTTAATCACCCTGTTATTCTTCTTCTCATAATCATATTTTAATTTTCACATGGTTTGATTATTAGAGATTAAAGTCAATTTGTTATGCTTAAGAATTATCAATTATATTTTTTTATCTATTTATTATTTCATAGAGGTTTTATTATATTTCTTAAGCTTTTCAATTTCATCTATCATGATCTTTCTTCTTATTTAAATTTATTTTTTTCTTCATCTTCTTTATCGGGTTACATAATCGTTTATCAATACTGTCGCATAATTTTTCATTTTCTATTATTCACTGCTATGATTTTTATCTAAATTACTACTCTTAGTGTAATAGAGGTTTTGGCAGAAGTTGGCTAGTTCATTTCTTGTCAAATGCTTAGTTACTCTTATAAATCTTAGAAATGGATTAGGATGAAATATTATACGTGTTTCAATTGTGAAGTATGTAATGTGATCTGTCATATACGCATCAAAATCCTACATATATAAGAATGAGAACGATTTGTGTTGCGGAAAGAGTAGAGTAAAACGTAACAAAATATCATTGATAGAAGAAGTTGCGGAGGTATCGATCGTTGGAAAATTGGGAATATTTATATATTAATAAATATTGCGCTAAAAACTAAATACATAACACTATTATGTATAAGTCGGTTTGTTGGCCATTTACTACTGATGTTAATCATACTGAATGGTTGTAGTTTGATTTATATATTTATCTCTTACTTTAATTTTTTTCGAGCATTTATTAAATTTTGATGTTCTAACATATTTCGAAGCTTATTATAATTAGGTTTCAATATTCTAATATACTCATTCATCAAGTGAGTTTCTATTTCCAGTTATATTCCAGCATTAACTCCTATGAATTTGATCTTAATTAATTTATTTCTGATTTAAAATTTTATTATTTAATTGAATTTTTTAATATTTATTATTTATTTTACAATTACGTCCCAGCTTTTTTGCCTAAGGACGGGCTCCGTTTTTTACAGTTTTGTACATATATTTTAACTTACATCTATTTATTTACACATTGTTATTTGTTATCACAGATCAGATTTTTATTTTCATTTTCACTTTCACCACAATCACACTAATTTAGTGTCCGTTGATTTTTTTCTTTTTTTTCTCTCTTCTTTTGTTTCATTTCATTTCTTCCTTTTTCTTCATTCTTTTCTCCACCTCTTTGATTTTCTTCATTAACTCCCCTCTTTTATCTCCTTTCTTGTCATTCAGTACGTTCATTATGTCTTTGTACGTCCATGTCCCTACTGTATTCTCCCTCCATTCCCTAAATATGTCCTCTGTATCGTCGCATTCTCTGGTTAGATGTGTTCAATCTCCTTCACTTTTCTCGCATAGTATACATCTTTTTTCCTCTGGTTTTCTCCAATATCTGTTGCTACTTGTGATATTGCCACATCTAACCCTGGCTGTCGTTGTCATCGTCTTCGGGTTGAGGGGTTGTTTTAAGTATTCTGGTAGTCCGTCCTTTTGTATTTCTCTGTATGTTGCATTATATTTAGATTCATTTATTCTGCTTCGTCTGTCTTGTCTCTGTATATCTCTGTTTTATCTCCATGTATACGTCTCTTCCCTCTCTCTGCCATTGTTCTATTTGATTCTTGCTCAACCCTATCTTGTTGAGCCACTTCTCTCCCTCTGCTTTTCCTTCCTTTCTCTGTATTTCTCTTTTTTCTTCGAAAGTTTTCCTCACCCATCTGTCTTCCTCCATTTGCTTTATTTTGTCCTCGTATTTTAGGGTTCTGATGCCCCAGTCTATACTCATTTTGTTTTCGTCTGTCTCTTTGTATACAAGGTATCTGGGGGTGCAAAAGTCTAATCTCAGCGTCCACCTCAACTAATCTGCCTTAATTCTCTCCATCTCGTCGCTTCCTTCCGCTCCTCATATCTCTACTCCGTACTCCAGCACCCCCTTTACCAGGTAGTTGAACAGCATTTTTCTGGCTTGGAAGTCGCCTGAGCACCTTCTCTCTGCAAGACCCCATGTCTTTTTTGCAGCGATTTTTCCTTTGTATATCCTTTCCTTAATGTGCTCATGGTACTTCCCATCCTTCCTAAATACGAAGCCCAAATACTTAAACTTGTGCACCATTTCTATTTCTTTTCCCTTCCATTTCCATATCTCCTTCCTATGTTTCCTTTTCTTTCCGATTATCATCATCTTCGTCTTCTCTGCATTCAATTCCATTTCTCTGTTTTTCAGGAATTTTTTCAGTGTCCTCATCATTCCCTGCATAGCCTCTCTGCTCTCCCCTATCATAGTTAGATCGTTTGCGTATGCTAGGCTCCATATTCTTTTATCTTTTAACTTAACTCCTCCCACCCTATTTTGTTCCATCTCTTTTTCGATCCCAGCTATGTAGAGGTTAAACAGGAAGGAGCTGAGACTACATCCTTGTCTCAGGTCCTTATTGATCCAGAACTCTTCCGAAATTCCCTTCTCTGTTTTTATTCTGCATCCTGTTCTCTTGTAGATTTTTCTTATTAAGTCCGTTGATTCTGTGTCGCATCCTTGTTTTTCCATTATTTCGCACAGTTTTCCCTGTTCACAGTGTCAAACGCTGCTTTGAGGTCCACGAACAGTATATATATCTCTTTCTTATCTTTGATATTTTTCCTTATAATGTGATTTAGTATATATATATTGTCTATCGTGGATCTCCCTCTCCTGAATCCTGATCTTCTGGGAGCAATTTTCTATCTTCTACAATTTTCTCAAGCCTATTTTTCAAAATTCCGGTATATATCTTGTATCCCGAAGTCAGCATGGATAGCCCCCTGTAGTTTTCGGATCTATTTCTTTCTCCTTTCTTATATATCGGTACTATCATTGCCGTCCTCCATTCTTCTGGAATATTCATCGTTTGCATGGTTTCTTTGATTATTTCTTCCAGTCTCATGCAAACTTCCCTTCCACCGTGTATCCATGCTTCGTTCGGGATACCGTCTATACCTTTGGCTTTCCTCTTTTTTAGTTTTTTGCATATCTCCCTTATCTCTTTGGTCTCCACTGTCATTTTGTTTTTACTCCGTCTTTGTCCCTCTTCTGTTTTTTCTCTTTCTCTGTCTCTTTCTGTCCCTTCCAGTAATTTCTTATAATAGTCTTCCCATGTCTTCATTTCTATATTTCCATCTCCCTTTTCTTTTTTTCTCCTTCCCCTGTTAATGTAGTCCCATATCTGTCCTCCGTTTTTCAGTTTTTTTAGTTCTTCCTCTTCTTTTCTTCTCCATTCTTTCATCTTTCTTCTACATAGGTCTTTCCAACTCTTCCTTTTTCTGTGTATTTCTCCTTCTTTGCCTTTCCTTTTTTCCATCTTTTCAGGGCCTTCTTTGCTTTGTCTTTTGCTCTCCTGCATTCCCTATCATACCATTTCTTTTCCCCTATTTTCCATGCCCTTATCTAAATCTCCTTTTTCTCTATGCTTTTCTCTATTACTTCTTTGACCCCATTACATAATTTTTCCACGTCTCTGTTGTCGTCTTGTTTCTTGTATTCACCGTTCGTCTTTTCCATGTAATTATTTATTTCTTTTTCTCCCCATTTCATTATTGTTCTTTTTGTTTCTGTTGTTTTTTTGTATTTCTTTCTGTCTCTGTCTTTTGTCTGTAGTTTTAGTTTGATCGGCAGGTGGTCTGAATCTATTCTTTTTTCTATTGTAAATTTTTCTGTTTTGTCTCTAATTTCTCCGTCTGCGATTACCAGATCAATCACGGTACTCCCCCTTGCTCCAATGTATGTAAATTCGCCTTCTTCGTCTCCTTCTGTTGTCCCGTTCATTATAGTCAGTCCAATCCTCTGTAGTTCGTCTACAAGTTTCTTTCCTTCTTTTTCCACTTTCTTGTCTTTGCTTCTTCGTCTTTTCATCTCTTTTTCTTCTCTATATCCCATGACTTTCCCTTCTTCCCCTGTTCTTATGTTAAAGTCTCCCATTATAAGTATTTCTACTTCTCCACTGTAGCTCCCCTCTTCTATTTTTTTCCACTTTTTTTCCATGTCATTGTTGTTATTGTACACTCCCCATATATCTATCGTCTTTTTTTTCTCGTCTACTTTTATCCTTGTTCTCGTGAGCCTCTCTTCTTCTTCTTTTCCTATCTCTTCCACTTGTATCGTTTCTTTCTTTTTTACTCCTATTATAAAACCTCCTTTTGCTCTCCCTTTCATTTTTTCTTTTTTTGCACCTATGATCTTCCAGTTCAAGCTTTTTGGGAGTTTTTCTTTACACTTTTCCGCGTCCTTTGCCTCCACCCATGTCTCTGCCAAGCACACTACGTCCATCTTTTCTATGTATCTCCAAAAGTCTGCGTCCTTTCTCCATATTCTAGCTACGTTCCAGAATATGATGTCTAAGTTTCCGTTTTGTCTGTTATTTTTGTCTTCGTCTTTTGTCCTCTTTCTTTTTTCTTTTTTCTCTATTTTGTTTTCTCGTTTTCTTGCTTTTGTCTGTTGATGTTTCTTTCTGTCTTGCGTCCTTTTCTCGTCATGTCTCTTCTTTTTCTTTTCTTGTACAGTCCTGTTTTTTCTACCTTCCTTTTTTTTTTTATTGCCCGTCCCTTGTGTCCGTTAAATTTGCCTGTTTGTGCCTTTTGATCTCTTCTTCTTTCCTCTCTGTTGTCTCCTTTTCTTCTTCATTTTCCTTGTCTTCTGTTCTTTTTTTTTGCCTTCCTCCTCTTTCTCCCCCTCCCTTTTCTTTTCTCCTTCTGTTTCTCTTTTCTTGTTTACTTTCCTGTTTATATAATTCCATCTTTCTTCCATTCTCTCCGCCTCAATCCATCTCTCCCATCTACCTTTTTGAGCCCGACTTTTGCAAATATTCCGTGTGCCTTTGCCCTTCTCACCCACTCCCTTATCTCGTCTTGTTGCCTCCTTTCCTCGTATGTCAAGTCGAAGTCCAAGAAGATTTTTATTCCCATCAGTTTTTTTCTCTCCCCCCATACTTTATCCCTGGCTTCCTTGTTTTTTAATTGTATTATAATAGCTCTTCCGCTTTGCCATGTGCTTATGACCTCTTCTTTTGCTCCCAGTTTCTCCACAAGTAAGTTCTCTGCCCACTTTCTTACGCCCAATTTCTGTACCTCTCCCCTTTCCATTCCTTTTACCGCGATGTTCTCTTCCCTGTCCTTTCATTCTCTCTCCCACATTAGCCTCCGCAGACCCTATATTTCTATGTTCGAGATCCTACTTGTGTTGCTTATGTTACTTTCGCAACCACTGCTCCACCTTGTGCTTCTTAAATTACTACTGTCTCTGCTATTTGTGGCCGAGCTTTCCCTGCTGTCTCCTCTTCTCCCTTTACTTTCTTTTTCTTCCATGCCTCTCTCTCTCTTTTGTCTCATCCTTGCTTCGTTCTCGTCTCCGCTTGCCATTATTTCTTCCTTTATCTGCTTCATTTCATCTTCTAAGGCTGTCATCCTTTCTTCCATCTTCCTCGCCCATGCCCTAACACTTTCTTCATTCTCATCTTCCCTTTCTTTTATTTTCTCATATGTCTTTTCTATTCTGGTTATTTTCTCTTTATTTTCTTTCCTTTTCTTTTCATATATCTTTTCTGTCTGTGCAAATCTTTCTTCAATCTCTTTTTTTAGTTTCTCCAGCTCCCTCCTGTCTTCTGCTCTGCGTTTTTCCCGTTCTTCTATTATTTTTCTACTCTCTTCTATAATTTCATCTTCTTCTGTAGTATTTTTCTTTTTCACACTCATGCTTTCTAGCGTCATTTGTGAGCTTTCTCTTTTATTTGCCTTTCCTCTTGTCAGCATCGTTTTTTCTGCTTTGTTGCTCATTTTTATTTATCCTTAATTTTATTTTATTTTTGGGTTGTGTATGTTGTTTTATTTTATTTTATTTATTTTTACTATTTAATTTTGTTTTGTTTTGTTTCTATTGTTGTGGGTCCTTATTGTTTTTCTCTGGTTATTGTTCTAATTTTGTTGGTTTATTTTCTTTTAATTTTTATTTTTCAGTTAAATTTTGTCTATTGATTTTGTATTTGCTATTTTAGTTATTTTTGTTTTTGTTCTTATTTTGTTTGCTACTTTGAGGTTTTGATTGTTTATTTATAATTATATGTTGTAATTTATTTTAATTTTTAGTTTATTTTATTTTTAATTTTTATATTTTAATTTTTAATTTTTAAGTTTTTGGCAGGCGGTGTTCTTTTGTTTTTATGTGTTAATTGTAATCTATTTTATATTATGTGTTTATATTATATTTCTGTTATTGTTTTTCTGTATCTGTTTATTTTTGTTTATTTTTGTAGCTTTCATTTTTCTAATAAGAACTTTTGTGAAAAAATTTTTTATTTTTCAATAATTTCCAGCGGTTATATTATTTTATTATTGCTTTATTATTCTGTTGTGTTTATTGTATTTATCTAATTAATCAGCTTATTATTTATCCAGCAGTCTGTTTTTTATCACCTAGCAGTAAGATTTGATTGAAATGGGTCCCTCCCCTCAATCGCTGCTCGGTTTTTCCTGGTTTGTTCGTCTGTATAGTTGACGTAGGTCTCCTGACGTCAAAAGACGTCAGCGTTACGCCCGCCTTTTCCTATACGAACAGCCTCGTTCCTTGAGGTCCGCTCTAACCTCCTCGTTCACTGGTCTTGTTTTTTGCTTTTTTTTCCACTCCTTGCCGGTTGCTGCACACTTCACTCTTTGGCTCACTTCACTCCCTGCACTTTACTTGACAGCTTTTTTCTGTTTTACACTTTCCTTTGAATTTCTCACTAATGCTTTCCTATATACAACTGCGACGTTTTGCTTACACGATGTGTTGCACAAGACGACCGTTAACGGAATCATTGAATTTTTTAATAATTTTATTAAAAAAAATAAAGTGACTTTAAAGTTTACAAAAATATATTCAATATTTTTATAATATTTTTCAGTTTTTTAAAATATTCATTAATTATACAAACTAAAATAAAAATAAACTAATTTATCTAGTTTGATTTTTTTAACTCACTGTATAAAATATCTCAGTAAGATGATACATGTAAGTATTTCTCACATAAGTCCTTATGATTCGATCTCTGTGCTCTCCTTCAAAGCCCTTTTGAACATCTCGTTCAGTAAATTTCCATAAAGCCTCACTAGTTGTCACGCCAAACAATAAATCGTACTTATTATTACTGGTTATTGCTTCTCCATGGTCATTTTTTTTTGGTAAAATTCTGAAATAATTATATAATAATTTTTTTAAATCAAATTTAATATATTAAGAAAATTTAATAAAGTTTAATAACTATGCCGACATCTAAGTCATTTCTATCATAGCCAGATATTATCGCGGGTGTTATGTAGAATTGTGTAAGAGATCATAGTCATAGTGTCACGTATGTAACGTAATAATTCTTACAAATGTGAGATAATACAAAATACAGGGAACAAACAGTTATTTATGTCGTCAAAATGATCAGTTAAATCCCCAGAATGGGTAAGCTAGAATTAAACTGAGTAATCAGACAATTGAGTAGCAACAACGTGATTTTAATATGCAGTTGCTGAAAGGTTCCAGAAGGCACATCCGCGTGCGCCTATAGGACCCCAACAACTGACCAAGAGGTGCCGCCAATGCCTTTCGCGATAATTCTCGCCCATCCGCCGGTCTCGCAGAAGCCGCCGCGGTTTTTGCAGGTATAAAAATGCGGCCGTCATCTCAGGACAGCGAGTTTTCCGTCCGCTCTAGCGCCAATAGCAACTCTTGACTGCTTTCACAGGGAGAGATATAACTTTGCGCGTAGGGTGTTTTTCAAATTTTTGACACGGCGCGCTGAAGCGATTAGCGGAAAAATACTACGCGAGAATGTTTTGTTCAAAGATTATAAAAAAAAATTCTTACCTTTCTTTTTTGAAAAATGATTTATTGGTGTAGTTATAAACTGTGTGAAATAAAAGTTTTAAATTATTCAAAATAATTTCCTCCTGTATCAACACATTTTTGAAGGCGTGTTTCCCAAATTTCAAATATATCTTCAAACTCTTTAGCTTTGTTGTTTTTCAAAAATTTTTACATTTATTACTTTTTTTGCACTATATTGTACACTGTAGATCGTATTAAATTCAGTTTTTTCACGATCACTCTAATCATTCAAACGGTCTTAATTTTAAATTTCTAACACGCGCCCGGTATTCCTAACCATTCGAAAGTTTTTTGGGCGACCAGATCGAGGCTCGTCGATGATTCTTTCTCAGCCCTCTTTAAAAGCTCTGTGCCATTTTCCACTTTCCGATTTTGACATGCAATTATGTCCATATGCTTCTTGCAACATTTTATACATTTTTACACTGTTTTTTTTAATTGCAAACAAATTTTATCTCGTAACGCTATTAGAGTAGTCACTCCATCGCGCCGTGTCCAAAAACTGAAAAACACCCTTCGCGCGAAGTTAAATCCTGCCGCGCCTAATTATCGAAAAACAAAATCCAAAAATGAACAAATGCAGAAAGAGTTTGTCGAAATTTTAAGACCCTTCCTAAATTTTAACGACGAATAGGAACAAAATGAAAAAAAAACTCGATACTTCGTGGATGCACCATGTATATATATATATCAAATAAAAATGAAATGTGTATTCATATTACGTTTATAGATACACAGAAGAGATAGTCAAATTTATTTATGCTCAAAAGAGTACTATAAAAATAATGAACGTGTAGAATACAGAAGGTTAAATAATTTAATTGTTATTTATTGAGAAATTACAATAAATATGTAAAGCTATTTCTAGGTTTGCAGTAAAAATAACACAGGTAGCCATTTTCTCAAAGTAGTGCGCATGAGGTAACATCACGTATGATGTCAAACGTGTGATGAACAAGAGATAAAGATACGAGAGATTCATCCTCTTTTTTTAAAATCACCAGGAAAGTTTTACGTGAAAGGCGGACTTACTTTTTATTTTTGAGACTTGCCACTTCGATTAACCATCGACAGTGGTGGGTTGACACAAATGTTGTAATGGGATTATTTGACTGTAGTGACTATAACATCACTTGTATAAAGCCCGGTCATGTTTTATCAAAACCTGAATCAGAGGCCGATCGTGGGCGAATTTCCCTCAAGAAATTTAGCCCCAGTCAAAAGCTGTACTGCAGAATAGTTCACACAGTACAGATCAGACTATAAAAGTGAATACAGATCCTTATAAAATATGAGTTTATGACATACCATTCGAGAAAAAAATATCCGTATCAAAAAATTGAAAAACACCCTTCGCGCAGAAGTAAAATAGTGCCGCATCTAATTATCGAAAAAAACCAAAAAAACAAGAAAAATGGAAAAAAATTTTTTCTACATTTTAAAACCCCTTTAAAATCGTTGCTTTCAATATTCACCAAATAAAAAAAAAACTCGATACTTCGAGGACAGACCATATGTATGTTCGGCTTATGGCAAGTGATAAAGTTGAAATTTGATGTTGTAACGTCTGATCCTAGCTAATGAGTATGCTAGAGCTGGACTATAATTAATTATAATTTCAGTATTTGTATTGTAAATTTATACACAAACGATTTGTCAGTATATATACAATTATTATCGAGGATAGATAAATTATGAAAAAAAAATCTTACATTATATTTGTAAAAATTATTTTAATAAATTTAAGTTTTTAAATATATTAAAATTTTGTACTAGAGTTTGTAAAAATTATTTTAATATCTATGTAAATTTATATTAATAGGAGAGAATATAAATTTTTCCATATTAATGTATGGTAAAATAATGAACATAAATTTTGAATATATAATGCTTTAGAATTTCTCGACTGATAAAGATAATACTAATATACAATAGAAAGGTGGGAATGTGCAACTTTAATTTCGTTTTAACATTTTAAAAATTTGTTTAGAGTACCGGAGAGTTTTGATCTAAAAGCATAACTGCACAGGTGCATATGATACCTTCTTGTATGAAACATGCAATTAAAGAAAATTTGCACTAAAGAGAACATCAACTAAAAATATCAGTTACGAGATGTCTATTAAGAATCAACAATATCAGAACAATATTAAGATTTAATAACTGGTACATAATTTAATGTAGAAGTCGAGTATGAAACATAAAATTGACAAGCACGAATAGATGCTGTAGTAGGGGTTTCTTTCAACATTCAATAATTTTTGCGTTAATAATATTGTTCATTCCATTAATAAGTATAAAACGGTTGCGTTTGATTTCTCGCCGGGATAGGACTCAGCGGAGTCCGGGTTCGGGTCTGGTGAGGTGACAGGGCGGCGGAAAAAACAAGAAAAAAACACAATTTATGTTTAATTCAAGAAAAGAGGTTTTATTACAAAAAAATGTTTATTTTTCATACCGACAAGATTTTACAATTCTGTATACATTAAGTATACGGTGATTTTGTACAATTCTATTAAAAACCGGAGTTTCCGCGGTGACTCAATACAATTTTCCTTTATAAAAACTATTATTCAATTTTTCGCGGTAAATTACTTATTTACATGTCGAAAACTAGTTCACCATCACGCCGCTTCGACACGGTAGCGCTGCAGTCGCGGTGAGCGGTTGATTTGTCTGAAGGCCGCCAGGGGACGATGTGGTAGCCGGAACCTTTCGCGGGCTTCACCTCAGTCGTACGATGGCGTTATGCGCTGACGGACGGATTTTTCATCCTTCTACGAAGCAGCCCAGTGATCCTGGACAGTTGCTCGGCTTGAAGGTTTGATCTGCCGCTTTTGCGCTAATGCCCATCAGTACGACGTCAGTTATCACCCGGGTCGGATCTGGTTAACCCTGGCTCGTTCAAATGATCACCCGTCGTCGCCGACATCGCTAAGACTTCCCAACGCCGACGTCACGTCCTCCAGTGATTCTGGGAGTTCGACAGGAAAGTCGTCGTTAATAGGTTTCAATGAGTCAGTCGAGACTCAGGATGCCGTCTGTGGGGGGTGAGAGTCTCACTAATCCTACAGGTTGACTTCCTTTAGTCGTCCTCGGGAGGAACCCTCCAGTGATCCTGGAGTTGGTTCCGGAGGCCGGTTTGAGTCAGTCAACTGACCCTCGAAGGACTATGTTTGCAAATTTATTTGCGTCGGCGGAGTGGCGGCTTCCGCCGAGCACCGAGCGCGGGTGGGAGTGGGAGCACTCCTTGATGCGCAGCGTATCAAGACGACTGCGCGGATGGGAGCTGGTGGGGTGTTCGATCGGCTGCTGCGCCCCGAAAGCGCGCCGCAGCACAGTTTTCGTGAGAGATGGCTTTCCTCACAAGTAGTTTTTCTTCGCATCAGCTAATTATCGATATCATTCAATGCGTTAATAAGAGATATTTTCTTGGTTACCTTAATAACAAATATTTCACATTATTTTGATATGTAATTTTTTTTAATCCTAAATGATAATACCTGTTTAGCGAATTGTAATACAAATTAAAAATAACGATTTTAAGCTTTTTAGATTTTAAATTTTTATATCAAAATAATAAAGAATTAAGCTGATAAAATTATATAAATTATATATAGGAAATAAAATTCATATAACATTCTCAACATCAAAATACTGTTATTACTTAATAAATATAGTTAATAAATATAATCAGTGCATAATTTTTGTATTTTACCTTTTTTTGTATACTAAAAAATTAAAAATACAATATTAATTATTTAACTTTCAAGAATTTTAAAAATATATATATTTAAGTAGAAGCATTTAACTAGTATAAAAGTTTGATTGTTAATTCTTTTTTTTTACTACTGAGCCAATAATATAGTAATAAATCCTATACTTTTTTATTACACTTGAAGAAGAGTTCAATTATAAATTTTGTTGTTTACATTTAGATACGAATTATATAAAATCGAGATGTTGTTTACAATTATCTTTTAAAATGATCAGTTTTAAGCTGTCTTTACTAATATTCACAAGTTTTAATACATGGAGAATGTTTATCATATGTCTCATGCAATTATTAATGGTCTTCGATTAGTTTCTTTATTAAATTAAAACAAAAAGTAAATCTTCTTGAGAATTATGTTTTTTCAACACAAATATTGATACGTTTAATTTTTAATGAAAATTATTGTTTATATTTCGTAAAATGATAAATACTGATTTTATTAGCTCAATGATGACGCTTCATAAGTTTATAATGTAGTTGTAAGATAACCTGATATATTCATTGATAAGTGATATCATCTTCTATAAATCAGTTTCAAAATTAAGGCTTATATCTAATCAAGTAAAACTAATCATTAGGTAAGTAAATATAACTATTACTACTTAGTAATTTCATTCATTAACGGTTTTAAATTGTTGTAATTATATAAATAGTTATAAAAGTTTAATAAATGAGATTTCATTTATGCAATATGTAATAATATGAATATGCTGTTTTCATATTATTATTGACCTAGAAAAAAGAATAGTAATATTAATTATAAAATATTAAGTAGATTGGTATATTTAAAAAAAAAAATTATTAAATATTATTATTAATTTTAAATTAATGTTTATTTATTGTGATGTATTCACGGATATAATGAGTAGTAAAATATATTAAATAAATAATGTTTTCTTGATTGTTGACAACTTGTCAACACGCGACCCATATTTCACTTTTAATTTAATATATTAGCGGAAGTCTTGTTTAGCATAGACGGTGCTTAGGTCGTTGAATTGGAGTGAGATATAGATAGGCGCGAATATGTATTTTGATATATTTATATATATATTAAAATGCATAACTAAAGTGATGTGAGTGTTGTAAAAATTATTAATGTTGTGCCGTCACGAGATGGCCGATGAGTATAGTTTCTATACTTATCGTTTCTATACTTTGATTTTAATTTAAAAATTAAAATAGTGATGTGAAAGGGCAGAACTTTTTTTCTTTTTCAGAAAGGAAGTTCAGTTGAAAATTTTTATTCATTGACATAACATATATAGTTGTGAGTTGTTCTTAGTTTGAATAATAAAGACTTTGATATTATCCTTGATAATAATAAAATCTAGTATTTATAAATTATTATTAATCTAAATAGTGTGAGCTTAAATATTATTATTAACAATAGTGAAATTAAGAGAGATAAGTATATTGAAATAAAGTGGAAATTTTAATATATATATATATATATATATATATATTAATAATAAATTACTGGATCATCAAATTAATATTAATAGTATTAATCATAATTATTACAAATAAAGAAAAGAATAATACTACAATAATTAAATATCATAGTTATTATTATAATATAAAGGAATATTAATTAATTTGATTATTTATAATTGTAAAATCAATTTTACTATAGAGGTAAGAAATTATATATATATATAATTTTGATATTTATTTAAATTTTATTAATAATATAACTGTATTGTGTTGAATGATAAAGGGTATTGAGATCGAAAATCTCATATTTTGGCGATGAATTTACCCATTATTAAATTAATTATATTTATTTTTGTTGTTGTTATAGCTGTTGAAAGTTATTGGATAATAATTTATTTAATAATTTTTAATTGTTTAAAAGCGAAGTGTAGTTTTGGAAAAATAGTTAATTTGAATCACTAGCACGGTTCGGGAAAGTCGTTTTTATTTGATTTTTAATAAATTAAATTAAATAGATTTACCGTGTTACAACTAATATATTGTATGTATTATATATATTGTAAATTAAAACTACACTAAGAAAAATTTAATATATAAACATTTTATAGAAAATTCTGATTATTATTTAATTATGGTATTTCTATATTTAATTTTTTTCTTTATATATAATAAATTTTTTTTTATTCATTGTATTTTTAAATTCTAGTATTGAATAAATAAGTATATACAATTCAGAAATAATTGATAAATCTGATAATAATTATCTTTGTATCAATATTTTACTTTAGTTTATGAAAGGTAAAAAATTGTAAAAAGTATAATATATAAAATAATCTTATAAAAAAAAGTATTAAAAAAATTTTTTTTTAAATTACAAATGCTTTAAAATTTTGTACGCTTGTTTTTTTTGTTCAAATATAATTTTTAATATTTAAAGAAATAAATTATAGTAAATTAAAATTATGTTGATATTACCCAAATCCTTGAAGTTCTGTTCCAAGATAAGACATTAAGTCTTTTTGATAGTCAGGTTTTATAACAACACCATCAACGCTAGGCCCAAAAGCACTAAGAAAGGTTGGAGGTCTTATATCAACTTGCATCAAGGCTTCTAAACTAGTTTCCCGAAGACAATCAACAAGAAGTTCATGATCTTTTAATAAGTCTTCGGGTATTGAGCAATTTAACGATTTTGCTAACTTTAATGCATAAAAAACAGGATTATCTACAACAGCCCATGATGAGAGTGCGCTTCCAGACAATAGAATTGCTCTTCTAAATAGACCTATAAAGATAATCAATTTATATTTCTATATTCATTTTATTATTTAAAGTATATGTATAGTTAAATATATAAATTAGTATAAAATGTTTCAGAAATAAAGAAGTATGGTTTATATTAATAGAAATGTATGCTACTAATTAAAATTAATATATATATTGTAAGGGATAACCTTGTTACATTGTATTTTTAATCTTTATACAAAATTACGAAAAGATGTAGGTTCTCTAAAAGCAAGTACAAACTTATCTGTATCAATGACTCAAGTAGCAAAATTCCTCTTGCTAGAGGATAGCCGCGAAGATGGCGGAGTCCGGACGATTGGGATCTTGAAAACAGCGCGAGTCAAATCAAGATAGGAATCGGGAAATCTAGAAAGGCGCTTAAATGAATAAAGAAAGTGTATTAATCCATAACAAAATCTCGCTCTTTATTTTTCGACTCATACACGCTTCATTAACTCACTCACTAAGAGGCCCGTGTATTATAATTTACAAAAATCTTTTAAAGCTATTAACATAAAAGCTCTGATCTTAAATTATCAACAGTGCTCTCTTGCGTTGATAGTAGGGCTAGTTCGGTTTTTCTCTTCCAAAAAAATCCGTGAGGTCGACACTTTATCCCCTTGTCTCTGAAACTCCTTTGTTTTTTCCTTTTCTCGATTCTTGAAATTCAAGACCCTTTTACACTACTGTCTACTGATTTCAATTATACAATTTTTTAATACCACAACTTTTCACACAGTTCTTCAGAGGATTCTCGCACCTAAACTTAACTTTTTCACCTAGAATAATAGAACAAGTAAGAATACGCGGGTAACGATTTTCACGATCTTCACCAAAGCGTGCTCTTAATCGAATTGAAAAACTTCCGTGTAGCACCGCGAATCATTTTCGTCACCGTCGTCGGTTTTGACTGCTCCCAATTTCTCCCGGCTCGACCCGATGTTCGACCAAACCGGTATTAACGCAAACCGCGTTACATTATATATATATATATTGAATATATAAAATTTGTATGTTTGAAGTAAATATAAGTGAAGGCAGATAAAACATCTAGTATGAAATAACTTATCTAAAGAAATTAAGCAGTTGTATTTGATGGCTATTTTATAATGATAAAAAAGTTAAAAAATTTATCTTGTATCGAAAATACAATTGAGCTCTATAAAACGCCAGGCTTATTAAAAAATTAATAAACTTAATGAGGAAAATAATTTAAGTAAATAAAACTTAAATAATATAAAACAAAAAAACGTTTACTAATGGTTTCAATTTAATGAATTAAAATAATTTAAATATAATGAAATCTTACCAAACAAATTATTTCATATTTAAATAACTCAGACCAATATTGATTTATTCAAAGCATATGGTATACTGAAATATTATAATCAAAACTACGCATTGAAACCCATAATATCTATATTAAACAGTTCTCTTTATTTCTTATCAAAAATATTGAACAATGATTTGGAAAAATATATTCCAACTCCGGAGTCTCAAATAAATTGTAGCCATGAATTAAAAATAAATCAATCTAATTATTGCATTGATTTAATCTACATATATTATCGAAATACTACACTCTAATTTTTTTTAGATATGGGTTTACTTTTTACAAATATATCTTGCGAACTAGTTATTAAAGGTCTAGAAAGATGAATGACGATAATATACAACGTTAGTACTATTCCATTTAATTATATTTTAAAAATAACAAAATCACTATTTATGAACACATATTTTATATTTGACACGAAATATTATAAATAGACATTTGGAACTCGCATGAGCTCTCCCAATCTTTGTAGACATGATGATGCATTATTTAGAGTTCGATTGTTTACAAAAATCTCGAGATACACATGTAATTTTATATTCAATTACAGATACATAAATAACACTTTGTGTTTCTATGTGTTGTAGGTGATAAAATTGATACAATTTTCAGTATTTTTAATACATAAAATATCAGTCTTTACTTAAGAAATAGAAAAAGATGCGACGATATTGCACCTCGTCGTGTAACCACCTTTGAGGTTAAAAGTTGATTAACCTCGTCCTTGATGGTTCAATTACCTCACCGGCGGAGAGGGAAGTTTTGTTCGTAGTGGGACGCACCGAACAAAATTAACTCGCGATTTGCCGATTTAAATGGTGAACGGTTTTAATAACGTTTTATTCAAAATCGCGCAAATCACATGCGGACGGCATGCCTTCTCCTTATAAACTAACATCGAGTATCCCCTCGCCGTAGGAAGGAGAAAACGGAAAACATGGTAAACCGCGTATGTATAAACCGATAAATCAATCCGAAGAGAACTTTTTTTGCTTAGATAATTGAATGAGGCTATCGTGTTTACATGGGTGCCTAATTCAAATCTAAAAAATATCTGCAATAGGAATACCTGCATTTTAGTTTTATTCTCCGTGATTACACTGAGATAATTCTAAAATACAATTGAAATAAATAAATAACGATTCTCTGTTCTCTGCCTCGTAACAGCAGGAACAACTATATTGGAACAGCAATATATGACGTCATTCTGCGTCATAATAACAGAGACGCTGTATATTAGTTAAAAATCTACTGTCAACAAACGACGTGTCTTGTATCATAACTGCAAGCACAATCGTCTATTTAGTATTTACATATTAGTAAAGGTGAATAAACCTTTGTTACAGACGGCCGCTGAGGAACCATCGGCGAGAACCGACATAAACAAAGCTGCCAAAATTTAAACACCTGATATTGTATAAGAACTAGAATAAATAGAAATTTATAAATATTAATATAAAATTTTATTATTTTTTTGTGGTGCCCATTCTCCTGCTGAGTGCATCCCGGCCCCGATCTATAAAGAGATCGTGGCGTGACAAACACAAAACAATTCCTTTTTTAGAGATTTACTAATCAACAAAAAAACAAAATAATTACCAACTGGTATCAAAAACCTATATAATCTTCTCGAATTTTAAATTTTATATCAAATCACATCATAAAAGAATAAAGAAAATTATATATAATATTATAGATAGAGACATTATATTATCGGACAACTAGTTCCAATCTGATAATTTAATTGTAATAAAAACAATATTACTACATAATAACTATCCTTTATATCTCATAGATAAATATATAAGGATATGCAAACAATAAGTATATTCGACTGGCACACCAAAAAAATAATGATATATTCCATACAACTATTTCATTATCCTTTAAAGATATTTTTTCTAAGTGTGAAAATAGTTTAAGGAAGTATAACATATCCATAAAATTATTATGAACAATAAATTGGACTCGATAATAAAATTTGGCAAAGAATTAATGAATAAATGGGATACTAGCAATGTTTGTTATATAAAAAATTTTAGTAACTATCTTGCGACTTATGTTGGAGAAACGAAACTCACTATAAACCTTACTCACAAAAATAATAATGTATGTAATAAATAAAAATATTCAATAAATTTTTAAAAAATATGAGCTAATAAAATAGTGTAAATTAATGTTTTATAATGTAAATAACTGCAAAATGTCTTTATAAAAAAAAAATATCAAAGGAGATAATGTATAAAATTTTTTTTCAATTTTTAATAAGAACATTAAAATTTAAAAAACCATAAAATTTAAGAGTAATTCTCTTACCAGACATGACTGTAGGACTAATAGCAAGGAAATTAACACAAGCTGCCCCTGTTCCTTGACCCATAAGTGTTACATTATTTGGATCACCACCAAAATATTCAATATTTTGTTGGATCCAATGTAACGCTGCGATTTGATCCATCAAGCCATAATTTGCCACTCGAGCTTTCATATGGGGTGATACATTGGCGTTCAAAAATCCCAAAATACCCAATCGATAGTTTAAGGTAATAACTATTTGATCGGCATAACTGGCAAAAACAGAACCATCATACATATTACCACTTCCCCAATCAAAGCTCTCTCCATGAATAAATACTAACACAGGATATTTATGAATACCTTCGGAAATTCCTGGAAGAGAAAAAATGAAAATATTATAAATTACTGCATGTTGTATTATGATATACATATTAAAAAAAGTAGAATTATATTTAGTTTGAAAATCATGAAAACATAAAATATTTTGCAATACGCTTTCGTGTGTGAGAAAATATGCGAGGAAAAATATCCTTTCACCTATTCATTTTATACCACTACAATTATCCCTTACCATAACGGTTCTAACACAATTGTAACTGATATTAGTATCATTGCATAAAATTATTACATATAATCCATTGATACTCTTGGGATGCATTCATGTGCATATTGTTGTACGTATTCACGTAAACAACGCCGAAGAAAAATCTTGATGCCTAGATCTAATCATGATATACAAGAAATCTTCCTGTAAATATCTAAAAATAATGATGTAAGGACCAGATTACTTTCAGATTGACGTTAAAAAAAATGAGACGAAATAAAAAAGTGTCTAAAAAATATATATATGAGATCCATTCCATTCGAAAGATATGCAACCCCTTTCTCTATAAATATTATCAAAAGAATAATCTTTATTACTCTCCCACTACAATTGGACTTTGTATAATTAATTTATTAATATATTAATTGGCTACCAGAAACAGAAATATCTGCATAATTTATTTTTTTGTGAATATGATCGAGAGTGTATCTGACTGAAACTGTAACCAAATTATTAGTATATAAAAACAAGCCCCTCATTGATTTATTTCCATTCAAAGTAGAATTATGTCGTCATCGTTCAGAGTATTTAACTTCGAGTGCTATTCTCTTTTTTTTTTTAAGAATAGTGATTGTTATATTTTTTTTATTTCTAAATCATACTTAAGATATACTCACTTTGGTGTAGCTCGGATTATTACATCTGAAGCAAATGAAATGTTTATTTCGATATTCTTCTTCTTACATGATTATTTGCTTTTTCAGTGCTGACTTTTAAAATTTTTACATAAAATTAGTATACAGAAATTGTTTTATATGACTGAAGGTTACTGTATTTGTATTATATATAATAATTTATAAGATTTATTAATAAAACAAATAAAATATTAAAACAAATATTAATATGTTTAGACAGTATTATTACATAAATCTATATATACTAATGTTTAGAATTTAATTTTAATAGTCCTAGAAATATTAGAATTACTGTGTTAATACAAATTTCAATAAATGTTCCTATGATAGGAAGACTTTTTAATGTAGGAATATTGTTGTATATATTTGATATTGTAGAATCCATTTGATAAGATGACTTTTATAGCTCTTTATTGGAGAGAAGCCCTGCTTAATTTCTGCGATTTTGCGAATATATAAGTTCATTTCTTTTTAAAATAAATTTGTAGTTCTTTATTGTATTCTGAATCTTATAATTATAAATTAGCTAATTTTTTAGAATAATAGAATATTCAAATTCATTATAAATATACACCTTGATATTATATTAAAATAAATTGAAACATATCTTGTATAAAAAATTTATGTAGCGTATAAAAAATTTATGTATGTTAATGTATAATATAATTACATGTATTATAAATTTGTAAAAAACTCACCCATTGTTGGCGCATATATGTTTAGATAAAGGCAATCCTCACTTTGATTTTGAAGTTTTGGTAAAATCCTTTTTAAATATTCAAGTCTACCTTTGGGCATATGATTTAGTGCCTCTTGTTCAATAGAGATATTAGGTAGCTTTTGAGGACAAACGGGACCTACCATATTTGCCAATCTGAAAATAATTTATTAAAAAAATGAGTATAGTCTTCTTTATTATATTAAAAAATGATTGTAATTAAAAATTAAATTAAATAATGTTATGTCTGGGATTATTATTAATTTAATTTTTAAATAAATATTTTTTATTTTTAAAATTTAAATTCGTATTTATTCAATTCACTAGTTTGATACAATTTTATTTTTAATTTTACGAAAAATATATAATATAAAAAAAGACATTTTGTAAGAATAAATTTTAAAATAATATTATAGCAAAAATTCGGACACCGCGTATATTAAAGAACAAGATTGTCGCTCGGTTAACGTATAACGTTACTTGTTTTGGGATGTGGATCTCGATCGGTTATTTAGACGTCGTTGCGACTAACGTGAATAGTCCAAAAGACCGTTGTGGGTGTTGTATTTATTCTTGTGCAGCTTGCCGTCACCACTCCGTTGTAGTTGTGAGTTCAAAGTTCCCAATTATGATAAGAGTTTAGATTCTTGAATGTCGAGTACAAATTCACAAATTTAAGTTTTAATTACTATAGATCGAATGACTGACGAATTGACAAAAAGTGCATAATAATTGCTCGGTATGGTTTTTATAGCCTTTTAAATGTTTCCCCACCATACCACCTTTACAGATGAGATTTGAAAAAGGGGTGATCTTCGAATTGATAATATTACAATAACCTGTCCAGGAATTATTAATTTATCAGTGGCAGACAGACACAATGAATTCAATCTCTACCTTAATTTCCAGTGAATCTAGTTACAGTTATATTTAATTTTCATGATAAAGATTCATTTGTAAATGAATCTTTATTTACAATTGATACTTTAAGAGAATTTATAATTTTATTAATATTTAAATTTAAAAAATTTTTTTTACATAACAATACAAATATTATTTCAATATCTTGAACAATTTTACCGAATTAAATAATAATTACGAGTAATTTTTCATGTTATTAATACTCTGATTAGAATCTATATGAAGCTTTATATGTCTGAATTTGTTTAATGATTATACTAACTTTACAAAAAGGAAACCAAAATATATTTCATTTTTAGAATCTTTAATTTTATTGAACAATGTCCGAATATTACAAAGCTATGGAGAAGATTTTGAAGATGAAACCATATATTCAATAAAAAATATATAATTCAATATCTAATAAATTAATTCAATTACCAAAAAAATTTTTAATATGCATTCTTTTTTTATTGTATATAAGATATATAATATTTAAAAGAAAGTGTAAATAAAATTATTTTTGTATCGTGTAACGTAGGGAAAACTGTCCATTTTATCCATATAAAACTAACAGCTCTATTCTACTTACAATTAAATAAAATAATTATAAATATTACTAAATATAATTAATACCACCAACACTATCAATACAAAATATATAAATCAGGGGAAATTCTGTTAAATTTCTAATTTCTCACTTTCACAATTATTTCCACCACTAACTGCAATTAATATTAATTCGAAATAACATATAAATAATTCTACTTAATTTCACTTTTTATTCTAATCATCCATACACAATTTTAAATAATATTTCAATCATATTCAACACTCTAATATCTTCATATTACAAATGAAATTAATATTAATATAATATAAAATATTTCCACCATTACTATATGAAATATATAATAACGATAATAATATAATAGATACAATTAAATAAAATTTAATTAAATATTCAAATAAATTAACTATTCAAGATATAAATAAAATCTTTTCTTGTAAATTGATGTGAATAATTCTTTCTCTAAATTTTATTTATTTTACAAATTTTATCCTCAATATATTTGATTTCTACTTACTTTTAAAGTTGTAAATAGTTAGATATAATCAATGATCTTATCAATATAACTCCCAACTTTATAATCAATTTACTCCTTGATTTATTTTATTTATTATGTATCCAGGTATATAATAATAATGAATGGACTGATTTTATATATATATCTAATATATCACTGAACGACTATAACTTTCGCTCAATTAAATTATATAAATTTTTAATAATAATTAACTATGATTTTTTATACTTGTCAATATATTCAATCAAGTGATAACCATCTACTACTGATAGAATTTTCTTATCTAAAAAATTCTACCCCTTTCACTGCACTACTTTTAATTTTTTACCAATTATGAATCTCAAAATTTTCTTTACGCGAAAATCAAAATTCACAATTGGTGATTAAGTAAATGTAGTTCATCTTCCTTTTCACGCCGCAGATTCTCCATCGTGATTGACTAAGCAAACACAATATTAAATCGGGTACAAAAATAAGAAGATACACTACTGTGCCGATAATTATGTACACTACAATTATCGGCCATCTCTTGTGGCACAACACTATAAATTTTAATCACTTACACTACCGTAACACTGCACTCTATGTATATATATATATATATATTCAATACATTTTCACGCGTATCTCTGTCTCTGTCTACTTTACGAACATCAACGCCGCCTATACCGTAAAGACATCCGGCCTCATGTTAATTTCGTAAAATCAACAAGTGAAAGTGTAAACAAGAAAAAAATTTTAGCAGTTAAAACAAAATATATATAAATATTCATCAATAGGATCAATATGATCATCCTTCACTACAGGGAGTTTTAATTTCATTTAATTTAATAATTAAATTTTATATAATTAATATTTTACACAATAATCATATATATACATATTAATTTTTATATTTATATTTTCAGGATAGTATATAACAACGTAATAGAATATTTTAATAATGAATATATTTATTCATTATAATCGTATTGTAAAAGATAATGAAAAGTGAATAAGAAAAATTAATAATCTTATGTTTATCGTCGACAATAATTTTTTCTTGACAAATTGTTACTTTTATAATTAATATTGTTACGTTTATTATTTCTCGCGTAACTATTAGTTATTATATATTTATTTATATCGTCACGTTTATTTATCGTATGACTTATTTACTTATTTATTCACTTCTTCGTTTACTCGCTTTATTCACGTATTTATTATATTAGTATTTTATTAGACGTTACCCGGTTCTTTTCTTCAGCCTTAGCTGAATTGGTTAAAGCTTTTCAGCCTTCGTGAGGTTTTGGATCAAATAAATTTGGATCAAATATAGTGTGATGACGTTCATATTTATAGATATATATGTACGTAACAATTGTAATAATTCTTTTATTTTTAAATAATTGAATTACAGCTTCTCACAATTTCTCGTTATGTGGTGTTGAAAAAGATGTAAATGAACGTATGACGTAATGTCATTTTTAATAAATATCTTAAAATTAAATTGTATATCTAATGTATATTTTATAGCACATATTTCAAAATGATACTGTTACATCTAAGAAGATAAGTAATAATACATATTTGCTCTACTGGTACTCTTCATAACTTATTTTTGTAATATACAATGTAATGTTAGAAAATAAAACATATTTTAATTTATTCCTACTCTAGAAGGTTAAGTCTACTAGATTAATATTATAAAATCAACATATATAGTATTTTAATCACTTACTTATTTCCATCCCAAGGACTTAATGCTCTAGTCGGTGAAAATCTGTTACCACCAGTTGGAGGTGTAGCATAAGGTACTCCGAGATAGACACTGACTGGTTTAAGATATTTATCGCTCTCAAATGATACAATAAGCCCCTGTATTTTACCGTATCTATATAAAAAATAATAACGAAAAAACTTATTTTTAAAATAAATAATAGAATAATTATTATTATATTGTAAGTTGTATTTATAATATTATTAATGCTGTCCCATAGAAGATTTGATAGACAATATATTGAATTCTTGATATATGTATATATATAGAAATAGAAATAGAGAAACTTGAAGAAGAAAGACCAAATGAGGAGGGGAGAGGAGAAAGCGAAAGCGGAAGAATGAATGTGACCAAGAGGTCAAGCAGGGGGAGGAGTGTGGTGTCGAGTCCATGAGGTTCGGAAGGGTCAGGACTAAAGTAAAGGGAACTAAGAAATACTAAGAGACTCCTGCATTGACTGTAAAAGGAGGAAAGGGAAAATAATACTGTAGTGAAAGAGGAAAAAAAGAAGGAGGAAGAGAAGAAAAGTAAAAGTAATTACATTAACACACTGTTGAGGGACAGATTGAACGTGTAGGTGGATGTATCGGACGTATGATGAAGTAGGAGGATACTGATAGTAAAAATGAATATAGAGGATGAAAAAAAGTTTATGAAAAAAAAGAGTAGACTTGGAAATACAAGAATCTTTATAGAGAACGATCTGGATTTCGAAGAGAGAAAAATACAGTATAGCATACAAGTGTAGGCAAGGAAAATGAAAGAAAGAAGGGTACAGATGTTAATTGGTAGAGGAAGAGTATGGCACAATAGGGCTTGAATCCACTGAATGGAAAAGGAAAGGATGTCAGAAATTATAAAAGAGAGGGAAAATAGAAAAGAAAGAGAAGCAAAGGGATGAACAAAGTTGAAAGAAGGAAAATCGAAGAAACAAGAGAAAACAATATGAAGGAGAGGAAACTAAGATAAAGAAGAGGACAAAAGAGAAAGAGAAGGAAAACACAAGGAGAAAGAGAAATAGGAGGAAAAGGAAAGAAAAATTATATACTGAAATGTGACAGGGTTATGGAATAAGGACAGCAAATTCTTGGAAACCTGAGAGGATATTAACTGCACCTGGATAATAGAGACCTGGCTTGAGAAAAAGGAGGCATTAAGAAGATGCCACAGAGCTGCGAATGGGAGTGCATAGGAGCGAAAAGAGAAAAAAGGGCAAGAGGAAGTTTTATGATTGAAATAAAAAAAGACTGGGGAAAGGCAAAAAAATGTAGTAATAGAGGTTAAAATGGACTAATAAAGACAATAGTAAAAGAAAAAGGGAATAAAGAAGACACGAGACTTTGGGAATATTAAAATAACGAAAGGAAAATAGTGGATATGTGGGAAATTATAATAGAAGAAGAAGGAGAAGGGAAGCCCAGCAATAATCACAGGAGATAACAACGTAAGGATTGTACAGGAAGGAAAAGTGATAGATATGAACGACCGTGGGATAATAAGAATGAGAAAAAGCAAAGATAAAACGAACAGAAAAGAAGTAAAATGTAGGAAAAACAAAAGAAGGGGATTGGTATATACTGAACGTAAAAGAGAGACACGAGGAAGATGAATTCACATTCATAGAAGCAAGTGAACTAGCGGTGATAGATCTGACCATAGCAAATGAAGAGACATAGCAAAAAGTAGAGAGATTTAAGCTTCAGACTAAGATCGAGTCGGATTATCTACCAATTTATATCACATTGAAAAGGAAATAATCAATGGGAGAAATTTAAAGAAAGAAAAGTTTTTCTTTTCTTTTTTTTTAAATTTTAAAAAAGAAAATGAAGATGAAATCATAAATGAGGCTTAGATATACGGAGAAACAGAGATAAAAGAAAAGTTAACAAGAATCCTGAAAAAAATATGGAAAGGAGAGGAGATGCCGGACGACTAGACGACAGCGATAATGATAACCATGTATAAGAAAGGTGATCCAGAGGACACCAGAAACTATTGAGGTACATCACCGTTGTCGACGACATATAAGATATACGCAAAGATGCTGAAGAATAGGTTAGAGCAAGACGTAGATAGAAAAGAGATAGTGACAGAAAATCAGGGAGGGTTCAGAGAAAAAATCGTTAATGGAGAATATTTAAACCTTCAACCACCTAATCGAAAGGTCGCAGAAGAAGAAGAAAGCAATGTACTCATAGATCTGAAAACGGCCTTCGATGTAGTTAGTATAGAAGTATTATGGGAGATAATGGACAAATAAGAAATAGATCAGCACCTCAGAGACAGAATTCAGGATATATATAAGAAAACGAAAATGAAAATAAAGATAAAGAACGGTGATACAGAGGAGTTCTGAATAAATAGAGGGCTAAGACAAGATTGTGGACTAAGTCCAATTTTATTCAACATATACACAGCGGGGCTAGAAAGGGACTGGATAAAGAACGGTGAATAGGAATCATAAAAATATACGATGAAAGGATATGGATGTTAGCGTACGCAGATGATATGGTAATGATAAGTAAAGGAAAATAAGTCCTACGATATGATGAATACGTTAAGAAAATTCCTAAAAAGAAGTAATCTGGAATTAAACATAAGCAAGACCAAGGTAATGATAATAAAAAGAGAAAAGAAAAGAAAGGGAGAAAAATAGCTATGAGACAAAAAAGAATTGGAGTTAGTGGAAACAATCAGATGCTGGGATTTTATCTTCAATTTGAAAGGAAGTCATGAGAAATACATTATAGAGAAAAGGATGAAAGGGATGGTAGCAGATAAGAAAACGTGAGGAATTGAAGAAAGGAAGTGCAAGAACAATTTTAAAAGGAGAAAGACACTATTCGAATTTGTGCTGAGGAGCATATTGGAATACGAAGTGGAAATATAGGGATGGAGAGAATGGGAAATATTATAAAAAGGAAAAACAGAATATTATAGATCAAGATGATGACTAAACGCCACGTACAGTATATAGTCTTTTTCTGGAGGGAAAGAGGTTTGTTTTGATCAGGAGCTATATTCAGTACGTAGTCCCATTACTTAAAAGCGAGTAAGAAGAAGGGTACGAGAGTGGATGTCTTTTTTCAGGTATAAGTAGGGAGATCGTGAACAGTGAACGAATACTAGTGGAAGTTCGGTCCTTCTTAGCATCGCCTTTATACATAGCGCAGCCCAGAAGGCATATGTATAAGTCACGCAGCTCTGCGTTTGAGTCGCGTACCTGAGAAAGCTTTGCATGCACTTATGTAACAATACTTTTCTGGTCGTTGAACTTTTACGATTTCTATATCTTCTGCATAAATGGCTTGAGCGACAGATGTATGCGCGCGCGCGTGCGTGTATAATGTATTACAGTCCGTACATGATACGTTCGCAATTTATTTACGGTATTATTTGGTGTGACTGCAGAGAGCATGTGGTATTTATATAATGATTTACGTTGCAATATTCTTATTCAATAATTAATGTACATATTTAAAAAAAATTTAATTTGCATTAAAAATACTTTTTGATTATAAGTGAACATTCGATTTGTTTCAATGTTAATGATTATGAAATCATTATTTTACTTTTTATTAAAATTTATTTGGAATTTAAAAACATCTATATATCTGTAAAATTAATAAATAAATAAGGAAAATAAAAAAAACAATATACTTTCAAATGTGTAAAATATGTATAATTTTTAATATATTAGATATAAACAATAGAATACAATATAATGGAAGGTATAATTGTATAATATAAATGTAAATACAACATAATTGTATAATATAATTGTAAAATATAATTGTATAATTATAAAAAAATATATCAATAAATTTTAAATCACGTTTTAATCAACTGTATTGTCTAATTGAGCCTTAATTTGTTAATTATTATTTGATATTTATTTTAAATTAATTGAATTATATTTTATTTATAAAAAGTGAAAGCAAATACTGAAAAAATTTATAGAACACATAAAAAATATAAATTTTATACCTATTTTATTAATTATATATTAATGATATATGATTTTATACTGCTGATATCTCAGTATAAAAATTCTTGTTCGCTATGGAGCAAAAGCCAAATCTTGATGTCCTCGTATCTGCAATATTGTCACCAATACTACCTATCGAGCCTCTTCAAGGAACAATATTCATCTTAGGGAGAAAGAGAGTGAATACCACAGTTACGTCTTGGTACTCTTGTTCTAAAAATAACGGCCGTTCATCACTAAAAGAAGATCATACGAGGAGAATCTATACCAGATCAGAATCTACTATATCTCTCCGCCGTTAATCACTGAGGGTACGAATTAACGGTACTTGATAATGCATAATTATTCCATCACTAGTGATCATATAATTTCAATTTTCAATACAATAGTGAATTCAGAAAATACGCATTGCAAAAATTCATACTTCTCGCAGATATCGTTTTAAAGACTGAATGATTGACTCGTCCATCAGGCGTTAAAAGCATTTGAGTAATAAATCATCTAAATTTTATGTTATCCGGCAGATAATTTCCATATATTCGATAGAGGAATTTTAAAATTGTATTATAAATGTTATATCATTTTATATTAACTTGTATATTTTGTGATCCTATACTGTGTAACGCGGTTCGCGTTAGTACCCGATTCGGGAAAACAAGGGCCCGAATCGGGAAGTTTCGGCCATGGGTCGAAAGAGGGGGAACTCGCGGGTAGCGGCCCGCGAGCTTCCCAGATTGATTTCGCTTACGGCTCAAGCAGCATCGAGCTTTTTTCGCCTTTGATAATTTTCTGGGAAAGACACAAAGTAGCCGGTGAGAAGACGCGTGTTGAGTGCGAGGAGACCGTGACGCGTGTGTGCGACATTTTGTGTGGGTGGCTGGTGAAGTTGCTGGAGGTGCAAGCCGTAGCAGGGAGAAGCTAAGGGCACGGAGCTCAGACCTAGCGGGACGTTAACCAGGAAGGACCTGGGGAGTTCGGCGACCTACCAACAGTTCCATATAACTTTGCGATCCTCGGGGCGAGGAGTAATTTAATTATTAAGGCAAACCATCTGCTGTAAGTAGTTCTAAGTTTCACGTATGTAATTAGCGAGCGGGCCCAGCGTCGAGCGTCGCGAGTGGAAGTGTGTATGAAATAAATTTGTTATCTTTTCACCAACCTGACCGCGTATTAATTTAATGCCTTTGAGTTTCGTTTCCCGATCCCCTCGCAAAGTAACATTTCGCGGACGTTTTCAGGGATCCTGTCTGCCCGAATCCTGCCGCCTACGCGGGCAAAAATAGCGAATTTTTGCGAACTGAGCGGCCGTCACAGGTAAGCGTACCTGTGTGTAAGGTGAGTGGGAAAATTTGGTAAAGAATAAAAATAAAATTATTGTAACGGGAAAGCCCGTTACAATTGGCGCCCAACGTATTGGTGTGGCAATCGGGATCCTCCGGTGTATGTGTGTGCAGCGAAATAGAGTTTGAGTGACCGCGAGCGAACGCGAGTGTAAACACAGCGGTGTTTACATCGGCCGTGTGTTTCGGCCAAGACGAATTTCTAACTCGTTAAAAATTCGTCTATAAGAGTGACGGAGAGAGAAAATTAAAATTTTAAAATATTATTTCGAAATATTATATCATATGTTCGATCATATGATTGAATAGATTTCAAAATTTTTTTTTTGTGTTACAAGGATTTACGCCAAGCGAAGTAGAGTGGTGACCTACTTTAATATAAAATTTTTTTTTATATATTATTCCGATATTGATTAAAATTTTATAAAATTGTTTTTTATAATTAATATTATATATGCGTATTGTGCGTGCATTAAATCGGCATATCGTGCTACACAGTGTAAACGCCGTAATTTCCAAGTGACAAGGCGTAGCTTTTCCGGGTAAAGTACACCGGGAAGGGAAAAAGGAAAGCTACATTTCCTAACGATTTTCCGGGAAATCGGGGTGAATTTTCCGGGGTTTTCCGGGGTATAAAGGAAAAATTTTTCCAGTATTTTCGGGAAAAGAGTTTTCCGGGGGTGAGGGAAAAATTTTCCGACTTTTCCGGAAAAATTTTTTACAATTTTTCAAAAATTAATCAGGATAAAGAGAATCGAAAAATCCAAAATTTTCCGGGGTTTTCCAGAATTTTCCGGGATTTTCCGATTTGTTTTGAAGTATCAAAAATTGTGGTTTGCAACTACTTCAAGACAAAATAATTTTTTCGGTTAATTTGTCCGAAAAATTAGACCTTGTCAAGGGAAATACAGCGAAAAGTGTATTGCACTAGTTAGGCGTAAATTCTCTCTCCTTCTCTTAAGCGTGCGTGCGGAATCAATCGTCCTATCATGGAAGAGTCCACGATAGATGAGATCGCGAACTGGTGCGTGAACCAGACAGACAGTCAGGTTTATGAAGCGCTGACTGCACTGAGATTACGAGCAGACGGCTCGAAGATCTCTCAATGGAATAGACTCCAGAATTGGCTTTATGGAGTCTATGAAGAGGAAGAATTTGTAGAGGAACCCGAATCCTCAAATACCGAAGTATGGAGAATTCGGGTAGACGCACGGTTGGACTACATTAACCTAATTCAAGAGACGTGTAGGTTAAACCCCAACCTACCAGCAGCAGAAGAGACGCAACAATTGATGCGAAGGCTATTGGAAGAGGAAGTAATCTCTACAAATATGCAACAGACGCAACCTCAAATACCTCAACCCTCCAGGATAGGCCTGAGAGATAGAGATGAAATCCTGAAAAAGGAGAGACAGAGCCTGGGTGAACATTCACGCCAACAACCAGGAAGTCTAAACTCCCAAGTTGAAACAGGATTGGAAAGATACCTCGCCGCAATCATGGACCAGCTGACGAACCTTGGTGAAAGAATGAATAAGTTGGAACGAGCATCAACAAATAATATAACACACCAAGATTCGCCAAGGACTGATGGAAGCAGCAGATTGCAAAATAATGCGATACCGGTGCACGAGTCGTCGAGAATCAGCGATAGGATTCATGAAGATAATAGAAGAAACCGTGATATAGGAAGCATCGTAAGGAAATGGGATTTCCGATTCGATGGGAGCGGAATAATATCCATAAACACCTTTTTAGAAAGGGTGGAGGAATATAGGGTAGCCGCCTATATCACGGAGATAGAACTCCTATCGGCAATAGGTCAACTGCTGACCGGAGCGGCGAGCACCTGGTACCGAGATAGCAGGTATCAATGGCACACATGGCAACAATTCAAGGATGAAGCCATGCAATGGTGGGGTGCTGCTCGAGGATACCAAGAGCGTGTGATAAGGGAAGCCGCAGCAAGGACGCAAGGGAAGAATGAGCCCGTAGCAACGTATGTAGCAAATTTACGGGCCATACTTAGAAAACGCGTACCGATGCCAAGTGTCGAGGAGCAACTCGACACAGTACACAGGAACATGCTTCCTGAAATCAAAAGGTTAGTCTCGAGGAAGAGCTTCGCAGACTACCCTACGTTCTTGGAGTTAGCGCGAGATGCAGAACTGGCCGTAGAAATTGAAAAATCTTATAGGCCACCACCAGCTCCGGAAACGTCGGCATTTCCGGAATTTGCTTACACGGAGAGTGAGGCTAAGAAGGAGAAATCACTTCCGAAGAAAAAGCCCGAAATCGCAGCGGTTGCAACAAGTGATATCCAGAAAATGTTTGAGAAATTCATGGAAGGCTGGATAATCAAGGAAAGTCAACCCGAGAAAAAAGGGTCACCCTTCAAGCGGAAGGAGAAGAAGAAATCTCCAAACTCGAGTCGTTCGAGTTCCCCGGGAAAGCCCCGGGCGGAAAAGAAGTTCAGGTGTTTCCGGTGCGGCGAAGAAGGACATTTTGCGGCAAAATGTGAAGCTGTAGCGCCGAAGAAGAGAAACTCATCTGATAGGAACGACCGAAGAAGATCAGTCTCCCCGAAGTTCAAGGATTCGGGAAACTCCGAAAGGAAAGGGCGACAGAAGTCTCCAGCTCTTTCCAAGTCGGCGAATTAGGAGCAAAACCTTCTCGAAAGGTAAAAACACCGAAAGTTGACGAGCTACATGAAGAAAGCGACCACCATGATTGTTCAGGGTCAGAGACTGAACATATGGATGTGGAAGCAAGATGGTGGCTGGACGTCAAAGTCGGTGGATACGACGTGAAGGCGTTGTTCGATCCAGGGGCATCTTGGACAGTGATGGGACCGAACGGGCTGCAGATAGCCTCAGCTTTAGGTGAAAAGCT
This sequence comes from Eupristina koningsbergeri, assembly GCA_018907245.1. NCBI lineage: Eukaryota > Metazoa > Arthropoda > Insecta > Hymenoptera > Agaonidae > Eupristina > Eupristina koningsbergeri. The sequence continues at coordinate 3,018,657 of JACCHV010000101.1, forward strand.
GATAAACGCCGAAGGGAGGAGCGCCCGCATGGCAAACGGCGCACAAAGCCCTTTACTCGGATACGTCAAGTTACCTTTCAATGTTAAGGGAATCTGCAAAAATCTCAAGGTAGCCATTATGTCTGAGATAGAAAACGAATGCTACCTTGGAGTAAACTTTATACGCAGCTTCCACGCTGTATTAGATCCCTGCAAGAATGTGTTACGTCTGAAACACACCAACGGGGAGGTCCCGTTGGAGGTAGCAGGATTATCTCCGTTCAAGAGCTCACTCAACTCGGTAGGGATAACTTGCCCTACAGAGGAGGAAAAGAGAGACTTGGATACGCTAATATCCAAGTATAGATCTATACTTCCAGAGAAACTAGGTTGTACGAGCTGGATCGAGCATGCGATCCATGTGAACGGTGCGCGGCCGATAAAACAGCGTTATTACCCGGTTTCGAAGAAAATCGAGGAAACGATGCACGAACAAGTGCAAGAAATGCTTGACAATGGAGTCATAGAACCATCAACAAGTGCATGGTCGAGTCCCGTCGTTATAGTCAAAAAGGCGGACGGGAAATACAGGTTTTGCGTTGACTTTCGCAAAGTAAATGCGGTATCAGAGGCTGATGCATATCCTTTGCCGTACATGGAGGATATCCTTCGCAAACTGCAGAAGGCAAAATACATCTCAACGATTGACCTCAGCAGCGCATATCATCAGATACCTCTGGAAAAAGAATCGCGCCCGATAACTGCATTCACCGTTCCCGGGAAAGGACTGTACGAGTTTAACAGGATGCCGTATGGACTCAGTCAAGCAGGAGCATCGTTCCAACGATTAATTGACAAGGTGATCGGACCAACATTAGAGCCCTATGCATTCTCATACTTAGACGACATCATCGTGGTCACGGAGTCGTTTAAGGAACACATGACAAAGCTGGAACATGTGCTCAAGAGAATACAGGAAGCAGGACTCGCCATCAATTGGGACAAAAGTGTATTCGGCCGCGACGAAGTCAAATACCTCGGCGTATTGGTAAATGGAGACGGGTTTAAACCCGATCCTGATAAAATCAAGCCGATAATAAATTATCCTGCACCTAAGAATCTCAAACAATTGAGAAGATTCTTAGGAATGGCTTCGTGGTATAGGAAATTCCTACCAAATCTAGCGACATTGGCAGAACCCCTCTCAAAACTGACAAAGAAGGATGTCAGGTACGAGTGGTCTACAAGACAGCAAGAATCATTTGAAAGGATAAAAATGCTTGTCGCGTCAGCACCCATGCTGCAAAGACCTGTGTTTACGGAGCAGTTCGTCGTGCAAACAGACGCCAGCGACACAGGAGTAGGAGCCGTACTATACCAAGTTATTCAGGATGAAGAAAAGGTATTAGAATTCGCAAGTAGAATCTTAACACCTGCGGAGCGGAACTACAGCGTAACCGAGAGGGAATGCTTAGCAGTGATATGGGCTGTTAAGAAATTTCGCCCTTACATCGAGGGTTACAACTTTAGAGTGGTGACGGACCATTCTAGCTTGAAGTGGCTGCAAAACTTGCGGAACCCATCAGGTCGTCTAGCCAGGTGGGCGTTAGAACTGCAGGGTCATACCTTTACGGTAGAGCATCGTAAAGGTGCACTCAATCACGTCCCAGATGCATTATCAAGAATGTACGAGGATGAAGAGGACCGGACGGGAGTGAGTGCATTGACCGTCAGAAACTCTGCCGACGCATGGTATTGTAAGATGTGCGACAGAGTACGAGAAAACCCAAAGTCAGCACCCACGTTCAAGCTGGTTGGGGGGGAGCTGTATATATACAGGCCACTCCAAGTTGTAGAAGATACACTCGGTGACGACCAAGCCTGGAAACTCGTTATCCCACAGGAGCAACGTCTAGGAGTACTAAAGGAATGCCACGATATTCCTACTTCAGGCCACCTAGGAAGGAGTAAGACAATGGCGAGAGTAGCCCAGTCATACTTCTGGTTGGGAATGACGAAAGACGTCGCGAGATATGTTCGTGAGTGCGCGATATGTCAGCAAACGAAGGTTGAACAGAGGGCACCCACAGGATTTATGGGACGAAGGAGTATAGACCGCCCATGGCAAGTGGTAGCGGGGGACATCATGGGACCGCTACCACGCTCGTTGAAGGGGAACCAATACGTACTGGTGTTCCAGGATCTATTCACCAGATGGATGGAGTGCGTGGCGGTAAAGAAAGCCAATGCTCGCACGATAATTCAAGAGTTCGAAGAGAAGATAGTACTTCGATTCGGCTGCCCGGAAGCTTTCCTGTCAGATAATGGGACAGAGTTTAAGAACGCGGCAGTGGAGAATTATCTGCGAGAGAGGCAGGTGTCACACCAAACAACGCCACCGTACCACCCTCAAGCCAACCCGGTTGAGAGGGTAAATAGATCGGTCAAAACGATGATGGCAGCATACGTCGAAGGAGACCACAAAACCTGGGACATTGCCCTGAAGGAGATAACCTTCGCTTACAACACGGCGCAACATGAAGCGACAGGATATTCACCAGCCCTTTTGGCTTACGGGAGAGAGCCCGTAAGACCGAAAACGCTGCGGTGGGAGGCAGACAAGAGAGCCGAGGCTGTTCAAGAAAGCGATCTGATCGAGGATTGGGCTAAACGACTCAGAAAGCTGCCCCAACTATACTTGGAGGCAAGTCTGCGATCTCAAGGGGAGAAAGAGAGACAAGCTCGACTGTACGACGAAAGGCGTCGTAACCCCAGCTTCGAAGAAGGGGATCTGGTGTGGAAGAGGAACAAAGTCCTATCATCAACGGCTGGAGGTGTCACAGCCAAGCTGGCACCAAAGTTCATAGGACCTTACACGGTGGTGAAGGTTACGGGGACCAACACTTACATGGTAAGGGGGACAGACGGCAAAGAAGAAGGACCCTTCCACTCCAGTTTCCTGAAAGAGTTCGTGAGTGATCATCCTGAAGAAAGGAATAGCGATGCGACCGATAGCGGCGATGGGGACGAGGGTAGCGGCCCACCCCCGAGCGATAGCGTCGGGATAGGTAGCGATCCTATCACGAATAATCAGCGGCGTGCGGACCCCTGCGAGCAGGGAAGGGTTGCAGCGGCAACCAAGAAACGGGGTAGGCTTAGAAAGGAAAAACCCCCGGATGCGGCGATACCTTCCACTTCTCGGGATACCCTAGTAGCTGAAGAAGAACCGAAGACAAAGAGGGGTCCCGGAAGACCGAGGAAAAAGTGAAGGTTAAGCGTATAGAGGGTGATGTAAGGTTCGCAGCGGCGACCAAACCCGGAGCACCAGCGGGAAAAATTTACCAGCGTGCGACTGCGTTTGCGCGACAATCTAAAACCACCTTAAACATCACTTTGTTTTTCCGCAGATCCATGGAGACCTTCGAGAACGATCGTAAGAAGATCGAAGAGAAGATCGCGAGGGAGGTGGTGGACCCGATCACGGGTAGGCGTGAGCGGGAAGTGGTACATCGGGTGGTGTGGCTCTCGGGAGAGCCCGAGACCACACCATGCTCGACGAACGCGAGCACCAAGAGCTCACCGATGAAGAAGGAGATCGGGGTTCAGGTCACCCTGGATCCCACTGAGTCTCCACACCCTCAGGTGGAGGAAGTCTCGCCTGAGGATATGCGGCGAGCGCAAGAGGAGCTTGAGGCGCTCCTGGGGTCACAGCAGAGACCATCCGGCCCCTGGTTCAAGGAGGAGAAGGGGGCGATCCTGATGGTGGAGGGGATGCTGCGTGACCTCAGGGAGAGAAACGCGCGGCTCAGGAAGGATGAGGCCCGGGTGTTTGAGGCATACGACGCCCTACTGGCCCAATACCCGGAGGCCGAGAAGAACCTGGGAGCGTGGCCCAAGCTGGTGGAGGCGCGCAGGAGAGACCTGGCCTTCATAAAGGAGGGAAGGGCGTATGTCCGGGCGGAAGAAGAACGCCTGCGGGCAGAGGAGGAGGAAAGTCGGCAGAGGCGCGAAGAGATCGGGCGCCTGCAGAAGGAATGTAGCGCCCAGGAGGACACCCAGGCCCTGGCCCAGGCGAAGCTGACCGCCCTGCAGGACCGGGTGAAGAGGTTGTCCCTGCAAGAGAAGAAGAGGGCGATGGCGATCTCTCACCGGTTCTGCACCCGGTGCGGCGAACCGCAAGTCAACGACTACCGGAAGTGTCCGCGGCATCCAAAACACGTGCCGGGGGAGCTATATTGCCGGAAGTGCGGCCGGAAGGACGTCGTCGTACCCCGGCGCTGCCCTAACGTCCAGTCACACCCGCCTGACCAAAAGCCGTGCGACCAATAGAGGGTGAAGACCCGCAGGACTTCAGGACGAGGCCTGGAGTCCCCGGGAGGAGCAGAGGACCTGGCTATAACATCAGAGTCAGGAGCAGAGCGCCCTATCAAGGGATAGGCCGCGTCTGGTTGGGGGGTGTAACGCGGTTCGCGTTAGTACCCGATTCGGGAAAACAAGGGCCCGAATCGGGAAGTTTCGGCCATGGGTCGAAAGAGGGGGAACTCGCGGGTAGCGGCCCGCGAGCTTCCCAGATTGATTTCGCTTACGGCTCAAGCAGCATCGAGCTTTTTTCGCCTTTGATAATTTTCTGGGAAAGACACAAAGTAGCCGGTGAGAAGACGCGTGTTGAGTGCGAGGAGACCGTGACGCGTGTGTGCGACATTTTGTGTGGGTGGCTGGTGAAGTTGCTGGAGGTGCAAGCCGTAGCAGGGAGAAGCTAAGGGCACGGAGCTCAGACCTAGCGGGACGTTAACCAGGAAGGACCTGGGGAGTTCGGCGACCTACCAACAGTTCCATATAACTTTGCGATCCTCGGGGCGAGGAGTAATTTAATTATTAAGGCAAACCATCTGCTGTAAGTAGTTCTAAGTTTCACGTATGTAATTAGCGAGCGGGCCCAGCGTCGAGCGTCGCGAGTGGAAGTGTGTATGAAATAAATTTGTTATCTTTTCACCAACCTGACCGCGTATTAATTTAATGCCTTTGAGTTTCGTTTCCCGATCCCCTCGCAAAGTAACATTTCGCGGACGTTTTCAGGGATCCTGTCTGCCCGAATCCTGCCGCCTACGCGGGCAAAAATAGCGAATTTTTGCGAACTGAGCGGCCGTCACAGGTAAGCGTACCTGTGTGTAAGGTGAGTGGGAAAATTTGGTAAAGAATAAAAATAAAATTATTGTAACGGGAAAGCCCGTTACAACTGTTATTTATATTTATGATTTAGTGATGTGATTTTAATTTAATATAAATTTAGCATGGTTATTTCCACAGCAGTATAGTTAGTAGTAGTTAGAATTCTGGCTTTAACGGTGTGTTTGTGTAGCCGGGAATATGACTCAGTGGAGTCAGGGTAAGGATCGGGGTTTGGTGAAGCGACGGCGTATTAATTTGTAAAAAAAGAAGGAAGATTACGCTTTAAAGAATTTAATGAACAAAGTATGGTTAGCATATTTCAATTTTACATAGCACATATAAATTTTTCGCTTGCGCACATCTTATACTAGGTGAATTCTACTATTTTAGACATAACAAATATCTGCGGTGTTTTTTTTATATGATAATTTTGATTTGTAAAAGTTCCGTGGTAAAAAAAAATTCGGTTTACAAGTTTTAAATAATAATTTTATAATTATTATTAATTTTTTTTCGAAAAAAATATTTACATGGCGAAAACGCATTTCGCCATCATTCCGCTAGGTTTCGGTGGCGCAGCGGTCGCGATAAGCGGAGAGTACGGCTGGCGGCCGCCAGTGGGCGGTGCGGTTGCCAGGGGCCCGCTCGGGCTGGGCCTCAGTCGGTCGGCGGAGCTCCGCGCGGCCGGTCGAAATTTTTCGCCCCTCTCCCGGACGGTCCAGCGAGCCTGGATTCTTGTCCGCTTGAGGGCGTAATTTCGCCGTTCCCACACCAGTGCTTCGTCTTCCTCGGCTGGTTATCCTCCAGCGATCCTGAACGGGCTCTGGAAGACGACGTGTCAGTCGACTACGAGTTTTTGACCCATGCGGGTGAATTTATGTTGCTCGACGGAGCGGCGGTCTCCGTCGAGCGCCGAGCGCTGGTGATGGTGGGGTGCTCGGAAGGTGCGCGAAGCATCTTTATGGCTGCGCGGGTGAGGGCTGGTGGGGCGCTTGCCCGGGTGGGGATGTGGTGCTGGTGGGGCTGTGGTGTTGGTGTCGTACTGCGGCGCGCTTTTCGGGACGCCGCAGCACCGTTTTAGTGAGGGAAATCAGGCATTTTCCTCACAAGGCATATATGAATGATTGAGTGATACAAATAATGATAATTTAAAAGTAAACAAATAGAGAAGTATCTATATCTTGTTTAAAAAAAAAAAATAAGTTATACAATAGATGAGCATTTATTCAAAATATTTAAAATACTATATTTTTAAGATATATTTGTTTAAAAATATATGTAACAGATTTGTGCATATGTATTTCGTGTAGTTAATTTATAATCAATGCATAGTATTATATTTAATCTTTTTAGTTAACAATGCAATAAAAGTGTAATTTTTGTACAGTATCATTGGTGTAATCAGTGCGCGGTGTATTGAGTTTATTTAGTAAGTAGTATTTTTAGTGTAGTCAATGCCGGTTAAATTGGGTGTAATCGATACGAGGTATACTTCGTACGATTGCGAATTTAAATACCATTCTGAATATCTGCGAGAATCGATAGCTTAAACGGCATGTAATATAGCAAGATTAATAGTAGATTTATGTAATAGATTTCTTAAAACTGTACGATTCGAAACTGGTGACTAAAGAAAACGCGGATTTGAATCTTTAAGAAATACTTGAATTAAAGGAAGTAAATCGAACGCTTGCATAGTATTCCGGGAAAACTTACTCAAACTTTAGGCTTCCAATCAATTAACCGTATATTGGTATAGACTAATTCAAAAATTTTTTAGCTCGAGAGTTGAATCAATTAAAAAAATTAAATTTATCAGAATTTTGACAGATATTTATAATAAATTTATTGCTTAAATAAAAATATAATATTATAGTATCTATTAGTTTCATTTAATTTAAAAATAATTAAATTTAAAATTTAACATTGATTATGTATATATTAATAATAATTATATTTCAATACCTAGTTTGAACAATCCGATGATTAAGCACAGTTTTTGTAGTAATGGCTTGAATACAAGGTATTAGACATAATAATAAAAAAAAGAGCGTCTTCATTACTAAGCGTTGTTGTATTGATAATTCCATGCTAAAGAATATAACACGTTTTTACATTGATTAGTTATAGCTTCGAAATTTCGTTCTTTTGTTTTTCTTTTACGTTTATTTTTTGTGCCTTCAGTGATCATTACAAATAGAAAACTAAATTAGTTTTCGATTTAACCACAATTTTCATATAGTATTTTATACTATATATTAATACATATTTTGTATATATATGAAAAAAAAGTCGTCTCGGAATTATCATTTTAAATTTTACATAATAAAATATTGCTATATTCAATATACATAAATATTCAATTATAATATTCTGTGGAGTTTTATGCAATTATATTTAATTTTTTTTTTTTTTTTTTTTTTTTTTTAAATTTGTTTCTCAAATTTTGCATAAAAATTTCATAATTTGAGATTGATTTTTATTTTTTTGTTTTCTTATTTTCACTTGCATGTTTTTCTTGTTGAATTTCTTACACATCTTTGAATAAAGTATATTAACTTTAATGAATTAATAAAAATGTACACTCTTGTATCTCTTATTTGTTGAAATATTTACTAGAAATAGTTGATAGATTTCTTATTTTTGGTATTAATAGTATTCCTATCCTTCAACTCAACTTCTGTAACAATAATAAGAAATAAATCCATTTAAAATTAGTGTATTTAATATATTGTAGCTCAAATCTTCCAATACTATTTATAATGATTGGAATATTAAAAAATATAAGTTATTACAACATTAACGAATACAATATAAAAAATTATTTTAGATTAACATTTACATATTATTATATTATAATATTGTTTTAATCATTACTTATTGGAGAGACAAATTATTTTAATGTATATTTTTGATACTAAGATTTTATAATGGAAAGGCTAAGAAAATTTATAGAATTATTATTTTTAATTTCATGTGTAGATTTTAAACGAGTATTATATTTATTAAAAATATCTAAGATCATATATAAATGATCTTTCTGAATACATCAAATTGTGTCATCTATATATCTATAATAATATAATGGAAAGCATATGTATTTGGTCTTAAATTAATTCAGGCTTCAATTCCTCTATTATTATGTCAGCAAATAAAGGTGATATTGACAATCGAAAAGAAACTCCCGTAATTATGAAAATGTCATTGAAAGAAATTTTATTAATATTTTCTGTTATTTATTCTTTTTTCTAACCTTTGTATGACTAATTCATAGGGCGTATTTGTAAACAACGAACTTACATCTAACGAAATCAATATGTAATTTGTTCGGATTTTTATATTTTTTAATTTTCTTTTTAATTCTAAGATATTCTTGATACTTGACGCGGGAGCCTTTATACAATTTTTTAATTCGTTATATAATAATTTCGATAGAAAGTGTAGAGGACTACTAATAGTTGAAATTATTGGCCGCAATGGACAGTCACTTTTATGAATTTTTGATAGTTCATATGTATTCGCTAAGTTATTGTTGATTTGTGACAATTGGTTGTTGTAATATTTTTTGTCAAGATATTCGCTTCCATTTGAAATTTTTAGCATTTTATGTGTTTTTATCTGCAAATTTTTTAGTGGACTTGTGTTTATTGTTTTGTATATATTAGTATCTTCTAACATTTTGTTCATTTTTATACCATATTTTTCTGTACTAATACATATATTATATTGTCTTTATTGGCATTAGTAAAAAATACAGTTTTATTATTTTTTAAAAAATTTGTGTCATTTTTAGTTTTTGATTATGAATGTATTTATTTTTATTGTCAATATGTCTTTTGTTATTAATATTCTTTTTAATGTTTATAACGTTTATAGTCAATTCTCAGATGCCCTCATTGTCCTAATCATTAATATTGAGAGCTGGTAAGGTTGTCTCAATATTTTTGATCATTATAACAGCGTCAAATATATGTAAAGGTATTATTTAAATGATAACGCGGGCTGAGATATACATATATCAGGTATATTTATATCTATTCTATTGTAAATCCATTGTTTTTTGTAATGTGGACTAATTTGCTTGTTTTCCCCATTTTTATTCTGTTTTAATGTCAAATAATTTAGTTTTTTCTACAATTTTTATTTTCATTTTTGCTAACATAACTATTCTCTTTTTCGCATTTTTCAAAATTTTTTTTATTAAGTTACTGTCAATCTTAGAGTTAGTTATTTGTTTTTCCATACTTTAATAAATTCCAACTTTAATATCTTTACCATATTCTGAAAATTTTTTTTCAGAATATGCACTAAAGTTTAAAAAGTATGAAATAAATTTAATTCTCAATATAAATAATAAACTATACTCAGTTTTTATAAAAGACAAAAAAGAACCCAAAAATGTGATAAAACTAATTTTGTGTTCAAAATTAAATGTAAAACCTGTTCATCGGTGTACATTGGAGAAACTAAACATAACTTGAGAATAAGGATAAATGAACACAAAAATGAAAATCATAATACATCAATGATCGCGGCATACTCCTGTGAGTGCAATCATAATATAGGTTCTAATAACGTTAATATTTTTGACAGTGAGACTAATTATAAGAAAAGATTAATTTCCAAAATGATTCACATAAAAAATATTAATAATACGATTAACCGATAAGACACACAAAATTTAAAACTTAAATATCATATGATCCTCAATAACATGTCGAATAACAACATCATAACGTAAAGTATGACTTTAGCTTTGACTTAGTGAGTTTACTTTAAGTTTTTTACATTATTATTGGATTTAATATTTTATTAAACAGAGTAGTACTTTATTGAACAATAAGAAATTAGATCCTACAAAAATGTTTATTTTTATAAAATACAATTAAAAGGAAGATTTGTTTCTTTGTTTTCATTTGAAGAAAAAGCAATTGAAGACCATTATTTACTACATGATGCTTACATTGCAGATACTTTATTATTTTAAACTTATGACTATTATTATAAATAATTCAGAAGTGATGATTTTGATATAAAAGATAAAGACTAGCCAGGATAGTTAAAAAATTTGATAATCAAGAATTAAAAGTTGTATTCTATAAAGATCCATTTCAAAGTAAAAAAGAAATTGCAAAATAATTGAGAGTGATTCAAAAAAATATTTCAAAACTATTCAACAAATTGAGCTTCAAAAATAAAGAAATTGGATATCATAAGAATTAATAGTTGTAGCCCAAGTTAAAAAACGTTTGATCATTTGCGAAATGATTCTTTAACAGAACAACGAATATCTTTTTTATGTCATATCGTAACTGATGATGAAAACTGAATAGGCCAAAATAATAAAAAAACCCAAAATCGATGAAGAAGTCCAACGCCTCAAAATAATCATTAAAAAATTTTTTTTACTTAAACGGTTTGCTTAAAAATATTTGGTGGAATCAAAAGGATATAATTTACTATGAATAGTTAAAAAAGCATATATTCACTCCGACTTAATTTAAAAAGTTTATATCTAAAATGCATTCAAATTTAAAAGAAGTATATTAAGGTTTTATCTCGTTCGCGGGCACACCTACAATGTATCACGAGATTCTATGATGTTTGTAAATCTTCTTGATGAAGGGTAGGTACTGACAGTCGCAAATACTCATCCATGCGCCCGTTGTTACTCCTGTGGATGCTTCATCAACGGAACGAATCGACTAGTCATTGTCTTTCTAGGGTTTCGCGACATTTTCGTAAAAACGTAGCGTCAGCATCTTCACGTGATACGAGGTTCCCTCAGGCGATGTACGTAACAATATGGAAATTATACTTATTAAACAAGAGAAGACTAAAAGCAATAACATATATATATTATAGTAGATATCGGCAGATGCTATTATATCATTTTCAATATATACCAACACTAATGGAATTTATATAAACATTTATATTCCTTCTAATTCTATTTTCATACTGTGATAAAAAAGATAAAAAAAGAATATATATCATCATTTATAACCGCGAATCTTTTAAAATTTTTTATTATTTATTAAAAATAATGTTTCTATATGTGCCTAACCGATTAGATTACAACACGGCAATAATAAATATTTTTAAATTTTACAAGAACTTTTTGGTCATAATTAATGTCTATTTTTTATTTATCAGAAAATATTGTTATTTATTATTTATATTGCAATATTTCAAGATATTGCGTTAGGTCGCGAATCGTTTCCACCTTCATCGGGTTGAATGAACTCACGGAAAACAAACGTTTCAATTCGCGAAAACCAACGGGGCAACGATTTTTATTCGAATTTCAGCTCCGTATGGTGAACTAAATCACTCCCTTACGCCCCTCCAGACCGAGAACGCGAAGGAGAAACGACGACGGATCGCGAAAATAAAAAGCAGAACGCACCTGGCCAAGGAAGCTCAATTTTATGCAAGAGTACACTTCTAGTGCTTACACCAGAAGTCGCTCGATAATACCATACACAAAAAAATTAAAAATTTAAATTCGTGCTTACACAAATTATAATTTTTTTTAAATGAATTAAATTAAAAAATTTAACTAATTGACGCCTGTCATAACAAGGCTATCGTTACCGGGTCGAAAATAGTCACGGATGACAACAGACTCGTGCGACGATATTTCAAAACAGAGTCAATAATCTGTCATAACAGGGTTATTGACCTTTGGGAAAATAAATTTCGATACAAACATATGTATCACTCTCCGCCATAACACGAGAGCACGGGCAGTTATAATAATTCCAGTCCGCTAAATTTAAAATAATAATAAAACACATTATTTTCTTGTGAGTATAGATACCCCTTGACGGAGCCAGCGTTGAAGAAACCAATTCAGCTGCTACAGCGTCAGAGAACAGCGCCGAAAAATAAGATAAACCGTCATCTATGTTCTCTTGGAAATAAATATTTCCTATAATTACTTAATTTTTATGTTTTGTATTTTTTTTATTCCTTTCCTATGCTCTCTACAACCAACTAAAAATCTATCCGCGTTACGCATTACAGGCGTAACATTACAATATTAAAACATATTTATAACAAACCATTTAGTGTGATAAGCTAAAATATATTATTTTAACATCACTAATTAAATTCAATAACATGAAAATAATGATGGGTAATTAATTTAAAGAAAATAAATGTATTAAATTTATTCATAATATTTAATGTACTTAATAATCAATTTTTATAATATAATATTTATTCTTACGGATTGGCCCTGATATTAATTATTAAATTAATAATTTTATTATTTGTTGACAAACTTTCAACATGTAATCACCGGCACTATATTAATTTACTGTACTAATGGAAGTTTTGTCGATATATACAGCGCTAAGGTTAGTAAATTAGAGTGAGGCAGATAGAGGCGCGAATATGTATTATATATATATATATATATATATATATATATATATTGGAATGCATATATGAAGTAATGTTAGTGATGTATACATTATTTGTGATATGGCGCTGTAAGATATCCGATAAGTGTAGTTTCTATTACTTATCGGTTAAATAATATTTTTCTTATGTGCATGGATTGAGAGTTTTGATTGGTTGTTTTGATAATAACCAATTGAAATTTAAATCATGAAATACACAAAGAAAAAGGAACTTGCTAATAGTGATCCGACCAATATTAAGATTTGCTGAAATTAAATAAAAGTAAGTACATTTATTTATTGGTTAAATTAAAATTAAAGTAGTAATGTGAGAGGGTTGGACTTTCTTTTGAAGAAGAAGAAGTTCCATCATCAATTATTAAAGCAGTATAGTATTTTTCTTCAATAGATAAATATCTATATTATTAAGATTATTATATTTACGGTTTTTGAAAAGAATGTAGTAGAAATATAATAATTTAAGAATATTTATAATATTGATATCATGTTTATGAATTTTATATTATTGAAATTGGTTTGTAAAATATATTTGCATAAATATATATATTTACAAAATTATTTACATGAATTATCTACAATTATTAATTATTAAATATTATTAATGTATTTTTTTTTAAGGATTATTTACAAATAATATTTATAATAAATATTATAATATTATAATAGATAATAATTAATTATTGAAAATATATATACATTATTAAAAATATTCAACATAATAATTCAACATAAAATGATAAGATTTTATACATATCTTTTTATTTAAATATTTTATTTAAATTTTTGATATTTAAGTAGTGTTGATAAGGGTAATTGAAATTCGTGCTCGAAAAATCTTTTGGCGCTGGACCTCCCCTTTATTTTTAAATTATTGATGTAGGTAAGTAAAATTAATTAATTATAAATTTTGTTTATTTATTTATTTAATTTTTTTTTTATGATCGTAGTGAAGTACTAATTAAAAGTGATTATAATATTAAAGCATAATATAGTGTCGGGAATGTTATTTTAATTAATTTTAAGATATTTTACATAATAATTTTTAATAAATATTTTACAGATAATTTTATATAATATGTTTTATATAATTATTTAAAATTTATTTAATAAATTTTTATGAATTTAGATGATTTAGACGTTTTAAAAATTATCTATTTAAAGAAACTCATCTCAATTCTTATACATAAAAATAATAAAAAGTAATTTAAATCAAATTAAGGCTGAATTTAAATTAATAAATTTAACAAGTTTGAACCAGAAATAAAGAAAAAAAAGAAAAATATTTATTGGCTAATTGTTTTTTTAAATTCAAATTTATGTTTAATTTAAAATTTATTCAATTTCAAAGTCCAGATAAAGCACTGTTTATGACACAGATATGATGATAGCACAAAGAAAATATTTTATATTAAATGCATTTTTAATAAATGACAATAAATATTTTAAAAAAAAATATTAAAATAAATATTTTTATTTACATTACGAAAATGTATTAATATAACAATTCTAAATCAATATTGATAATACATTTAGTCAACATACCAAATTATACTGATGCTATTATTTCATAGTATTTTTATAAATATTATAAATTATGTTTAAGCTATCTTGTAATTGATTAGGATTTGTTGAAATAATTTTAATTTACAAAAATATATTTTTCAAGCTCTTTAAATTAAATCCGTAAATAATATATTATTATAAATTATTTCATTTGAATAATCATCATTATTATGTTTTTTTTTAACCATTATTATTATTCAGATATACATTAAAGTATAGATTTATAAATTAAGAGAAAAATTTTAAATTATTACCATAAAAATGAATTTTATATATAAAAAAAAAAACAAAATAAAAATATATTTTCAGAATTTATATTAATATTGTAATATATTAATTGATTTACTTTGTATAGAAAAAAATGATTTAAAAAAATATAAATTACTCTAGAAATATTTTGTAAAAGTGTAGCATCATGTTCGAACTAATATTAAAAAAAATTTCGTTAAATTTTATTATCATTTGAATATGGTTTTAATCGTTAGTATAAAAATAACTGATTAAGTGAATTGAAAACATTTATAACAATCTTTATTTTTTTGCAAGTTCACATAAAAGGGATTGTTTTAACTTACTCTGGTTTAGAAGTATTAACTGATGGACAAATAAAAATATTTCAAATTTACAACATTTCACTTACACATAAACTTTGTTATCTTATAATACATCACATTCATTAATTAATTTATGAAACGATTATACTTATGGCTGATGTATTCAATAGTGATCTATATAAGATGTATTACAATACTGAAATGATACGAGAGTAGCTTGTAGTTTCGAGACCCATGGCTGTATATTGTAAAAGCTGCAATTTCATTTTCTCGGCTGCACGACTGTGTTACGCAGTCGCAATAAACTAAAATGCTAGTATTATTTTACGCTATGTATAGTTAGTTAAAATTGCGATAAATAAGAAGAAATTTTTATACAGTAAAAATCTATTTTAGATTCATCGAATTTTTTTATTTCAATTAAAATATGTCTTAAATATTTTACATGGTTTAATAATTTGAATTGAATGATAAAATTTTTCTTTAATTGTACATAAAATATAAAATTTATCATTTATTTTGAATAGTAATTAATTGAAATTAATTCTAATCACAATTATTATTTAATAATAGATTCGTATCAAATTTCTTATCTTTGATTAAAGTAATTTCTCAAAAATTAAAATATTTAATCAATTCTTATACCAATATAATCAATAAAAATAATATGTACTATATTTTATAGTTCAAAATATAAATATATGAACTTTTAATACAGTATATAACTGTCATATATGAAAAAAATCATTCTTGTAATTTTTATTTTATGAATTCAATAATATTTTGGTCAGAAAATTAGATAATAAATAATAGTGAAGATGAATATTTTTTCTTTCATTTTTTCCAAATTATAAATTATAAAAACAAATAAATTCAAAAGAATAAATGATACATAAGAATTATATTATTATATATTGTATTATTAAATTATAATAATGGTATGTATAATCAATGATATATAGTGTTCTCATGAGAAAAATTAAGATTATAGTATTAACTATTATCAATCACTAAAATCGTTATTTCAAGTCAGATTATATGTTAATAAAACTTAACAAAATTACTCTTTTATGGGAACGAAACTATAAATTCAGTATATTTTTATATTTACACATATATATATGAAAAAATACCAATACTGCTTTAATATTATTATTTAAATTTATAATTCTAATTATTCATCTACTTATAATAAAGCTTCCAAGTCTTTCATATAAATAAAGCATGAAAAATTACTAAATCTTTTTTGTAATTTAATGGATTTATCGAAAAAATTTTATTCGAAAACTTTTAAGAAATATTTTAACATTGATTAATAAATTAATACATAAGTTTTGTATAAAAAATACTGTAGAAAAAGAAAATAATAAACACTTGAAAAATAAAGTTTGAATATTAATTTAATATTTTCTAGAGGTAAAGTATGCAAACTTTTTTATTTATTAAAATACAAATCTAACATACTCTAACAAAATAATTGATACAACTGTACAATGAAGAAAATATAAAAAAGAACAATGTGAAGATCAAAAAAATCAGACAGAACATTTCTTAATCGATTATGATTGTTACGAAAATCATAAAAGATCAGCTGCAAAAATGAAACTCGATGAATTCAAAGAAATATTCATTTAATTATTTAATAATTATAACGTAAAATATTTTCATTAAATCAGTAAACATGAGAATTTAAAGTGTAAAGGTATTTTTTATGTAAATCTTTATGATACATCCATTTAAAAATTCGAATATTACTTATATGTTAAGAAAAGAATGAGTAGGTAATACAGGAAAGAAAAAAAATTTTAATTTTAGGGGAAATAAATAAGAATATATGAATATTATAGAAATAGTTATAAGCAAATTACAACAGTATAAGATTTATCAATAATAAAATATCTACACAATTTAATAGAGATGTATAAAATAATTGGAGCTACATACATGCATTTGCGTTCCGCAAATAATAATCCACAAATATACATCCACAATAACAATAAGTAAAAATAAGCACAATTTTTTTTTTAAAAAAATTATTTGTAAACACCGAAAAATTAATAACAATTCTATCATACGTATACACTCTCAAAATGAAAATCATGTGATTGACTGGGATAACATAAATATTTTACATAAAGAAGAAAATTATTATAAAAGAAAAATTTTCGAAATTATATATATACATATGAATTCTAACACGATTAATAGATACGAAAACACACATTTTCTTCATTCATAATATAAATATCTATTGTCTTTAATAACGTAACAAACAGCTGACTTATTTTAGACGCATTTGACACAGTGACAACTAAATTTGTACGCTAGAAAATTTCATTACATTTGTACTGAAGTAAATATGTAAATTAAAATAGCATGTACGTCTGTTTTATAATCAATGTAATTTTTTATTAATTAATATGTTTTTATTTTTAAAACTTATTTGTAATTTTAATTTATGTTTCAATAAAGACCTGATGACAAGGAAAAACTTCCTTGCCCAAGCATTATCGATTAAGAAGAAACTTTGTTATTTTTTATACAACATATTCAAGAGGAACGAATTTTCTTTAATATTAATTAATAACCCACAACATGAAAAATGTTTGGTCGTTACTTATAGTTGTTGCGCCTAAATATTAAACATAAACTAAAGGTCTTAACACTAAAATTTCCTTTTAAAAATGACTTTTCATTAGATACACCGGTTTAAAAAGTTTTGCTTTTAATTGATGAAATATAAGAACCAGTATATGCTTAGAGCTGCATCGGATAAGGAACCATGTGCTTTACCATAAACATTACTTTGGAAGCACTATTGGATAAAAAGATGTTCTACCATACAGCTAGCCTAGGCGTCTGTGTGAAAATAATAAGAGTCGGATGTCTCTATCATCGAGAATCAATGATATTTGAGCTTCTGTAGCCAAATGTGTAAAGCAGAGGTACCACTGAATTGAGATTCGAGAACAATATCATCGTTTCACCATTTCTACCAACATGGAATAAACCGATGACATAATCTTTGGCCAAGATTTTGTTTCAGTTTAATCGTTTCACCGGCTGGATAATGGTGAAAAATTTCACTGAGAAGCTCTTGTTATCTTATTCCTATTATCTTTTACCACAACATTGCTAAAATCGCGTCTTTCATAGCATTAGGATATAAAATGTGGATTAATTAACACACCTGTTTTCATGAAGCTTGCTGAAAAACTGTAGGTGGAAGAATGATTTCCAAAAGTTCAAAGGCAATCGATCTCATTATTGATCAATATCTTCTCGGGCACAATGAGGCAAAGTAGACGATAACAAATTCGTCGCGTTAGTTGAGTTTACACCACCACTTGGAATAGCCGTTTTATATCTTTATCGAGTATGCCACTGTTGTCAATTCCACTTGCAGCTATATCACTGCTACCAGCATCAAGCACAACTTTATCAAGATGGCCGACATCATCTGATCTGGCTCCAACAACTCCAAAATCGCCTACGTCATCGGCAATGATACTACCAAAATCATCGCTACCACGAATGAGGCTACTGAGGACTCAATAGATGTTTACAGCTAGATGATTCCGTCAACCAATCTCTAGCAAATCAAACATCCATAACTGGATGTTAAGTACACGGCAAAAATATATGGCCTATTACAGATCATAGCAGAAGCATATCTACTTTCATAAAGAAGTATAGATGCAGCAGTAGCAGGTAAATAGTAAGATGGTAAGAGTATTATCTGTTTGCTCATTCATAAATACATACACGTACACACTCGCATACAAACACACATATATATTGATTATAGAACTGTGATACGTAAAACATTTTTCCTCAAAAAGGCTGGAATGGGGTTTAATGAAATGTATAAATCTCAGTGAAAATTCGTGTAAATCCATGTGTTGAACAGTATTTCTTATGCGTTTTCATAATTCCTCGCGTATTTCGTAATCAGCGTTATTCCAAACAACAACCTACTGAAAGCGAAATTGACATCTCTTTCAATCAGATGATTTTGCTGTAAGGGGAACAAATATGCGAATTATTCGCACCAACGAAATATAATATAAGCAGGAAGCAACCGGCGTATGAAAACTCACTCCAACATCTGAATTAATCCTAATATCTATTCGGCCCATATTTCGATCGGTGGACGAAATAAAAGTAGTAAAAGGTATAAGAAAAATTTAAAGAGATGAAAACAAGAATAATAGAATAAATTAGGATGAGGCGATATAAAGAATAGATTAAAAAAAAAATGCAAAAAAATTATATCTACATAGAATTAAAATATATGATCTAAAATAATGTTGTGTAGCAGCGTAAGACACATCTTTCGATTACGAGCAACGGAAGAAAATTGGTTTAAGAATTATTATTATACACTTTTTCAATTCGAAGTAAATTTTATTTAAAATTAATAATTGTTTTATAATCTTATTTAATGTATTATTATTAATATAATTCTGTTGTAATTACTGAAATATTTAGAATACAGTGAAAGATATTTTAATGAATCTATTACTAACAATTTTTTAATAGATACATAACATGAATATTAATAATATATATTTTTTATATGTATATGTGATTGATAAATAAGAGTTTATTCAACTCTAAGGCGAAATATATTCAGTCTCACCACGTTCATGTATCACGCTCGGTCGCAGGGTGGAAAAATATTGAGTTTTGACTTTCCTCGTGCAAATAAATTAAGATAGGTGGTATATATAAGTCCCTCGTGACTCTTAGCGGATTTTAGACCTATATAATATATATAACCGAGAATATTATCTCTTTCGTTAAACTATACTCACTCTATCCATACATCTTTGTGATTTTAGTTTACTCTTTACTTGTATAATATATAAAATTATAGAGTCTCTTAAGTTTTTTAGAGCTCTGCTCTTAGTAAATGTTTTGCATTTCATTGAATTGCCTATTTCTTATTTTGAGCACCAAACACTCTAGTCGTAATTTATTTTACAATATGAATATAAAATACTGATATTAAATTCTAAATCAGTTTTTAAAAAAATGTGGATAAATAATTATAATTAAATATTTAATAAAAATAATTATTATATTTTATTTGTAGGTAATCGTTTATGTATGTATTAAGATAATAAAAAACTTATAAAAATAAGCTTTTTTAGGAATGCAAATTACTTTTATCTTTTCTATACTTATGATTAACAAAATTTATTTCAATCTGCATTTTTGGATTTATTTAATTTTAAATTAAATTATGAAATTTATATATATTTTTTAGAAAACAATATATATTTTAAAAATGATTTAATTTTTATCTGATACTTTTATTAATATTGTATAATTTAGATACTGGTGTAGAGATTAAATTCTAAAAGTTTAATTATTTTAGCTATTTTATATAATTAAGTTATATTTTTTCTAAAATTTTACAATTTTGTTATAGATGCATCGTGCATTTTTATCCTTTGAATATTTTCAACTGTGTCAAATTGTTCTGCTGGAATAATTATTTTATGTAAATTACAAGATATTATTTTATTGACTGGAGTTTTGTTAGGTACCGATATTTTTTCTCTATGAGCTAATAAACGTTGATATGTTTCATTTGTACAAGGATTCATGGGTGTATCACCTGATACTACAGGTTTATTTTTTCGTACTTTGGATTGAAAACGAGTAATATTATCAGTTGTAATGCTGTTTGGTTTTATAATTATGCGTGGTTGCTTAATAAATCCTTCAGGAACATTCTGATGAAGATAACCAAGTTGGTCCACATTTATATTTATATTTTCTTCTTTAGTGTTTTTCTACAACAAAGTTAAATGTATAATCATCAATTAAAATGTTAAAAAAATTTTTATTAAACATATGTTACAATTACATTATAATTAAATTTCAGGAATTTTTATAGAATCATATACTTTCAAATTTTTAGTTTACCAATCAATTGATAAGTTTTATAATTGAAAAATTTTAATAAATTTTATGAGTATTATCAAATCTACAAATTTTCAATTGACATCATATAATAATTCTCCAACTTTTAGAAGATTTATCCCTTTTTAACTTCCTACTCAGTCTATATAAAAATATATTATTTTTTATTACCTACAGTTTGTCTGTTAATATTATTCTATTGAAATTATAACCTTTTATTTTACAATAAAGTTCATAAAAATGCAGTTTTAGTTAAAATTGTTTATAAAAGATTATTTGATAAATACATCCAGTAGTATTTTAAAAAATAAGAAATTAGATTATTTTACTATTTTTCCTGTAAATAGTTTTCTTTATTTCGTAAATGTTAAAAAAGTGCTCTACTGCTTTTTGTATTATATTAAGGTAACATGTTATGTTAAATATTACGTGTGTGAGTATATATATTTTATGAATAAGTAAATTTTATTTATGTTTTGTTTATATGTTTTCATGAATAAGTACAAGAAATAAGGTGACTTAGATTTCAAAAGGCTAGAAATCTACTTGCACTTGGACTCGTAGTTGACGTGAATCGGGTGACTCGCATTTCTGTCTTTCTGTCTGAACTTATCACCGATGAAAGAGATTTCTATATATCATTTTGGAAATTCAACGTTTTTACATAACCAGCTAAGCCGACAAGATACATTTACAAAGAATGACGGCAGCTGTGACTTTGTCGCGGTCGGCTAAAATTAGTTAATATCTAACACACTACTAGAAACGCATAGCGGCAGCTATATTGGCGGTATTATACTGGACAGGTTCTTGCAGGCTTATTTTCGCTCGGTTTTTTAATTGAATTACATTTAATTCAAACGCTAAAATCTATTACTATATTATGCTGTTATCGTGTGCGTGTGTCAGTGGGTGTATATGGGTCAGACATTTATATATATATTATCGTAGCAAATGATTTACACATATGAATAATTTGAAATTAAGTCGATTTTTTAAAAGTTAATCAAGTTAAAATAATTCTATTATTATAATTAATATTTAGAATTTTAATAATTCTATAAATAATAGAAATATATAGTAGTTAATCTTACAATGAAATTAAAACTATATTGAAAATTATATAAAAAAAATTGCATTTATTTTATAAATAGTTTTGTATAAATTACTCACTTTCAATTTTTGATTGTTGATAATTTCAGGTGTTATAATAATTCTAGGTTCACTTTTTATTTCAGGTATAATTAATTCATTTGAACCGCCATGAATAGGACAAATAGGAAGATTTGTAGAATTAAATAATTGTTGATTATCAATTGTATCTGCTAAATTAGGCACTGAACGGTTTTTTACTGAATCTGTTTTTTTTTTTAATGGACCAACAAATAAATTTGTCGTAATTGGTGTAGTAATATTTATGTTATTTTTTCCATCTGGATCCTCTACCTCCTCCTTCTCCTCCTCCTGCTTTTTGTTTTCCAAGCAAACTTGAATACTATTTTTAAAAATAATTAAAATATGAATTGAAAATTCTATAAATTTTTTAAAAATATAAATTTAAAAATGATAAGGTCTGAAAAGTCACTTGTCCGTTTAATTAAAAATGTTATTAAATAAGTCCTAAATAAGTAACATCAAATATTCTTGGAATAATTATTATAAATAAATGATTTATATATTTTTATTATAAAAATTATAATTTATTCTAGCTCTAAAATTGATACTCCAAATGTATTTAATGTTGATGCTACTACAATTGATTACACTTAGTTACCTAAAATAAATTTTTAATATTTGACAATGAATTCTGTGAGTAGCAGCATTTTAAAATGGTTGATAAACCTAATATTTCTGATGTGGTTCAGGATCAACATTTATTAACATATATTAGTGATAAAACATTGGAACGTTTATGCAATATTTTTATCACTGAAGAGCGGTTTTCCTCAACTGCTATTCTGCTGATATGTTAGAGTAATCAATCGTAAATGCAAATTACGTTCACTGTCGGTTGTACTAACAAATATTCATTAATTAAAACTTTAATTAAACTACAGGATTTCATACCGCAAAAGAAACATTTCTTTAAAAATTTCGCATACAAAAACATCCTGTTTCAAGTTTCTAAAAATATTCTTTTTATTGTAAATACTAGGCGACTACGGAAACTCTGTACATATTATCCCGTCTTTAATACTATCCATATTTGTATCGTCAATTATATCGATCTTTATATTTATTCGTTCATAATTTATAAATATTTACAATTTATATTGAGAGATTCCAGTTTTCGGTTTGAATATCAAAAATACGTTGCAAAAGTGGCTCGGTAAAAATTACAAAGAAAAAGGAAAAAGTAAAGGAAAGGGAGAGCACAATTGATGGAAAAGTAAAAGGAAAGAAGTGTGAATAGTATGTATTAAAGCGGGATTGTGTATATGTCCGGGAAGTGTGAAAAAAGCAAAAAAAAAGTGTGTAAAAAAATAAAAGGCATAGAACAATAATGTAGAAAAGAGGAAACGCGAGACCAGGATAGACAGTGCGAGCGATTAGAAACTTGATTGCAAAAATGCAGAGCGCTGGTGGCGACGTCTAGTGGAGAAGAGAAATAATTAAAACGGCAGGCACACACAAAGTGAAGAGAGGTGAATAGACGAAAAAAAGCAGAATTTGAATTTTAAAAAGGTGAGAAAGTATTTTTAAAGTAATATGCGGGAAAGGGCAAGAGATTTTAAAGGAGAAGAAACAGAGTGAGGAGATAAGCAAGAGATAAGCAGGAACAATAGGAAAAAATTACAACGCTGATGAAAAAGGTAAACTTTGAAGAAGAAGGAAAGGAAAGAGAAAGAATGAAGAAAGATGAGGGAGGGGAAGGCTAGAAAAAGAGATGGAGCTACAAAGAAAGTTAAAAAAGGAAAGAGAGGAAATAGAGAGGGTTAGGAAGAATATGGAGGATTGGATAGGGGAAAAAAGGAAAATAGCAGAATATTAGAGAGAAATATTAAAAAGAAAATAAGGGAAATGGAGAAAAAAGCAATTGTATAGATGGAAAGATGAAGGATGCTGGAAGTGGGGGGATTAGAACGAAAAAGGGACTGGGAGGATAAATTAAAGAGATTGGAGAAAAAAGTAGAAGAAGTGAAAGAGAAAGGGAAAAAAATGAAAGTGTAAAGGCAGAGAAATGTAGAAGATTGAGCAGAGGAATAAGCAGGGCATCGAGCGCATGGGAATTGGAAAAAGAGATAGTGAACACGCGGAGGTTGTTGCAAACATTGGATAACGTTGTTTAAGGAAAGTCTCAGTGTGAAAGTGGAACTAAAGGAGGTATGGTAGAATGTGAAGACACTAATAGTCCAGATGGGAACAGAGAGGAAAAAGAAGAGGTTATGAGGGTGAAATAGGGAAAACGAAAATTTTCATACGATCTAGGGTATGAAGAAAGGACACAATTTCAGATAGAGGCAAGGATTAAAAAATGAAAGAAAAGGGAGTCCAGACGAGCTTTGGGAGAGGGAGAATATGGTACGATGGAGTGTGGATTCAATCATAGAATGAAGAATGAATGGAGAAGATAACAAAAGAAAGCGAAGGGGAAAAAGAAGGAAACAGAGACAAACAAAAAGAGAAACAGGGACAGAAAGATTACGCATTGAAACGTGATGGCAATATGGAATAAGGATAGTGGATTTTTGGAAGGTTGGGAGGACACAGATTATATCTGCCTAGCCGAGACATGGATTGAAGAAAAGGATAAGGAACTATGCTTGAAGAGAATGTCGTTTGAATAGGAATGGGAATATATAGGGGCACGAAAGGAGAAAAAAAGAGAAAGGGCAGAAGGCGGTTTTATGATTGGAATAAGAAAGAATTGGGGGAGGTAGAAAGCAAGATTGCTGTGGAGGTAAAGGAAGATCTAATAAAAAAAATTATAAAGGAAAAAAGGGAAGAAGAGGGATCGATAATATGAACCTGATATATGGACGAGAAGGAGATAACAGAGTTGTGGGAGAGAATAATTGAATTAGGATATGAAAGGGTTAGTCAAACCATAATCATTTCGGTCAGTGACAAAAGAATTAAATAAGAAGGAATGGTGATGAACACAGAAAATGGGGATGTAATAAGAAAGAGGAATAGCAAAGATAAATGATATGGTAAGGAGAGAATGTGGTTAGTAGAGAATGTGGAGGAAGCACGATGGTTTATACTGAATGGAGAAAAACTTATAGAAGATGAAGGAGAATACACATATGTGGTGTCGAGCATAGAGACGATAATAGATCTGGCGGTTACAAATGAAGAGGCATGGAAGAAAGTGAAAAGATTTGAACCACAACAAATAGTAGAATCAGATCACCTACTGATATGCATTGTGCTGGAAAGTATAAGGAAAGAAGAGTAAAGTGCGGGAAAAAAAGAAAACAAGAACAAGAGAAGAATGAACAAAGGAAAAGATTGAATAATTTAGACAAAACAGAGTGCAAGGGGGAAAGAGAAGAAAAGCAGAAAAAACCGAGGTACAGGTAAAGCTGCAATGGGAGAGACTAAAGTGCTAAAAAGGAGGCAGCATCGAGGAAGGAGATAAAATTAAGAGCATGAAAAAGAGGGCAGAAAATCTGATGGGACAAGGAGTCTAGTAAGGAAAAGAGAAAGGTAAAAAGCATATTTGAAAAATGGAGAAAAGGAAAGGGAAGCCAAGAAGAGTACTGGAAGGTAAGCAGAGAGTAAAAGGCACTGAGTGAAAGAAAAAGGATATTTCAAATTTAGTAGCTCAAAGTTCCAATGTATCTTTCTTTACGAGTATATCATCAGTTTCATTGATATAGCAATACTCTCATACTAGTATTTATATGAAAGATATCATGCTGTCTTTTTTAAAGGTATTAAGAAGTTGTTCATATTTTTATGAATATTCTCTGGGGCAAGTTTCAGAATATTAGACAACTTATAGTGCAGCTTAGCCATCTAATCAGATCAGATGATTAAATCCTTAAAATATCATTGAATGTTAGCTCAGAAAACAAACAATTTCATTTAAGATGCCCCACTTCTAGGCATCAGCTTACACTGCATGTATGTTTTTAGATCTATTCATGAACCAGATTATATCTTGACCAAGTAGGTTTTTGGAATTTTTATTCCAGGTGTCTATATATAAATTTATTATTTTATTATTATTATTATTATTTATTTTATTATTCCATAAAATTTATCAGTTATATAGGCCATTGGAATATTATTGAATTCCTTAACATATTCTAGTACCAGATGTGATTATCAATAGATATTTATCTTTCAATTAATTTTGAATTCGTAAAATATATTAAATGCCCGCGCTTGAAAATTTTTTTCGATATGGGATCCATAGTAATGTTTCGAGAAGTACAGTTGATATGATTCTGATTTTTCCTGTCATTCGTCTCATTAATAGCCCTTGCTTTCATGCACATCCTGAAAATAACTTTGAAGTTCTTTCTATATTTCCAATCAATGGCCCCATGTAAAAGTCGTGACTCGATGATAGAATTATATATTCATTTGAATTTGTCTGGTAGCAGTCCCCTGGGTAGTCAAAGTTTCTTCTGTAAATCTAGTCTTTGTAATTTTTAGCGCTTTATTTTAATATCAGAGAGACATCAATTTCTAAATCCCAACATTATATATTTAAAATTTAATTTTAAATTTTCAAATAAAACTTTTTAATGTTAATAATTAATAGTCTTTTTTCCTGTTCTAAATATTCTAAAATATTTTTCTATTAAAAGAAAAATATTAATAATATCTAGTCGTCATTTGTTAGAAAACGAAATTATAGTTCTTTCAAGCTAACTGTGTTTATATATAAAAAGTAAAAACTTTAACTACATAAAAGCGTTAAGAGATTAATACAATTTATTAGTAATATAGTCGAAATCAGATTTTATTGGCATTGACTGGACATGATACGTCGAACTATTGATGAAGAGACCTCTTTAATTATATTAATGAGTTAATAAAAGATCCCACTTCCAAGCATTTTTGATATTAATAAGCTTAGAAAAAAAGAATTTAGGTTCCAAATTATATAGTAGCTAAAAGTAGAATTTATAGGTGAACAGGGAACTGTTTGTGATAACGGACCGCACAAACAAGTATATAACGTTCGTACTTGTTTCAGCATAAGTTCAGCATATAACATAAAATTAATATTAGATATCTTAAAGAGATGAAGAATTCGAATGCCCTAATGATAAGAAAATGAGAAAAATTCCTTGCACATGTTCCAACTTCCATAAAATGGCTGCAACAAATAGTGGCTTCAAAAAAAATAATAATAACTATACTTTCCAGACACACCATGTATACACATATATATTTAATTAAATTATTCACATAAATATTATTTACACTATATACATTTAAATAAGTTTTTGCTAGACACTTTTAATATAAACAAAAGAAAATTATAATTTCATTTTTAACATATTTTTTAAAAGTTGTCTTCAAGACCTTAAAACAAAACGAATTTTTTTATAATTTTTTTGTTAATAAAGATATCTTTGTAAGCCGTAAATGACCTTTTAATTTCTGAAAATCTAACTGCTATCACAGTTTAATTAAAATAAAATGAACTATTTTGGTAAGTGTCACCTTATTATAAATATAAATAAAATACAAAATTTATATAATGAAATATTTAAATGTAATAATATAATTTACAATATAGAATTAATAAATTAGGTAAAAAATAATACTTTAAATTATGAGTTACTTAATGTGTTAAGATAATTTATTACGTATAAGTTTTATTTTTAATATAATTACCTAAATAATACGTACGTATAATTACGCAATGAAAAATTTTTTTAATTTTTGTGATTTAATCAACTTACCTTGATTTGTTACACGTTTGAATTGCTGGTGATGAAGGTGTAATACTATTTTGATAGTTATGTAATTGATTTTGATTTGTAACTCCTTCGACAAAAGAATTATTTGGTGGTAAAGATCTGTATTTCTCAATATCTGGAAGTACTTTCGGATAATTACGACGTTTTATTATTTTTAAAGCCTCTTCGTGAATATTAGTTTTAGATTTACTAGATGCAAGAATTATGGCAGTATCAGTTTTAGTGTTACTTATATTTATATGATCAGAATTTGCAGAAGAATTTAATGAAGATGAACCAAATGTACGTAGTTTCCATGGAGTCATTGAGGAGTTTTCAGTAATTTCTATTGGTTTTCTAATTTTTAATTCCACAAGCTCATGATTTTTCTAAAATAACCATACATTTTTCATTATACTTTTACTAATATCTAATTTTATGTAGTACTACTATCTACTATAAGTAATCTAAGTACATACTCTTTATTAACATGCACAAACTATTTAATAAAAATATACAATCTATATTTCTTTTTAATACAATATTTTTTAATTTTTAATCTAGAAACAGTATTTACTGTTAATCGAATAAGTTTTTAACCAAAAATGAGACAATATAGAGCCTTAATTATAATTTGTTATTAACTAATTTAATTTAATAAAATATTAGTAGTTTATAATGCAATAATTTTATGCTTTTTAATGTATGTGCAAGTTTTAAGTATATTTAAGAATAATTTTTTCTTTTGTTAATTTTATTTAAAAGTTTTCAATAATTAAATGTTTTTGGTACTTAAATTAAAAATGAAAGTATTCATTGTAACTTCAAGATAATCGATGTAACATTATTAAAGATTAATTTACTTATTCAGTAAAAATATGTATGTTTTCACAAATCGTGTATGTATGCTCGGAAATATCAAAACCGCATGAAAAAAAAAATCAGTTCTTTCACGAATATTTTTTATGCGATATATGTCGTGAGTAAATCTTATTATTTAATTGTGTTATTCTTACTTTATAAATATTTTCTTTTATTTAAAGCTACTACTTAATTACTATATTTTATCAATGTTTAGAAAAATTTCAGAACTAGAACCTGGTGCTCATTTAATGATATGAAACTTTATATGTGGTTCCACTTTTTCTCCTAAATTTTACATCCTATTACTCTTTAGCTTTATTGTAACTTTGCTATTTTTTTTAAATATATATATATTGTTTTCCAAAATAGATATGTGACTTTATTTAAAAGAAGTTCTGCTGATAAAGAAGATAATAAAGCAAAATTTTAATTATTTTATTTTTTATATAAATATTTTTTAGGGACAAAGCATGGTTTCTTTAGGATTATTTTATTATACGGATCATAAATAATTGTCAGTGAATTTTTTTGTCAATTTATTAGATATTCGCCAACTTTTGTATCGATCTTCGAAATTCTCGGATCTAATACATTAAATTTTTTTCACTTCATTGATCGACATTAGTCTATAATAAGTGAAAGCTACCGGAAGTTTATTGTTTGCCTTCATCATTAAAGAATGTTGGAGTAACGCTTCAAAAACATGGAATATATACTCAAGTCTATCCAAACGATATGCTAATCCTGACTAGGGAACATGATCATAGCGTGATCATTGAGATTATGTAATATGTTCTTGGTATGGTCATTTAGTTAACCAAATCGGTAAGCCTGTCGGTAAATCTTGAAAAAAATGAAAATTCATCTATTCAGAAATAGGTTTAAGAAAATTTCTAGCCAACGACACAAAACTGTCCTTTAAAATTAAAAATGACTTTAAGTACCTGAGTATTTTATGAATTAGAGAATTAACTTAAAAAAGTCATATTACAGAAAAATGTCTGTTACCCATAAATACATACTTGACGTGTGGAAGAACCGTTGGTTAATTAATTAATTAATTAAATTAATTAATTAATTTAATTGGTTAATGGGGCCTGTACCAACGAAAAGTAAAATTAATCAATCACACGAATATTAAGTCAAGGTATTATTTGAAGTCACAAAGTAATCTCAAGGCTAACTCGAATGCACTCAAAAATATATAGGGAATATTTTTGAGAAGCATTGGTGAAGTAATGAGGATTACCGCCTCAAAATCTCTAGAATTGATTTTAAATATAAGGTGATACAAGCAAGGCCTAATACTAGGTAGCTAAGCATCAAGGAAGAACTGAAAGAATCACATCCTATAGTCAATAAGAATACGGGGCTAAAAATAAATGATTTAAGGGCATATTATAGTATCTCTCTAAGTCACAGGTATGATAAGGACTATGTACTCTTTATATCTCAGAGAGAAGATTGGAATAATAAGATAGATAAGTTCTTGAAAGAGCTAAGATTTCGTCTCAATTGAATGAAAATATTTTTATTTACTATATATGATAAGGAAGTATCCAGTAGATTCATGTCAAAAATTTAAAATTATTTCTTCTTAAGATTACTTTTTATTTTGTAAAAAAGTATGCTTAATTATCTGGAACCATTTTATTTACTATTTAATTGTAAGTAACCAAATTGCTTAGTATGCAAACAAGTATATTAACTTAATTAAATTTAGATAAAAAATATGTTGTATTGATTTATTTGACCAATGTTATCACTTTAACTATATCTAAATCTAGAGATATTTTGATCATAAAATTTTATAAAGTGCATATTTAGTTATCATCATGTGTTTAATATAGCACATTGTTCGAATCATTTTCAACCATTGATTCGGTAGTACCATTATGAGTCGTGATTTAATTGTTCTGGGTTCTAAACAATCATTTAATCAAGACTGTCTTGCAATACATCTTACTATTAATTATTGCTCAGATTCTGTTGAAATTTTTGGCAAAACCGATCTGGTTATATCATGATTTCAAAGTAAAATTGTTATCGTTACGGTTATATCAGGTAAGGATTTGAATTTTGGTTATCTATTTTTTTTCTTCATAATTTTAGAGCTTATGTGTGTGATTTTGTTTCCGAACAACGATTGCGTAATCAAACTTATATATACGAAAATTACAGTTAGCTGATCTAGAATAAAATTTTCTACAAATAATCAATTTTATTTTTTAGATGGTTTTTAAACAATTATTTTATAATTAGGATGTCTTTGTGGTTTAGCATATTCTTTATTACACAAAATAGAGTATTTGGATGAATAGTAACTGTAAGAGCTCATCTACGGTATCTTAAATATAATTAATTTACTATAATTTATCATAACACTAATTAACTTTCGTCCGTACAACCATACTTTACAACGTAAAGTAAATTTTACGAACTCGAAAAGTTTTTTGTTTTTAAGTTTTTGTTCTTATGTAAACTGTTCTACGAAATAGAGTACTATGATCAATATTTTTTATCTACATTATATAAAATGGTACTGCATTATAAAAGTGGTGTTGTTGACCGACGAGAGTTTCCGATCGGGATCGACTTACTTCGTATTACATTTTTTTCTTCAATTTCTTAACACTACTCTTAATTTCCGCTCTGATCAACCTTATTCCAAGTTTATTTGTTGCTGTTCTTACAATGAACAGATGCTAACTTCTTCGGGTCCTCCCACCGAGGAGGTATTCTCATTTTTAGGCTTAATTCGCATTACCTCAATCTTTATTTATATTTATTAATACATTGATTAATTATTGCGCATATTGACATTATTTCCTACATTAAAACGCTTATAATTCCTTTAAAGTTAACT
The DNA here is from genome assembly GCA_018907245.1 of Eupristina koningsbergeri. NCBI lineage: Eukaryota > Metazoa > Arthropoda > Insecta > Hymenoptera > Agaonidae > Eupristina > Eupristina koningsbergeri. Next base: position 3,049,885 of record JACCHV010000101.1, read on the forward strand.
ATCAGCTATATTTTACGCTGTATTTTTTGCTATTTTTAATTCGTTTACTCAATGCGTCTTATTTTATTCGTTAAGTATGTCGAATTTAACGACATACGTAACACTAGAATTAATCTACGGATAATTGGAAGTCTAGTTATTTAATCACTTGCTGTGATTTAAAATAGCTTCATTTATTGATCATCAACTAATAAATAGATTATCCAATACATCAACATATTTTTCATATTAACATACCGCCGTAATGTATTTTCATTATCACAAAACCTTACATCACAGACTGTTTTCATATATGTGGAACTATCGTAAGCTCTAAAGGATCCGAAAGCAGCGTAATTAATTCCTTTAGTTACAAAAATAAGAAGCTGAAATATTTAAAATTGTACTATGGAAAATTCCATCAAAAGATATGTCAAATTATGCAAAAAGTAATTTAAATTGTCAACGATTAATATTTTGGTCAACCGATTAACTTCAATAAATACTTGAAGAAAAAAATGGCCATAATACTGGGTGCATTTTATATCAAAGTTTAATCATATATATGATCAAACTTTTTCTTCCGATTAATTAAAAATGAATAATATTCAACTGGTCAATAATCGTTAATATTTAATTATTTAATCCGACCAGGAAAAGAGTTATAGTAATTCAAACGTTTTAACTACGACAGATTATTATTATTATTTATTATAAATAATTCAATTATTGTAACGTTACGTATTTATTATATTATTTAATTATAAGAAAATGAAAAAAATCTAATAATCATACGTAAATAACTCACATTATCAATTTGCTGTATTGAATCAAATCCATTATAAGAATTTAATTTCTTGAAATCGTTAGGTTCACAATATTCAGCTCCTAGTAATGTATCTTCAAATAAGTCAAGGTATTCGCTTGATTTTCCAGCTCGAATTATTTCTGTTGGTATTTTATTGAGTATTGAGATGCTTTTGGTAGGAGAAGTAGCATTTATTTCTACCGAGATTTTTGATTGTTTTTCTTCCGTAGTAAGTGTATAATCTTTTTGTAATAACATTTGATAGTACTTTTTATTTAGGGACTTTTTGTAACATTGCTCTTCTTGACATTCTTTATTTTCATATTGATGTTGACATTCATGTTTCTTTTTTTTTTTTTCATATTCACGTTGTAAAGTTGCATGAGTTTTACGAAGAAATCGAGGTGAACATCTATAAAAATAATGAATATACATTATTTTAAAAGAAAATTTTTTGAAGTTTAACATTTTAAAAATTTTTAAAATTAAAGAAATTATCTTTAATCTTGAATAGCATATTTATTTTTATGAATTTTTTAAATTTACATAATCTTTTCGCAGTAAAAGTTGGAAAATTAATTCTAAAATACGCATATGCAAAATAATTTCGAAATCTACAAAATAGTAGTGAAGCAATGAAAATAATATCAAACTATTTCTAATGGTATTATTTAATACTCTTGTACCATGAACAATAACATTTACCTACTTACATTTATTTGAATTTCATTAGACGTTAGTTCATTGCAAATATTGAAGCTTTTTTTTTAAAACAACAGTTTTGTGTACGTTTAATGTCTTATATGTTGTCATTGTTTGAGAATTCAAACATTTATATACTTTTGAAAATATATTATTTATAACTTTGAAAATAGTCAACGATATTTAGTTACTTTAATAAATTTCTTTATATATTTTATATTTATCATATGTATAAAAATTTACCTTAACAATGAGAATTTTTCCATCAGATGTATATAATTTCATTCCCTTCTCTAGATTTATAACTTCAAATTTTCTAATAGCTATATTATATACAAAATAGTTTACTAGTTGAAGATTTATAGTAATAATATATCTTAAAAATATTAGATGTATTGTAGAAGTGAAAGTTATTACACAAATCAGAATAAGTGTGAAATCTGGACCTATCCATGAACAAAAAATTAGCTCAGTAGTTGGAAATTTATTAAAATAAATTACTGTTTATTTTTATAAATATAAAACTTTACACTAAATTATTAGTGTATATATTATATTACAATTATACTCATTATTAAATGTCATTATTAATGAGTATAATGTTTATATAATTCACCCAAAACCTATTTAGTCTGAGTCTAATATGGCTCACAGATGGATTTAAAAACGAACAATGCTTAGAAGTTGTAAATTGTTGGTGGGGTAATAATATTATTTATTATCTAAGTTACTCCACAATATTTAAAGTAAGCATCTAATCAATTTCTCGATTTGGCTGCTAAATGGGCAGACTAATATAATACCAATCGTCTTCTATTTTCAGACCCAAACAAGACTACAGGCTTTTAATTATTCTGCAACATACTTTACAAAAATTTAAGATATAAATGAATCCTAAATTTACTTAGAAAGTATAACAAAGTGAGGCACTCTTTCGCATACTGGGATTTGAGGAATACCTAGGTAATTAAAAACCTGACAGATTAGTAAGAATACGGGCCTTGGATATTGGAATTATCAAATTCGAAAAAATTTATACTTTAAACTAAAATTAACAAACCCATCAACGACTGACTAATAAAAATAATAGCTAATAAGAAGAGTAAAGATGATAGACTCATAATTCAATATATACATGATCTATCCCCGAAGTATCGAGTTTTTTTTTCATTTAGCGAATATTGGTCATAGCAATTTTGGAAGGGTCTTAAAACGTAGAAAAAAATCTTTTTCCATTTGTCCCTTTTTTTTGTTTTTTTAATAATTAGATGCGGCACGATTTTAGTTCGCACGAATGGCGTTTTTCGATTTTTGGACATGATGCGCTGAACCGATTAGTGAAAAAGCGCTATGCGAGGATGTTTTGTTTAAAGATTCTAAAAAAAAAGAAAATACTTACCTTTTTTAATGAAATATTATTTATTGATGGACTTATCCACAGATTGAAATAAAAATTTAAAGTTCTTCAAAATAATTTCCTCTTGAATCAACACATTTACGAAGACCAATTTTTCAGTTCTCAAAAGGAGTCTGAAACTTTTCAACTTTGATATTTTCGTAAACTTTTCGCTTTTCCAAATTTTTTTGCACTATATTGCGTACCGTAGATCACGTTAAATTCACTTTTTCGAGATTACTCTAACTGTTAAACGATGATCCGAATTTAAAATTTTTAACACGCGATAGGTGTTCGTAGCGATTTGAGATCTTCTTGGGCACTCAGATTGAGATTCGCCGATGATTTTTTTCCGATTCTCTTTAAAAGTCTGTACCATTTTCCACATTGTGATTTTGACATACAATTATTTTTATAAGCCTTTTTTAACATTTTAAATGTTTCCGCACTATTTTTTTAACTTGCAAACAAAATTTTATCGCCAAATGCTGTTTCACTAATCCTTTCAGCGCACTTTGTCAAAAAATCGAAAAACAACCTTCGCGTCAACTAAAATCCAGCCGCATCTAATTATCGAAAAAAAAACAAAAAAAGGGATATAAATGGAAAAAGATTTTTCTACATTTTAAGATCCCTCCCAAATTACTACGACTAATATTCGCTAAATAAAAAAAAACTTGATACTTCGGGGACATACCATTGTTACGTACGTAACGAAATTCGACATAATTTAGTGACCTACAAGTCAAAAGTTGCAAATTATATCATAAAATTGGTGACGATTGTAATTATGCAACAGTTGATCGACATAAAATTGATTCAGATTCACAAGAGATATGAAAACAATTAACAAATACCGATGACTATAATCAACAAATTCTATAATCTATTCTATAATCATAATTCATTCATCTATTCATCATTCATCTATTCTATAATCATCATGATTCTATAATCAACAAAGTGAGAATAATAGAGGGTTTTATAATCAGCAAAATGAAAATCATAGAGGGTTTTACAATAATCAAAGAGGATTTTATAACAGTCAGGGAGTTGATAAGTATGATAATAATTATAGAAACGAACCTCAGTATATTAATAACAATAGTGGTCAGGGATATCATCATATAAATCAAGGAGAAAATTATTCTCCGGATGCAAGGGTTAACTTAATAAGAGATCAATCTTTACCTCAGCCGGTCGTAAATTTCAATAATTCAGATAATTTAAGTGGCTTAGGAAAAACTTTTGATGTTGAGCAAAATGTCTCCAATATAACAACCAACTCTCAACCAATAAAAGCAGCTATAATAAATTTCATTGGAAGGGCAGGTAACTTACCGGTAATATTAATATACGCCGAAGAATTTGCAACGGGTAAGGCATCTTTTTATGTAGACACAGGCGCAGAAATCTCAGTGATCAAGCAAAAGAAAATACGAGCATGCGACAAAATATGTAAGGAAGTTAAAGTAATGATTCATGGATTCACACAAGGAATATGCCTAACGGTGGGCAGCATAGAAGTAAATTTATATGATGTGAACTGTGAGTTTCATCTTGTCCAAAGCAATCACCCAATTGATGTAGATGGGATCCTTGGATGGGATATAATAAAGAAATATAATGGCACGATTGATGCTGAACAAAAAGTATTAAAATTAGGGAGTGCATGGATTTCCTTTGCTCGTAACAATGCATTTGAGATTCCTGCCATGGAGAAAAAAACGATAGATGTCCGCGTAAAGCAAAAACATGACATTAGATTTATACCACAACAAGATTTAGCCCCTGAAGAAAAATTTGGAAATTCTTTATCAATTAATCAGAACTGTGTAGTTTTCGCAAATTACCCTAATATGAATGAAGAATCGGTTACTATACCATTGCCTGAAATAGAATTAATACCGTATACAAAAATAGAGAAGAGAGAAGGTACAGATATTGGAGAAAATTATAACGAGAATAGACAGAATATAGATAAAGTAAGCATTAGCAACTTGTTCACCGAAGAACTATCCAATTTAAATAAAAATAATGATAACCAATCAACAAAAATTGAAACGGAAAGTAACAGTGATAATGCACAAAACAGCATCAACGAAAAGAGAACCAAACTACCAAGATTTATAGACGGAAACGAAAATGCTGAGGCGGCAATAGAATATAAGGCGGTCTTGAGCGATGACGAAGGAAGCCAAAGTATGAGGTGGTCTAGAGCGCTCGATCAACATCGAGTGAGTAAAGTATATCTACCGAAGGACGAACCTCCGCGTAAAAGGGATAAAAATCAATTAATATTGATAAAACAAAAAGATCCAGTAAGAAGAAAAGAAAAAAATTATAAATGTTATAGAAGGAAAATATGTATAGTACAATTAATGGAAATATTAAGTAAATTGATGATGATATAAACCAATCAATATTTATTATATATATTTTTTTTTCATAAGAAAAATAAATAATATATAATTATTTCAATAAAAACAAGGGGTAAGTTGTGTCAGCATGCGTATAATTGCACAGAACATGATACAATAAGTCATATACTTCATGAGTTAGTTTTTCGTCAAAAATCAAGGACATCCTCAGAATTTAAAAGTAAGCAAAATTTTGAAAACTATAATATATATATTATAGTATGTAGACTTAAAGCACCGAAATTGTGGAAAATGCATAAACAATATGTGGGACATTATGAAGTAGTTAATGTTAATTATAAAAATGATAACGTTACGTGAAAATAGAAAAGGGAACGCGAGTAATACATATAGATAAAATAAAGAGATCCAATGAAATGATAAATAAAACTTTATAAAATAATCCATAAGTCAATTACTAATGCTCTATGAATGTTAAGTTATTATTAAATAATTAAAATTATTATTAAATATTAAATTATTATTAAATATAGGAAAATTATTATTAAATAATGTTATAAATGGTTATTGGTAATTATAATATATGCATCAAAAATACTGGGATTACAGAACACATAAGCGACATAATACGCCATTAATACGGCAGACGGAATAATTAAGACACCACCCACAATTTACGAATCTAAAGTACAAACGAAAACAAAATATAGTAGATGATAATCATTGGTCAAGATGAAAGAAAACATAATACGACACCAGAAGTAATGGAGTCAAGAGACGAACTGTCATTACACCTTAACTCTAGCATAATTTCATTAATATAGGGAACTTAATAAAAAAAATATATGTTATTAATTATGAATAATGTAGCAATAATTCAAAATTACTTACAAAAATAATAATTCTAAAAAAAAACTAGGACTGAGGGAAACACAAGATTATAAAAATTCAAGAAGTTGAAAAAATGATGCCAATAACGTCTAAATATGTCAAAAAAAAAAAATATATAATTTTAAATAATTTTTTTTTACTACATTTTTTTTCTTTTGTTATTGCCAGAATCATTAATTAATGATTCTACATAAATTAATTTTGGAAATTAGAAATAAAAAAAATCAGGATTGCCGGGATTCGAACCCGAGACCGTAAAGTTGGGTGTGGTCCTTTTACCAATGAGCCAATAAGCTCATTATGGTAAAGTGTACAGCTAGGAAATATATAGTTCATATCAATATAGAGTAAATAAAATCAAAATTATGATATAAGATAATTATGTAATTGAGAATAAACAAATATCAAACCATTACTTCAATCCCTTTAACATCCATCATTGAGGAATCATAATAAAATAAGAATTGCATATGTTAGTGGGAGGCACGACCCGAAAATAAAGGAATACCTTTTAGAACACGTTAGTGCAGACATCACACCGACTTGCAAAATCTTTTAACGGCAATAATGAAAATAATATACAATTATATATTATAATATTGCTGTGTTTGTAGTATATTAACAGATTCCTCGAGTAAAGTAATAACAATTTATTTTTTTCTCTCTCATCTCTGCTCTATCCATTCCTAACTAACAATACCACTGTAATATTATTCTCATGTATCATAATATTCTTTGATATAGGTGAGATTGAATTTTTGTAGAAGGATATGAACTAGACGAAATAATAATGGCAAAATTAACGGTACAACAACATAGAATAGCACAAAAGTCATAGGGTAATTAATTAATGAAATAAGTGATTAATTGATAAAATAATAATAAATAATTACATATAACCATTTATAATACATTACAAAAATCCCTCTATATGGTTGAATAAATAATTTAATTGGATAAATACATTAATAAGATAATCTGTTTCAGATAAGTTATTAGGGTTATGACTATTATGTAACAAATTTTTTTTAACAAGCCAAACTGTGCAGAGAATCAACGTCAACATCAAGACTAAAATAGTAATAAATATAATAATAATGTAATAATAATAATGACAATATTAAAAATGATAATGTTAATGTGTAAATAAAGAAATATGTTAATTATGTATATAAATTATTAATATTATATGGAAAAAAGAGAGTACAAGAACAAATGTAGAGACCCGCAAGGGTAATAAAATCACAAAACTCAAACATTCACACACACACAAACAATATAAACATCTATGATTCGACGAGGACGTCGAAATTGCAGGCCCGGATGGGTTACAGATGTAACTTTTAAAAAAAAAAACGACGATATATAGAAAAATAAATAAAAACATGGAGAAGCTGGAATAAAACTTGGATGATAATGGAAACATCTAATATTCGACGAGGACGTCGAAATTGCAGGCCCGGATGTGTTACGTACGTAACAAAATTCGACATAAATTAGTGACCTACAATTTAAAAGTTGCAAATTATAGCATAAAATTGGTAACGATTGAAATTATGAAATAGTTGATCGGCACAAAGTTGATCCAGATTCACAAGATGTGTGGAAATAATTAACAAATACTGAAGACAAATGAATTGAACAGGTAGTGGGAGAATTCGAAAACTTGCAATACAGAAATTATAAAAACGCAGTCAATAACACACAAGAGGTTCCCGGTCCGAGTCGAGTAAGAAGTAACGCGTAATCAATGAAAGACGAGAAGTGTAACAATAATTTAATAAACGGACGCAATTAGGGTACAACTGACGTATCACGAGCCACACATACACAAATAACAAACTCTTTCTTCCGATTATATGAAATAAACGTAAAGTCGTGAATATTAATCATCGTATCATTCCTTGAAGTAACCCGATCCTCGCAAAGGCTGAGACGTTTTGACCGACTCAGCTACGGCGGAATAGTAACCCGGCGGTAAAATAAATAATACATAAATATATATATACATATTGACGCTACTTAAATTCGTAACGCCATGTTTATATAGGATCTGAATTACTAAAAAAATGATAGACTGCTATTCAAAATTGTATGAAACATAAAATAAGACTAATTATGGACAGACATAGAATTGGATACCATTTAAATAAGTTTAATATTAAAACCGATGTAAATTTGCAAATGGTATCAATAACATAATGGTATCTCTTGACTATGACATTGCCATTACAAGAATTAGAAAAACAACCTTGGGTATGTCAATTTTAAATTACACCAATCTAATTAAATAAAACTTCAACGCTGTACAGCAGGTTGCTAGAAATATAGATATGCAATTGAAAAAATACTTTCTTTTTTTATATACCTTTTGTAACATAGTATATATTAAATAAGGTATTTCTTATTATTGATTTTGTTAGCATTTGTTATATTATTAGAAACTGTGCCAATTGTTTGAAGGACTGACATAGCCAAGAAATACCCTAGTAGGTACTGAATTACGAAAATACACATTTTATCGGAAAAATTTCCTAATTATTATTCCTTATTAACATTAGTTTGAAAAGATTAAGAGCAAAAAAACAATCCATAACACATTGAACCAAATAATTTTCCGTACGTATTTTATCGGCGGCATACTTCAAATCAAACGTATTTAATCATCCACCAACTCCAGAAAATATCTCAGCGTTTTTAATCACCAGCTTTCTATATTTACTAAAATAATCTGTCCGCAAGTATTAATTGCATTCACTTTAATTTTTATCACGATTGTGGGGTTAGCTTTGAATCACGCACAGTCTCTTGTTACATGAAGAACTTTTCTGTAACAGTTTCTAATGCAAATATCTTTCATCAACCATTCAAATTCATACGTTTACTTTTATTCTGTAAAATATTTCTTTTTTTATCTTTTTATACAAATCTAAAATACAAATTCCGTTATTATTATTATTTTTCATATCAAAGGTTAATTCGTTGCGAGTTTTGATTATATTTATTTATCTATGATTCACTAGTGTGAAAACTCAAATACGTAATTACGTTTCAAAAATATTATGTATTCCACCGAATTAAATTAATTTATTTATAAATTTTACATTTAAACTAACAATATTTCACAATTAATAATATTAATTATTTGTTTTATCATTTTATTATATAAACAAATTAAAATGATATATTATAAAATGTATACAAATTTAAAATATTTAATTTTGTGTTTTTTAAAAAATTTAGGAAGAATTATTTTAACGGATTTCTTTTATCTAATTTTTGTGTGTTATTTAAAAAGCCCTAAGCAACCTTCTGAAATTTTTGAAAATCGGCTACCTCTCATGCTCGTGAATTAAGTAAATATTAAATAATCTCCTTTATTCGTTTTGATCAACACTTATTAAAATATTATAGCATTTATATGATAGTTAAAAAAGAATTTGCTTTAAAAATTTTTATTTTGTAATACCAGGAGATTAGCAGGAGGGTGAAAAACTGAGTAGATCTTTTTTATATTAAGAACGCCGATAAGAAGTTTAAGCTTTTTCTGTCTATATTTATTTAATATAGTAATATTTATTTATTCTTACATATTTAATTGTCAAAAGGACTTGAGACGTGGTATTTCGCTGACTCTACAAATCAGTCATTTATTCGCTCTCTGATACAGTTTCACTTGACACACATGTAAACTTCTTTGTGTACAGTATTTCGAACTATCCTGGTTCATGTAGTAATTATACATTTAATACGTGGCTTTACTCGTGATTTACTGTAGGTTGCTTTGAGAAGCGCAAGGAAAGTGTATACTCTGAACCAGCCCTACAGGTCACCTGACTTAAGTTCGCAACAGGCAACTCATAGGGACTCCACCTTGATAAAGAATGCAATGTTATAAGATTATGGCTACTGACAGGGATCTGTCAGTACAAGTTGTCACCTGTAACTCAACCTAATAAATCTGTCTACAGACTGAAGGAATGGAAGTGAATAGACCGGTGATGCTGAATCCAGCGTCGCAAGTCGGTAGTAGAAGCGCAATTGAGTCACTTGTGGAAGTAGAGGTTGTCGACGCTAAACGAATTCTGAATTCAGCCTGAAACTCCGGGTTTTAGAGAAAGAAAAAGAGGAAAAGATCGCTGGAGGCTTCGTCCGGGAAGATCTGTGTGACTCTGATCTGAGCAGTAATTTCCCGAAACAATTGCAGTGGCTAATGTTTACTTTTTCAGACGTAGTTACTTTGTCCTAATCGATACTGATTGGGATACCTAAGTTGGGGCGTCGGCGATAGTATCTGAGCGGGTGATGCTGGTGGCAGCATTTCAGTGAGGACAATATTGGTATCCAGTATTTCATTGAATATATACATTATTATTTCTACAAATTTATGACACTTTCCATATCTGAGTTTTCTTTTATAAATATTTATGATTAAACATTGCAAAATTTATAAACCATTATAATTACGATTTTCGACGAATTAATAAATATAAATTTGCAATGATACTTGCAAGGTTAGTTTCCATTGGTATACAAAAACTGACCACCAAACACATGTTTAAACCTTAAATGTCCTCTTACCGGTAAAAGGCGAATGATCAGGGAAATACGCAAATTCAACGATTTGCCAATTTCAAAAAGATAAACTGATGATAAAGGGGATTAAAAGAGAGGAAGTAAAGAAGAAAGGGCTAGGTAGATAGATCGATGAGTTCGTTAAAGAGAGGTTAAAAAAAGAAATAAAAACAAAGAATGCGTGGTGGAGTGGAAGAGTGGTGATAGTAAAGTTCAGGAGCATAGAAGAGAGAAGAGGGGTTTATCTAGCGAGGAGGAATTTAATAGGCACCGACATATACATTGAGTATGATTTAACTTACGACGACCGAAAGATACAGGAGGAGATAAATAGATGGGTGCAAAAGGTCAGAGAGAACGGAATGCAAGCCAAGACAGGATAAAAGAAAGTAAAATATGAAGGCCAATGGATAAGATGGGATGACGTCAGAGCAATAGATCAGATGAAGAATGACACAGAAGAAAGGATGAAGAGAAAGAACCAGGAAAAAGAGACGCAGAAAACAATAGATAAAAAAAGCACAGAAGAAGGTAATGTAGGTAAAATAGAAGAAAGGAAACAAAATAAGAATAACATAAAATGGGACTATACCATAGTAAGTGAAGAGAAGAGAAACAAAAAGAGAATAGGAAAGAAGATTTAAAATAAGAGAGGAGGTGATTAATAAAAGGGAAAAGAGAAGAAGAAGTTACAAGAATAAAAAGTCGGAGAGAAGAAATGGGAGGATATACAAAGGACAAGAGGCAAAGAACAAAGACAAGTTAAACAAGGAAGAAATAAAAAAGTATAAATTATCAAACAAGTGAAAAAAAGAGGAGGAACAAGATGAAAAAGGAAGAGTGAGTGGGGAAAAATGGAAAAATGTAAAATGGAGAGTGGAATATACTATCATATTAGAAACATACTCTTCTGGAATGTGGCGGTAATATGGAACAAAGATAGAGATTTTTGGAAATATATTGAAGAAATGGACTTCGCATGCTTGGTAGAGACTTGGATAGAAAATAAGGATAAAGAAAGATACAGAAAAAGGCTCCCCGAAAGGATGAAATGGGTTATTATAGAAGCAAGGAAAGAAATAAAGAAGGAAAGGGCCAAGGGAGGCTTTCTTATAGGGATACACAAAGAATGGGAAATAACAGTGAAAGAGGTTGGGACGGAGAGACAGGAGCAACCGATAAAAATCAAAATAGCATCAGTAAGAAAGGAGTTCGAGCTAGAGATATGGAATATATTCAACACAAAAGATATGGAAAAGAAATAGAAAGAAATAGAAAGCGATAATAAGGACAATGACTCAAATACGATAATAATGGGTGATTTTAACACAAGAATAGGACAACTATATAATTTTATAGGAGAAGAAGAGAATGGAGAAATGAGAAAAAGGAAAAGTAAAGATAAGAAGGCAGAGACAAGTGGCAGAAATTTAGTCACAAGGTGGAGAGCAAAGGCTGGACCATCCTGAATGGAATGGCAGCAGGAGATAAGATACGGAATTACACATATATCGGACCGAGAGTAAGTATGATATTGGATCTAGCAATAAGAGACAAGAAGCTGTGGGAAATAATAGAGGAGATGAAGGTAAAAGAAAAAATAGACTCAGATCATATACCAATAAGAGTAGTTATAAGAACGGTCAGAAATCAGAAAGGAAAGCCAAAAACAAAAGAAAAAGACAAACACAGAACGATAGAGATATGGAATGAGCAAACTATAGAAGTGTACAGAAGCAAGACAAGCGGAAAGGTAACAAGAAAGGAGACGGGGAAAGATATAGAAACAATGTGGACGGAACTAAAGGGAAATATCAAAAGTGTGATCAAGAGGAAGGACTTTAAAACAAAAATAAAAATAATAAAATTTTAAAATAAAAGAATGGAAAATAGGGCAGAAAAAAATGGTGGGATAAAGACTGCAAATCGCACAAAAAAAATACTAAAAAGATGCTGAAAAGATGGAAGGGGGGCAAAGAGCCAAAAGAGAGGTATTTACAGAGTACGAAGGCATGGAAAATAACTTGCGAGGTAAAAAAGAAAAGCAGGCAGAGAAAGAGCAAAACGAGCTCAGAAAACCAAGATGAAGGAGATATTTAGAACTTCTTAAACAGGGATAGAAAGAGAAGAGACTAAGTAGAAGAAATAATATCAATAGAAGAACATGAGTTGCACTTCACCAGACTGCTGGGGGGCAGCGACGATAGAAACATACATGAAACAAGAGAAGAGGAGGAGACACAAGATAGAAAGGAATTTCTAAAAACTTGGGGAAGTCTAAAGAAAAGAAAGGCGAGGGGCATTGACGAAATATCAAATGAAGCCTGGATATATGGAGGAGGGGAAGTAAAGACAGGATTTATTGAATTGATTAACAAAATATGGAAGGGAAGAAGATTGTCTGAAGATTGGAGAACGGCACTTATAGTGCCCATATATAAGAAAAGAGATCCAAGGAGAGCGGAAAACTAAAGAAGATTATCGATGCTTACCTTGGCATATAAGATATATACAAGGATAATAAAAGAAAAGCTAAAGAATGAACTGGAGGAGAAGAACATAATCCCTGAAGGACAAGCAGGGTTTAGAAAAGGGAGGTTCACGGTAGATAACATATATGTCCTGGACTATCTAATAACAAGAACGGTAAGAGAGAGGAAAAAAGTATACATCATATTTATAGACCTCAAAACGATTTTCGACACGGTTAATAGAAATAAGCTGTGGGAGATAATGAGAGAGAAAAGGATAGATGGGTAACTTATAGAAAGGATTAAAGAAATATATAGGAAAACCAGATGCAAGGTGTTAGTGAATGGAGAGTTTTCCAAAGCTTTCTGGACTACCCGAAGACTAACACAGGGATATTGTGTCAGCCCACCGCTATTCAATATCTATATAGCAGGCCTGGAGGAAAGACTAGAGGAACAAAAAACCGGAGATGTAAAGATGGGCAATAAGCGAATATGGTCCCTGGCTTATGCCGACGATATGGTTCTACGAACAGAGAACAGAGAAGCCATGCAAATGATGATGGCAATGCTAAAAACGTTTCTAAAAAATAGAAAGATGGAATTAAACACGGAAAAAACAAAGGTAATGATGTTCAGGAAAGGGAGAAAAAGTAAGGAGGGAAACTGGAAATGTAATGGAAAAGAAGATGACTATGGTAGAAGGAAAATATTGTTTGATTACCTTGTAGGAGGTATTCTAGGATACGGAAAGGAGATCTGGAGTATGAGAGATACTCAAGATTTGGAAAATATAAAAACCGAATACTTCAGATGGACGTTAGTACTAGAATCCTGCAGGCCAAGGTATATCATAATGGAAGAGACCAAAGAAACAAAATTGCAAAAGAAATGGAAAATCAGAACGTTAAAATATGTAGAGAAGATTAAACAGCAAGGGATGGACAAACTAACAAGAAGTTGTTTAGAAGAAAGGAAAGAAGAATGGAAAGATAAAAAGCAATAAATCCTACAGAGAAATAGGGCTGAGCAGAATGCAATTAGAGTACTGGGACGACATAAGAATTAACAAATATTTTGAAATAAATAAGAGAGAGGACGACATATACAGACAAAAATCAGAGAAAAGATAGAAAAAGCAATGTACAACAAGACATACAAAAAAATAATAATAGAGAATTTACCAAGATACATAAGAAAAAGGAAAAGGATTTAAGACATAAGAATAATTGCTTGGATCAGATATGGTAATATAATTACTAGTAACAAATACTGGCTTCAGGAAAAATAGAGGAAATATCTGCTCTGTAACAAAGGAACTGGAGACTAGGAGTATCTTTTGTCCAGCAGCAGCAAGACAAGGGACATAACAGAAAAGACAATTTAAGAGAAACAATGGACAGATAAGACAGTATTAAAAGAATTTTCAGGTAATGAAACGAATGAACAGCTTATAAGGAAAATCAAAGAAATAGACAAAAAAAGCAAGAAAGCACACCTGTTAGACAAGAGATAGGCTAAGAGAAAGTGAGAAAAACGGGAAAAATAAGCACATGTCTATATTTATGTAGATAAACTGAAAGTAGGCAAACGTGAAGTGAAAATGAACCTTAATACGTAAAAATGTAAAGAAATATATATGTAATATACTATGTACAAAGTCCACTTCAAGGCCATAAGGCTGGAGTTGTAATGTAAATAATAATAATAATAATTTCTCCGCAATATAAGCTCAAGAATACGACCCTGCCGAAGATTCGGACTGGAATTTTTGACAAGAATTGACTCTGATGGTCACACGAGAGGAAAGACTTCGAATAAAGCCCAAAGAAAGAAAATTGAGCATAAGTACGTGTTTGAGAAAGAAACGAGTTAAAACAACTCCAACGCAAGAAAAAATGCAATCGCTTAATTTAAATTTATCACGTTGAGTAGTACCTCTTTACGCCACTACGTGGCGTACTTCCAAGTTTTAGCTTTCTTTATATGAAAAAGTTAAGTGAGGTAATATATACAGGTCCTTCGCTACACACGTTACTATCGCATTCTATTATATAATACACGTAATTTTGAGGTGTATTTCTCTTAGGCAGATACTTTCTCACTTTACTAGAAATATATTTCGTATAATACAAATAACCTAGTTGAGTATCTCTCTCTCTATATATATATATATATACACAGCTTATACAATAGATTTTCTCTCGAATTATACAGATAATAAAATCTCGTGCTTACACGAATTTTAATTATCCATATTACCCTAAATTGAGAAGTACATTCGTTATATGCATACTTTGAAATAATAAAAGTATTGCATTTGACGTAATTGTTTAAATGCCGTTGTCCATCACTATGCTATCGTTACAAAGATTCTAACGCTCACATTATCTTTATGTTGTTGTAGATTAACACTATCCCAACATAACAAGGAAGTCATCCAGCGGTGAAAAATAAAATTAATTGTTTTGTTATAGGTCGAGATCCACGAGCAGCATACGTCGAAAGGTAACGAAGCTGATAGAAACGGGAAGAACAATCATCGATCCGACGAGTATTGAAAGATCAAAAAATAAATCTACTCAAAGAAATAATTTTTTTTTATAAAAAACAAAATAAATAAATACTACTAAAACAAATTTTTTTGTTTATATTATTTAATAAATAAAAATATATATATATATTTTTTTTATTTACAAATACCTTAAAAAAAAAAAATCGATTGTTTAGTTTCCGGTTGCATACGTCGAAGGTGGTATCGTTAATAAACTTACAAAATTTAGAATTCAAGATAGTTAAGGTATTAGAAACAATTCAATAAACTCACTCGTTTTATAGAAAACAATATCGATGATAAATAAATACGAATAAAATTTATCTGGGATTGAAATGGAAAACCGAACGTTTGAGCGTAATCAAAAGCCAAGGTTCGTCAGATCATTTTGTACAGAAAATCATTAAAATATGTATATTCATAATTTTATGAGTAATTTAAAATAAATCTCTTTTTTTAACTTCTTTTTCGAAGTTCATTTTTTTTCAAATCTATGTGCGCATCCCATTAATTTAGCGGGTGCTACGTATCTGACTCTATCAAGTAATTCAAAGAAGCACCTATTTGAATAAAAAATAATTGGGATTAAAGTTATTATAACAAATAAATAATACTAAGCATAAAAATTACATTTAAGTATAACAGCTACATTCTTAATTTTTGTGTAAATATATCACACAAAACTAATTAGTAATATAATGTTATGCCTTATAATTTAACAAACAAAAAATGTATTTAAGATTCAATTTTAGACATTTCTTGTTAATAACATTAATTTAGATTTCAGAATTGATTATAAATTTTTGTTAATGCTTATAATTCATTATTTATAATTGTATTTATTTTGATATAATTCTATTAGTATCATTTTATTACTACCTGAAAGAAACATCTTGAAAAGAGCAAAGAGTGTTAAGTTATGAAAATAATATTCGAATAAAAATTGAAAAAATTTCTATATATGTATATTATTTATTTAGTCATTTATCGTAAGCTTTTTGGCAATATTTACAGATTTTCGGGGGAAAAAATTGCATTAAGATGAAGTAACAAAATTAAGCATTATAAATAAAATCATTGACAAGTGAATGATAAGTGATTAAACATTGTCTAGGTTTAAGGTGTTCTTCACGACTTAGTAATAAAAATTCATTATATAATCTTTTCAATTTATTAAAATATTTACAGATATTTTATACCTAGCTTTGAGTTAACTTGTTTCTACTTTTTCAGATTACTTAAATATCTATCCGATAATAATTTCATTAAAATAAAATTTAATTTTAAATTATATATATAAGTATGTATAAAATATTTTATATATATAAAAACATTTCATGATTTCATGCACTTTGTCCATTCATATATTTATAGATTTATTTAAAATTATTTGAAATTAAAACTGTTATAGCGTTTATTTATTGTTCTGCTATTGAAATTATTATTGTTTTATTATTGTTCTGCTAATTGAAAGAAATGCATATAACCAATATATTGAATTTTAAAAAATTTATAAAACTTGAATAGGATTATCTGATACATAATTATGACAACTGTTTAGCTTATGTGTATGATGAACTATTTAATCATTTAGAGCGTATTATGCTTAAAAATATTAATTTATATTATAAATTCAGCATTAGTTATAATTAGAATTGTACTTGAGAATTATAACTATAAAATAAATTGATACTACTACCACTAACATTATAGTCGATTCAATAATATCCCTAGCTATGCTAAAATAAATATGATTCAAAGACCTTCATAGTTTACCGCAGAGCTTATACAATATAAAAATAACAATAAGAATAATAATGATGATAATAATAATAATAGTAATAGTAATAATAATATAATATAATATTTTAATATTATCATACTTTTACAATATTTATTTTAAAAATTAAGTTTGTATATTATTCAAATAATTTTTTCTTACTTTTCTTTTTATGTGATAAATTATGCATTATATTATATATTCGAATTAAATATACTGGATTTATACCTGTGAATGATTTCCTGATGAATCCAATCTCTCACCTTGAGTTTCGTATCGATTAGAGATTCTGCATTATTTCTTGAATTACTTTCAAAATTTGAAACATTATCAAAGGCTTTGTCATTTTTTTTAAATTCATGGATATCAGATTTATTGAAGTTATTACAGTAGCCTAATATCTGCTGTTGATCTACTTCAGCACTCTTCAAAGTGTCCATCGTTACAGTTATAGAATTTTGCAATAGATTACTTGAATTTCTTCCGTTGTTAATATTCTCGGTTTGTTGACTAAACATTTCTATTATATGATTACAAATACTATAATTTTTACTATGTATCATATGATGCTTATGATACAAATATATTAAACCTATTGTATTAATTAATAGAAAGACAATACTAAAAACAATAACTAATGAAATAACTGAAGTATTCATAAATGAATTTCCATTTCGATTCTGTTTTTCATTAAATTCCTAGAATAAGTTCAATAAAAATAAGATATATTCAATAGAACATTATTATGAAAAGAAGGGTTTAAGTATTAATAATATTTATGAAAAGAAATATTATAATATAGACTTTTTTATTTATGTTCTATAAATTTATTTTATAACGAATATAAAAATTTTTATCAACGTAAATTCTCTTAGTGTATTATAAAGGTATTAAGACTCGACTATTTTAGGAAAGGTCGAAAAATGTGCGGAGAAGTTTTTCTACCTTTTCTTTTTTTTACCATAAGTAGAAATGACTGAAATTATCTTTGTGCAAAGTATGTTTTTCAATCTTGTAACATGATGTGATGAACTATGGGAACAGTACTAAACAGTAAAAGTTTGTATGCGATTTGGAAATACGATGAAGACTTAAATGTTAAAAAAAAGTTGTGACGAGACGACTCCGTTCGCCCTTCACGGGTGAAGGAAGAGTCGAGCGCTCACCGAAATATGAGAGAAAAATCACGCCGGGATACAGCGACAGCCGGTCTGTCCAGGATTTGGATCAGTGGCAGGCCGGAATAGAAATAAAAAAAATCAATAAATAATTTTGTTTAAATTATCATCACCGGGGCGACGTATTCTTTATTCAATTGTTCTAGAACATAGAAAAAGAAATACATATAATTATTGACGCAAGGATCGTCTAAATTAACACGGTGAATTAGTTTTTAACACGGAGATTTATTCGCGACAATTTATATCAGAATTTATGATATATTTTCTTATTGAAATCCCGAATGATTTTTAATATCCCGGCATTGTTTACGTTTCGGATGTCTACTCGCTGCGCGACCACTACGGGGGTCGCCGACAATAACAAAGGCGATAAACATAAACACGCGCGCGACTTTTATTTAGTTTCCGAGTAATTATTGAAAATAATTACTTTACAATTATTTATCTTTATAAACGAATATAAAATTACGCAATTTATCGCTAATAAACCGTATATAATTTTTATTCCGACAAAGACAACGATTCGACCGGCTACGCAATCGGATGCAAAAAAAATGAAATAAATATTAAGGAGATGAACCGATAAGGTATCGAGGACTGTTAAATAAAACGCCGTGCGATACCCAAGGAAGCTCCGACGGAGCTACTTGTCGGAATTAAGTATCCTCGGATAATTGATACGGATGCAATTACCCGAAGTCACAAACCCTCTGACGCACTATAGGATCAAAGTTAGAAATCGCAAGCGATTACTAAATTTGTTTTTAAAGAGAGTGGTGAACAAGCACGGAGTCGTGACAGTTTCGGAACTTGGCGTTGCCATGGAATCGTGTACAACAGGAGATTTGGAAGGAAGGTAAGTTCGGGAGAGAGGCCAGAAAGAGTCTGTCCCGAGGCGAGTGCTCTCTGGCACCACATAGCCTCGGTCCAACGGTGCGCGAGCGGCGCGCGAGACATCGGCCGTCTGATTGGCCATCCGCGGTCACGAGGGATTTTGGCCGCGTGCCGGTACACGCGTACGTGGGATCCGCGTGGGAAACTTGGAGCGTCGAGGGGGGGCCACCGCGGTACAAGCTTAGCAACGAATACGTCTCGTTGCAAAGTTATTAAGAGTAAATGTATGTGTAATAGCAATTATAAAATTGTTACAATTCTTTCAGGAACAGTCGGGAGACAGTAGTAGACGTGTCTTGTTTTAAATGACAAAAATAGTTCAACCAATTCCAATACCCAACGTGTGTATAAAATTTTGAATTTAAACCGTCGTTTAAGTAATAGGATAACAATAACTAGAATTTATCAATATTTGCATACTTAAAAACCTCGTTTATCACTTAAAAGCCTCTAGTACTGCCATTAATTCATAGGTTATTTTATTTATAGGTTCATCGCGATATGATAGAAAATTAAAAGACGTGCTTCGCAGTAAGACAATTTCTGTCGCGCTTATTAATTGTGAAAAAATTTCCCACTACAAATTTTCCGATCTTTACAAAATTACTACAATAAATAATCGAATCAGAAAAAATTTATCCTCTATACTTCCGCAATAGAACAAATTTTATAATACTGAAGTAACACTTACTTAATTACTATATGATTTCATTATTACTAATTGTTCCTTTAATTTAAAAAGGCCACGATATAATGTTCGCGATAATTCTCTTTAGCATACAATACAAGGGAAAGGATGTTGAAATTAACAATCACCACCTTATATTGTGATTAAATAACAAAAATATATTTAAACAATAATATTACAATAATTGAATATAATGAGAAGCGAAACATTCACCGTGAAAATCGCAAGAAACGTTCACTAGAGAACCGGTCGATAAAACACGTGTGAATTCAACGACGGACGAAAAGCTTCTGCCGTCGCAAGCTTTTTGGAGAAAAAATAAGGCACGCACTGAAATGTTCGAAAAGCATAAAGGAGAGAGAGAGAGAGAGAGAGCGCCAATACTATGAAGGCATTGTAGTTAAAAGAAAGATTCTCGCGGTTGCAAGAAAGTCGTTAATGTAAACAAGACGTGATCTCTCTCTGTATATTCGAACATTCCAGAGAGCTTATTGAATTCACTGAACACTAATAATAAATTTATCTTTGTTTTATAACGTACTATTAATATTATATGGTCAATTAATATGATAATACCATTATTAATATTCAAATATATATTTAAAGGAATGATATATTTTACTTATAGATAGCGAAGATTAAAATTATGATCTTCAAAAATATAAATAAATATTTTCTTTTTTAATTTTCCAAATTTTATACAAAGTATACATTGCTTCAAATTTTTAATGAAATAATAGTCATTAATTTAATTAATTAAAAAAATTTAGTAGATGAATTTGAACTTTTTAAATTAAATAAGTAAATATATTGTTACGTACGTAATGAAATCGACATAATTTAGTAACCTACAATTCAAAAGTTGTAAATTATATCATAAAATTGGTAACGATTGTAATTATGAAATAGTTAATCGACATAAATTTGATCCAGATTCACAAGAGGTGTGGAAATAATTAACAAATACCGAAGACAAGTGGGTTAAACAAGTAGTGGGAGAATTCGAAAACTTGCAATAGAGAGATTATAAAAACTCAGTCAAGAACACACAAGATGTTTCCGGTCCAAGTCGAGTACGAGATAATTTAATAAACGGTCGCAATCAGGGTACAACTGACATATCACAAGCCATACACACATAACAAACTCTTTCTTCCGATTATATGAAATAAACGTAAAGTCGTGGATATTAATCATCGTATCATTCATTGAAGTAATCCGATCCTCGCAAAGACTGAGACATTTTGACCGACTCAGCTACGGCGGAATAGTAACCCGGCGGTAAAATAAATAATACATAATAATATATATATTTACGATACTTAAATACGTAACAATATTCATCGAAATCTAAATAGTTATTATACTCACTTTCTTATTATTAATTGTTTTATTATCATTTTTTGAAATTAAGTCCAACTTATTGTTTGTGTTGTTTTCATTAAAATTTTGAGTATCCATTGTTATACTTTTATTTGAATATTCATGGTTAATAAAATCAATTATTTCTGGATTTGTACGTTTCGTAGTATTTTCATAATAAACTGGTATTTCACTTTTAGGCCTTCTTAACATGTAGGGAATGTTCTCATTCCAAAATTGCATTTCTGAAATTCTATAATGATAGCCGATTTGCGGAGGTATCACTAGAACAGTACAAATAATTAAATTATAAATTATTATTTGAAATTGAAATTCTGTAACAGTAAGTTCCTTCACGGCGAGATAAAGCTCGCCGACGTTCAGAGTTCCTTGTCGCGTGGGAAGGGTGAGGGTGTCTTATAATGATTGGTGAGTACCGGGTTTCAAAGTAAAATCTATCTCCTTTAATACTTCAACATAAAATTATTATCATAAAAGAAACTTCAATTTGTCGATATTCATACAATAAATTGCTATATAAGCCAGAAGTTAATTCGTGGGATTTGACATAATACATAAAATAATTTGTGGGGGCTCGATATATACAACAGGAATTAAGTTACGGAGATTTGATAAATAATAAAACACGATTTGATAAATAAAACGATCGGTAAATATTTTCCGTGAGCGCGAGTTTTCGCCATCCGTTGCAAGGGGGTAGTAATTCTCACGGGAAGGTTAGTCGGTCGGTGGCGCTTCCTGTATTTCCTCCGCGGTCCCGTGACGGTCTGGATCACTAGGCGCCATCATGTTACTCGGCTGAGCTTCACCGATGGTGAAAAATGAGCCTTCTTTTCCGAACGACGGAGTATCAAGGAATTCCACAGTACTAAGTCACTCCTCTACAGTGTCACCAGGATAATCCATGAAGAGCGCCGGATGTAGGGACACGAGGAACGAGGTTTCTTACCCTAGGTAGTCTATAGGATCGGTCGTCTGTCTCAAGATGCCAGGACCAGTGCCAGACCCAAGTCGACGGAGATCGACTCTTCTTCCGGAGGGTACGCATCGTTCTTTAAAGCTCTGTAAGCGGCAGCGGCAGCTCAGTCAAGCACCGAGGATGGGAGTGGGTGGAACCGCTAAGCTGCGCGATGACCGTGTGTCTATTCCTTCTGTCTGCGCGCCGTCGGGGCTAGTGGTGGTAGTTTGGTGGTGTGGTGATGGAATCGGAGTACGGGGAAGATGATGTTACTCGTGACGGTATAACCGTCACACTTTCCTCACGATGGTGGTGGTAACGAGATGGTCCTTCGTTACCCTCCTGTCCTTGATTATATTTATCCTCTGTTTAAATTTTCTCCACCAGAACAAGGTCCGGTTAATGAGTATGAGGTTGTGGTACGTACTCCCAACGGAGGCTTGTACTAATGTAGTACCGACGGCGAGCCGTGTCCATTTTAGTCTGCTTACTCCTATTCCAAGATATCGTTTACGGAAACCGCGGCGATCTTCGCCACCAGCTTCCGTATTTCCTAGATCTCCGCCAAGGCTTCTGATGGTTCTTCCTCGATGATTGGACTCAGTGGAGCAGCAGGATTGATCGGGACGTACGGTCAAACCGGTATGTCGGCTTCGGGTCGCGTGGTGGCGTTTTTCTTCGCTACAACGTTGCATGGGACTGCATTCGTCCTCGCGGCGGTGTTGGACGGTACGGTGGCGTCTTGTGTCGGGCAGGATGGCAGCGTTTTCTACTGGTGTTGTGATAGGCGGTATGACAGTATTCCTGGTCACCGCTGGAGTGGATGTAGGTGGTCAGGAGAGAGCGAAATCCTCACCGTCTTTACCCTAGTAACTCGGGGAATCCCCCTGGGCCTTGCAGGTCGTCGCACCATGCGAGGGTCATGGTGTCCCTGTGTTCCCTCCCTCCTTGGGACTTTCAAGGGAGGCGGTATCAGGAGGTTTCTTCGAGCGTCTTATTCGCCAGCTGGTGGTACGATATAACCGCGTCCAAGCAGGAGGTTCCACTTCAACAGTGGATACCTTTCGGCATCCATACGGAGCGGTTCCGGCTGCACAAATGCGCCGATTATATTTCTTCGCCAAGGAACTTCCGGGTGCCGTGGCCTGATAAACTGCCCCAGCATTGGGTTTTCTTGCCATTGATTATTCATGTCGTTGTTTCCCCTTTTTTCTGTATCAGCTAAAGGTGCTTACCAAAAAACGAAGTAAACAAATCCTCTTGCCTTTGCCATATTTATTCCTTTTCCTGAAGTTGCTTTGCCAGCGAAAATTTTATTCTTCGCTCCCATTGGCTGGATTTTTACTGGGGGGAGTGAAAATAGAAAAAACTAGACGCCCATTGGTCGAAACGGTTTCCAGCATTGGGTGGATGTTGGGAGGAGGGAGGAGTTAATACAAATTCTGCCCATCAGTCAGTCTTCCTCCCGTTGCTGGAGAGGAAGGTTGCTTTCGAGCGCTGAGTCCAGCTTACCTCCACTTTGTTTTCTTAATTTTAATACTTAACTAATTATCTTATTATAACTGTATGCTTATATACCTAAGCTTACAAGCTAATTCGCGCTTGATACTATTTATTCTTTTATCCATCTAATCCTTTGTTTCCTGGAGGTCCTCCTCCTAGCTGGAGCCTCCAAGTCCGTCATCATTAACCCCAGTTCTTAGTTGGTGTAAGCAGTGCTGGGCACCCGCTTCCGCACCTTTCTTTGCTCGTTTCTGGCCGTTATATGGCTAGGGTATAATATAAGCGAATAGGGTGACTGTATATCCATTCCTTCCAGTTACGCAGTGTCGGGGCTGATGGTGGAGGTGCGGTGTTTGTGCTGGTGCAGAACGGTGATGCTGTGAGTAGGATGGTGGAATGGGATGCGGGAGATAATTTTTCTAATGACGATATAACCGTCATAATTCTCAACATAAACAAAAACATATATATGTTAAGAAATTGATTTTGGATGACTTAATCAATTGAAATATGCTATTTGTTAACATATTTTTTATAAGAGGAATATTTTATAAAATACTAATAAATAAATAAGTAAAAAAAATTTATGAAAAAAAATTATGACAAAAAAATTGAATTTGATTAAAATAGTCAAATATTGCTCAATGATCTTTACAATAAAGATCGTATTGTATATATAATATAATTACAGAAAAGGATAAAAAAATATTCATCATAATTTAATAAAAGCTTAATAAAGATCCGTTTATAGGTATGATGAAGAATAAAAATAAATGTTTATTAAATATGGCCGATGTTTCGTTAAGTTATTATTTGTCCTTTTAATGAAAGTTTATTGATTAAAATATAAATTAAAAAACAATAAAATATGTATATAATAATGCATAGTTATGTAAAGTTCATAATGTATTATTTTACACCACTTTTGTATTTGTGAATAAATAAAAATGAGGCAATTTAAAAAAATTTTAACTTTTTAAAGAACTTAAGAATTTAATTCATATAATATTGATAACGAACTTACTAAGTTCAATAATCAAGATATTTATATTTAAAATTAAGAAATCAAAGCAACCATCAATATGTAATCATTGTTGTTTATTGAAGATATAGTACAAAAGATTCATCTGTGAAAAAAAATCAGTTAATAATTTAAATTAACAGTATAAAAAGATACACAATATCAGCAAAGGAAATATTGAGATATTAGAATATTATTCAGTATATTAAAGAAGCTATAAATTAAATATTAACTAAATATTAATGTAAAAGTTACTTTTATTCATAAATTCTTTATAATTATAAAAGCTTACAAGTTAACTATTTAATTATTATTTAATCGACACCACTAAGAATAAATAATAAAATGATGTTATCACAAAGCCTACGGTCTGAGATTAACTTAAAAATATCGATTATAATAATTGTATTTTACTTGAACGTTGATCTTGTATTTTTTTGTCGATAATATGACCTTGCAATAAATGGTTTAGAATTTCTGCCAGAAGCATGCTATTACCACGAATGAAGTTTTAAGAAAACAAATAAGCAAAGTGCAGAGAAAAATTGGAGAAAGTTTGAGGAACTAGGGTGAATAAAGAAAATAAGAAATAGTGCAGAGAAGAGGAGAAAACTAAAAAAGAATAACAATGAGTACAAGAGAGGTTGGAAGTGCGGAGACCCGAACTAAAAGCAGGAAACAGAGCAGGGGATCTCGACGAGAGACCAAGAACAGGGACGTAGTAAACACAAAAAAGGGGGATCTACAGCACCTCAAGCTCAGAACCGAACTTAGTTGAAAAAAGGGGGGATTTAGCAGGGCGCCTGAAAAGAAGGGAAAAAAGCAAAAATGAGTCAAGAAAAGAGAAAGACAGGTAAGGGGAAGTCGAAAACAATAAGGAGAGTACATAAATGATGGCGGAAAAAAGGGTCTCCTTACTAGAGGAAAACCTTTGGGAAGTATAGAGAGCACTAAGAGAGAGAGGAAAAGATGAAAAGGGATAAAGAGAGAAAGGTATGACAGAAAAAAACAAAAGAGATGATTGAAAAAATAGAAAAGAAATATGAAAAGATTATAGAGACGATGAAGGATAATAAATAAAATACAATAGGATGGGCCAGAAAGATGAAAATAAAAGGGAGAAATCTAGAGGAAAAAGTGAAGGAAATGCAGAACAGTAGAAAAGATGAAAGTGAGTAGAGGGTGGATATGGAACGTTGGATAGCTAACACATAAACAAAAGCGCAAAGTAATGAGGGATATATAAATATCTAAATAGCAGTAGAGACGAGGTGGAAAATGAGGGTAAAGTAGAGAGAAGGGCAAGGAATAGAACGGGCAGTAGAACAAATCTGACTAGACGGAGCAGCTGAATTGCGTGCAGAATTGCAAAAACAAATATAACTGACAGAGAAATCAATGAAATTATGAAACTAATGCAAGACAGGGGAAGGAATAACAGGGAATAAAATTTTATCATCAGGCGTAAAGACAGACCAGAGGTGAAGAAAATAGGAGTACATAAGTGGGCGGCTGTATTCATTGAAAAAAAACTAGAAATTGATACATAAATCAGGAGCTCATGGTGGAACAGAAACTTGGTAGTAGTGAAAATGAAAAACAAACAAGAAAGAAAAATGGTATGGGAGAACAGGAGATTGATTGGAATTCAAATGGGATTTCAAATCATAATATAGTTAAAAATTGTAACTATTTAAAGTTGGGTTTATCAATATATTGTTCTTGTTTATCTTTATTGTACTGACTGGAGAGTTATCGGAGTTTGAAAGTTGCTAAAAATTGATCTTATGTGAAGCACGTTGAATACTTCTATATCATTCGCAATCTTATTGTAATTTTCTTTGATAATTAAATTTGAAAAAACGTTGAGACATAAAATATTCATTAAAAGAATTAATTAAATACAGAGTCAAATAAGTAAGGCTTTATATACATAAATATCATTATTTAAAATTTTATCATTATTTTAAAACATATAACGATTTATATATTTTAAATTTTAATAACACTGAATTACATCTTTTTCTTAAATAAATAAATACTAATTTAAAAAGTTATTTAATTTCGTATTAATTATTTACCTCATGCATATTTTAGAATAGAAACTATATTAAAACACAAAGTAGGAATTATATTAAATTGTATTAAATTTATTTAATCCCAAAAAAAAAAAATTAAACCATTTTGTAACAAAAATAATTATTTTATTTCTACTTTTATTTTACTTCTATAAGATTTATGGTATCATGTGTAATTTCGTCAAATATACAATACTATAGACATTACATTGATGTTAGATATATTTTTATAGATTATTAAATCAAAAACCCTCTATATTTATAAAAGATAAAAGTAAGATCCTTGATTTGACTAATAAGATAAAATATAATTGTAAAAAACAAATTCTAATTTTTTTGGCAATATTTCTTGTTCTTATCAAGACTTGTTCTTATTAAAATTAAGAAAAACTTTTATAAATTTAAAATTTTCTTAAAAATCAATGTAACAAAATATAAGATAAAAAATATTTTTTATTAATTATAATAAGTAAAAAAAATGATAGGTACAATGTGTATATTATAGATATTGTAAACTACTGAAACGTTAATTTTTAAGATTATAGCTTTAACTTAACGATAGAAAGTTTTACTTTAATTTTGAAAAAGAGTATTAAAATTATTTAAATTATTCGTATCTTCTTAGGAATTGATACTATTATTTTTAATTTTGATAAATAATTTTGTTATAGGAAAAAATTTTTTTAAGTACTTTTGCTGCCAAGAATTGAAAAAATATGCTAATAAATTTTATGATAATTTTTTTGCATGTATAGGCATAATAAATTGATTTTTTATATCTTTTTTAGACTCTTTTATTTTCATAAGTATTTTATGTTTTGTTTCACCTAAGTCAATCACTCAAAATCTAAATATTGTCTTTTCTATTCACAGCATTGTTTTTATCTCATTTTTTAAAAATCGAATCTTTTGGTGACTTTTTTCTAATTTAACAATATTATCAAGTTTTTTGTTCATAAAGAAGACTGTACATATACTATATTTTTTGTTTGTTGGATCATTTTGAAAACAATTCTTCAAAACAAGATCAATACATACAGAGTTGGCATAGCTTAACAAAGCATAGCATATGAACAATACTTGCACCGATTCTTGTTCTAATATCCCGTATTATACGTATTATATGCATCTATATCATAAAATTTAGTGAAGATATTGCTAATAAAAAGGATAAAAGTAATTCTGTTTTCGAAATGAAATGTTTGAATTACCTTATGAATTATAATGGAGAAAGAAATCGTACCTTCATGACGTGTACAACTCAACATTAAGAAAAAAAAACATTCTATTTTAATATGTGCCAAGTTATAAGCAGGAAATTAATTGGAAAAATATTTTAATCCATGTCCATAAATCAAATTACGAAAAGGACTCAGTATTGAATATATTTTAATATAAACAAAAATGAATAATATTAATAAATATAAGAAAACACGAAACACTTACATAGACAATAAATTTCTTTTCTTATGATTCTAATTCGAAAATTATAAGTTCGTAAGGCTAATGTAACATACATCAATATAATATGCACAGTATCATACACTAGAAAATGGTGTATTTAATATTGTAGATTTAATAGAAGTTTAATATGATTATTTTATTTTAAAAGAGGCATAATCTGTTAGAAACTTTGTTTTATATATTACAGTAAAAACAATCACTATACATATAATTTAAATTTTCATGAACAAATACTTTCCAGCAAAACAATGAACTAGTTGTTGAAGTGTTAGTAGATTTTTGAGAAATTTTTTAATAAAATACATTTTATTCTTGATATTATATAATTATTACATCAAGATTATATTAATATATAATCAATAATAGAAAATGTATAAACATATATTATTAAAAATTGTTTTCAACATATTATCATGAAACTATAACTTACTTAGATTAATGTATGCTTGATTTTGAGGATCGTATTCTGGCCACTGAATATGGTATGTTGAGCTAGATTTATATCCATCATTTAAATGAGAGAAGTATCGTGGATTGAATCTATTGTGATTTGGATTTCTAAAATATATACAAATTTTTTAAAATTTATTAAGAAAAATTTAATTAAATATAAATATTACTAAAAATAATGTTTAAATAGTTTTTTCTTAAAAATATCATGTTTTTTAATAAATGATTATTTCAAATAAAACTAGTAATACAAATTTCTAAATATATATATATATATTTATTTAATTATTTAATCTTAGAAATACTTTCATTTTAATTTTACAATTTGTAATAATCACAGCAGTGGATATTTTACATAAAAGCCTTGTCTACAAATTGATTAATTAGTGAGCATATTATATCATTTCTGTCTATATGTTGTGTATGTACATGGTCACGTTAAGAAAGTGTCATTTAACCCCGACCCTAATCTTATAATAATAAAATAATATATAAAATGATGAATTCCTCAGAAGTTATGGTTGCTTTTTATATCTAATTATAAAAATAGATTATTTTAAATAACGGCCTTAAAAAGATTTAAATTTAATTTCAATTTGGAAGTAAGATACCCATCATATTTCTTTTTTATATTATATAATATATTTAAAACAATAGTCAGTATTTTTTATGTAAAGTATTACTAGCAAATGAATGTATATATGACTTACCCATAGTATGCAAAATTACACCAATAATCCATTACAGATTTTGATAGTAGTATTTCACTATTATCGTACGATGAATCAAAACGGTAACCTTCATCATTTAAGGGTATACCTAATACATATGGTAAATCTTCACCATAAACTGTGTAAGGAATCTGCTGCTGTAATTTTATAAATTTTCAATATTTTACTATAATATATACACTTGGCTTTATTAAATTTAATTCAAATGTATACAAGCAAAAAAATACATGTTCGTATTATGCATAAATATTATTGAAAATTTCTTTGCAAAAAATTTTTATCGTGGTAACTATGTAATTGTACAATTATTTTCCTTTATTTTCAAGAACTACTTCTTTATTTAAAAGCTTAGCATACTATTTGCATTGATTATAACATTACTTCCTTATATAAATATATTTATATACAATAAATTGTTACAATAAATTTTGCGACGATATCCCGATCATTGTGTAGATCGGTAGCATGAAGAAGTAAAGTTTTAGATCCAAGCCTACCACCCTTGCTTCAATACAGACATTCCACCTTAATTTCAACTTCCTAAGAGGAGGTATATATATTCATGTTTTTTTCACGTACTTGTACAAGATACATTGATACGCAAATTATTATTTTAAATAGTTCAAACTTACTGTATTACTAAAATAAATATTTTGATAATTGATTAATTTTCTATTTGATTTTTTCATTACTGCTACACCTCTTTGCTCTCCTTTCATTCGTGTTCATTCCTGTACTCTTGAGTTGATTATTACGATTTAACAATATCAAATGACACAAAAGATTTGTAAAAAATTATTTATTTTAACATTTAGTTTTCAAACTTTACTATATTATATAATAATAATAATAAGTTCAGTTCTTAGAGATAAAATACTTGCAATAGCGTTTGATTAAATTAATATTAGCTGAAAACTATTATATATTACTACATTTCTATTATATTTATTTATTATATTTTTATTATATTTATTTTTATTATATTTATTACTCACTCGCTTACTTAGATTTTTTCCTTGGCACGCGTGGGTGCGACTTTGCGCAGTGTAATTATTATATATAATTTCTCTACTGTATAAACAAGTGATTGAATAAAAGTGAATACTAATTGTGTTATATCTAAACAATGAGTTATTATTTAAATAATCACCTAAATACATAGAGATATAATTATATAAAAATTCAAAACTATGTTATATTGTTTTTTATATATTTATATATTTGTTTGAAGTTTTCATAGAATATAAATGTTCTTTTTTATGTGTATTTTATTTATTGTAGTGCTTATATAAAACCATACTAATGTACCGAATCTTATTAAATTAAATAGTTACCGCGCCGCACGGGTTTTATACTCTTAAGAAATTCAAGACTTGTTTTCATCGCACCGCATTCTGTCAAAGTTATATAATTTATAAATATAATAATTATATTTGTATTAAAATTCTGATTATTCTATTATCGTAATATTGAATCATATTTTTGTATTCACCTCATCCTAAACCTGATGCTCAAACAAACCCTGAAACCGACAAGTAAATCTCGGCTCATGGAATATATATTTAAAATATATATTAAATAGTATTATTATTGCATTTTACTTTGACTAAAATAGTTTTTTCTTCTGTTTATAAAAAAAAATATTTTATTAAAATATATGATTAATAATGTAAACTATACATAATAATATTTATATTATTACACATTTGTAACAATATATTAAAATCCATTAAAATTTTAATAAGTCGTATATTTAATAAAATAAGATATTTATAAAACATTTTTTGAAATCATTACTTACATTTAAATCTTTAATATCACTATTTTTGATGAATTTTTGATGTGAGAAAACGTACATATAACTGTTAGGATGAATGTGTGAATGAATATTTGCCATAGATATAATTGGTGCGACAACTCCACTATCTGAAATAACTTCAAGAATAAAATCTCTATTCAATCGATATTTTTCATTTTTATGCGATTTCTGAACCTTAGAAAATATTTTTTTCTCATAGTACTCAAGAACTTTTTTTAAAATGATCTCGAATTCCAATTCATGGGTTGCCTAAAAATATTAAAAATTATAAATTAGCGAAAAAATTTTGTAATGCATTTGTTAGTTATTATTAGAATTCTTGATAATATTAAAAATAGAATGTTCTTGCCATTTCTTTTTAGCTTATCCCAAAAAATTTATAGCTCCTTCTTGCAAATTTTTTTTATTCCATCACTCATATGCTCAATTTTTCAGCTTTCTTCTTTCCATGCATCTCTTAGAATCTTTTTCAGTTATTTCATTCTCTGACAACCCAATTTTTTGCCTTTTTTTCTTTTCTTTGTTTTTATCTCTTCTGGATATTATCTTGAGGATACTTTTTTTATTTTTTTTCTTATTTTGTTTTTACTACTCTTCTCTCTTTTATCCTTATATTACTATTGTTTCCATCTTCGTCTTGTACTTTCTCGTATTTTCTTCTTTCCAGTTTTCCTTTTATCAATATACTTTCTGTTTCTTTTCTTCGTTCTCTTTCTCCTCCTGCCTTTCTCCCTATTGTAATACATATGTGGGAAATGATTCGATTCCACTCTGTCCATTACATAAAATCTTACCCCATACCTTTTCGTTTGTTATTTCTAAATCTATGACCATTGATCTTCTTATTTATGTATATATGGATATTCTTTCCTCATATATACGGCTTGTATATATATATATATGTATATATATTTTTTCTCGTCATCTGGTGCCATTCTTTTTGGGATTATCCATAATATCTTTTCTATCTTATTCGTTAACCATTTCTTTTCCTTTTTACATACCTTATCTTTACTTCTCCTCTTTTTTATATTTCTTTATCTCTTGAATCTTTGAACTTTCCATTCTGATGAGTTCTTGTGTTTCAATTTTCAATTACAATTGTTCAACTACCGTCTCCGTATTCTTTCTACAGTATGAGTATCCAAATCTCCTCTATTTTTCGTTTGCTGTTACATCCTTTGTTGTTATACTTCTTGGTTCATCACAATCTTTTCTTCTGTCTATCAGAAAACCTACCTTCGTTCTCCCTCTCCTATTTTCTCTCCTTCCCCAGTTATTTTCCATTCTAATTTTTTTGATAGTATCCTGTGGCATTTCTCTCTAGTCTTTTCTTCTAGCCATGTCTCTAGCAGACATATGTAGTGCATTTTTCTAATTCCTTTTCCAAATTCATCAACCCAATTACGTATTCTTGCTATATTTCAACACATAATTTCTATCATCTTTTTTCCCCTTCCTCTTTATTCCTCTCCACTTCTTTTCTATTACTTTTGAACTATCTCTTCCTCAATCTAAATCCCTCTCCTTTTCGTATTTCTCTGTTTCCTCTTTCTTTTTAGTTTCTTTTCCTCTTTTCTCTTCTCTTCTACTAGTCTTTCCACTCCTTTCTTGCCTAATCATTGGAACCATAAATCATTATGTCAGATCTTCTCTCTCCCCATTCTGACTTCATATCTTCTTCCCTTTGATTCTATTATTCGGGCTTGGATTTTTGACTGGGTTCTCTTTCTATGAACTCAAGATCATGTTCTATATACACATTCGTATTTACCAGTTTATTCTTTATTCTCATCACTTTTTCTTTATTATCTTTATCTTTCATTTTTTACTACTACACTTCTGCTAGTTCATACATACTTGAAAATCGCTAGTATTTTACATCTCTCTTTAAGAACTTATTTAGCCACTCTATTATTTCTATCTATTTAATCTCCCATATATTTATGCCTCTAGTTACGATATTTATCTCTCTTTTTGTTGTTTTCATCCTTTGTACCATTCTTCTTGTCTCATCTACCTCTCTTGTATTTAGCACCAATCCTGTTGAATCTGTGTTTATTCTAATTATGTAGCTCCTATCTTATCTTCTACTCCATCCAAACCTTGTACTTGCTTTACTATCCCCTTTATTTTGCTCCAGTTTTTTTAACCTTCCTTTATAAATGATCACTTTCTTCTTTACCTTCATCATTTCCTCCATTAACTCTTGTAACCTACCTTTCTCTTTACTTATTCATATTTCGGTTCTTTTTCATGTTCTTTCAATCTCCTTTTGTTTATTCCTCACTTCTGCTAGAAAGATTTCCCAGTTATTTATATTCTTCTTTGTTTTTATTCCTCACATTTTCATGTCTTTCTTTTTCCTTTTCCTGAAAGACTAGATTCGTTAAAATATTATTTATCTTTTTCTTTCTCCTCCATACTGTTTGTCTTCATTAAAATTCCTTTCTTTCCTTTTCTTCAACCTTTTTTCATTTTTTCTTCTTTCTTCGCTTTTTTTATATATCTTGTTATTGTTCTCGACTTGCTACGATATTGGTGTTTTTTTACCAGTGTGGTGACTTGATTTTACTACTATACCTTGCGATGCCTCTCTATCTATGTTCTTTTTTAGTAGTTCTTATCCAAAATTTTTTATTCAATACATTTTTTTCACACTACCCTTCCTTTATTATACCCTCCCCACTCTACCTCTATTTCCATCTCTTAAACCTAACCTCCACTTCTTTACTGACACTTGCTTTCTTTGTCTTTCTGTTTTTATACCTACTGTATTATTTCACGTTTCACGTTACATTTTTATTTTAACTGTATCGAAAATCAGATCCCATTTTTATAATTCATTATTAATTCATTTTTATTTTAAAGAGAATTAAAAACATATATTTTTAAATTAAATGTATTGATCAAATTTTAATGAGTATTTTTATATTATTTACCTTTACAATATCGCGAATAAATTCATTCCTTTCGGAATCATTTAGTCCTTCAAGTAAAGATACTCCTGGTAGTAAATGAAATTTTTCCAATTGTGTTACTCCATATATTAGATCGAATCTATAAAATAATATAAATTTATTTTTACAAAATTGTAGTTTTAATGTCTTAATATCTTAATATTTTAAGTTACAATCTTTATATAAATAATAAAAATTTATTAATTTATAAATTATTAAAAGTGTTCAAGTGGTTAAAGTTTGATTTGTCAAAAGTGTAAGTTATAATGTAACCATTAAATTAAATCTGACAATTATAGATATTTCTTTTTAAATCAGTAAATTAGTAAATTGAAAAATATTATTTAAAGTAATTCAATTATTAATTATTTTCAATACTTCATATACATTCTAAATATAAAGTACGTTGTAAAGTAGGACCTTATACTATATTTAATGAAAGTAATTTGTAATAGTAAAAGCAGATTGTAAAAAAAAATTATTTTTAATTTAAAAATTAATTTATTTATTGTTATATTTGTTATCAAAAAAATTTATATATTACATAATAACATAGTATTTATATTATATTTGAAAATTGTTTCATTTAAAAATTTTTAATTCATAAAATAAAATAATAAAACAATTTATTTTTAAATTTTAGATTACTATTTTCTTTATATATCTCGTTGAAGGAAAAAAAAATTTAGACCAAATTCTTTACTTAAACATTTATTGAATCATGAAGACTACAATACTATAGTTGGTAATTCGCTTAAGATAATGATTTATCCTTTTCTCTTAAAGACTCAGCGTCAAATGGCTTCTTATAAGCAAAGCAGCACATCTATCTATTCGTTTCTACAAGTACATACTTGTTTTCTAAATTGCAATCAAATTGACAATACAAATTATTTTAAGCATACCTCCTGGTCACCCAAGTATCAATTACAATATTCATTCTCTACGAAAATTAACACAGACAAATTAATGACTCATGCTTTAAAGGTACGAACTATTTTTGGAACACATTAGTACACCATCAATAAAATGAAATTAAATAAAAACTCTAACGAAATAATTTAATAAAACAAATACAGTAATAAATAGTATAATAGTATATTTGATTGTGTATTTTTGCTAGTTTTTCAAATCGCTACTGAATTGTTTTCTGCCTTTGACTCATCACGTGTTCCAGCAATAATAGGTCAAAACGAAACGTGGAAATATTGGCATGTATAATTACTACTCAAGTCTCCATCTTACATGAAATTTACAACATGGCTAGCTAATACTAACTGTTCTGTATCTTAGATAACTTCAGAAAATGTGTAATGTTATTAAAAAGACAACCAGTTTGGCCTTTGACAGGCATTAGTGTAGAACAAAGAATATGTAGAGCTTACTTATTCTAACTTAGCCGTAATGTAGGATAGTGCTGTTTTGCTTACTTTACTTTTCGCATTATGTTATACAAGATGATCTATTATTGGTTGCTGTTTGCAACTTTTTCGGCCAAACTGGCGACATGGATAACTGATAGCGACTGCTACTGTAAATGGAAAATTACTATCGTTCGAAGAATATGAATTAGAAAATCATTTCGGCTCCTTGCATGATTTGAAATATATAAATGAGATGTGCACTGTCATTATCTAAATTATCTAAATTATATAAATTATCTGTTATTTTATACCGATAATATCAGAAATACACTGTGTCATTGTGTTGGACATAATTTTTAGATAGGATAGATGCATTAGTGATTAATACTGATTGGTATAGCGGCTGCACCTGTCTTTTATTTTGCCGTAGTAGCGAAAGTAGCTGAAATCAATTGTTGTAGTAAGTGGTACAACCCCTTGATTTACTATGAAAATGAAGAATGCTAATTCTGTCTATTACGACAGCCCATATGGTTCTGCATTCCTTCATTTTAAATTATTATAAACAATTTTTTAAAGAGTATTTTACTAAAAATCATACAGTTATTATCATTTATATCAAAGCAATTTATAATATTTGTTCGTCACAAATATTGTCAATTGTAGTACGCATACTTGAAAGAATTACGTTTTAAAAAATTATATTGATAAAAAACTTGTGTGAAAACAAACACTACACGAATATAAATTTACATCTAGTTTTGTTTTTAATATAATTATAAATTTATTCATATTGGTAAAAATAATAAGAAAAATTTATCAAAATATGTTAATTTATATATAAAACAAAATAGTGATATCTAAAATAAGCAAAAATGTATTTAATATGTTATAGAAAGTTTTTTAAAATATTTAATAGATACAACTATACATACTTAGCTAAACGTTCTGTATTCTTCACTAAATTGAAGGGTATATCCGGTACAACAGCTAAGTGAATTAAAGGGGCAAATGCAGGTACATACTTAGGTTTGTGTATTTTTACATTCAGAAGGTCATTCAAAGAACGATTTTTTAAACATGATACTAATTGATCATCGTTAGTTTGAGGACAGTTCAGAGCATAAGCAACCTAAAAATAAATTTTTTTTAATATTTATTTTTTTATTAATGTTGGAGAAATTATCTAATTTGTTACATTATTTAGTACAATATAAAAAATTAATAATTTAAATCTTAAGTTAATATTTTATAAATTTGTGTACAAAATTGTAATTTTAAACTTTATTTTTCAATAAAGCGAATATTTAATGTATTTATTGCGATTTCGTATATCTGTGAATAAAAAAAATAATAATATCAAGTTATAAATAATTACTAATTATAGGAGAAATAAAGAAAATGTGTCAAATTTACTTAGTATAGTGTATAGCGGTTATGTAAATACACAGCTCTAAAAAAGAAATAATAGTCGGAGTAATTTATAACTACATTACGGAGACATTGTTTAGTAGTTACTTAACATAAGGAGTAGATATTCGTATATATACAAATAAAAACTGTTTAACAAAATATTATAATATGGAACAAACGAGAAATTAATTATTGTTACTCAGTAACAAGTGTGCCATTACATATTCATTAATATGAAAAACAAGAGAAATGGAGGAATAAAAAGAATCAAAAAATTATATCTGTAACTAAAACAAAATAAAAACTACTCGAAACCAAAGAATAGCACATGTAATTTAATTAATGTAAAAAATATTAATTAAAAATTAAAAAAAAATTTTTCAGTACTAAAGAATATGACAAAAAGAAACCATCTATGATTCGGGGTTACAGTTACACAACCTAAGCAAAGTTTAATGTACACGAAGTAATCGCTTTATTTCATTTTTAATAATCTACGAAAATATATTATTGTTTTTAAAAATTTTTAAATAAATAAAAAAGTTGTTAATAATAATTAGAAAGACTCGAAATCAAATCCATTATGTAGATCAAGGAGTAAAAAATCAGCAACACTCAAGGATTACTCAAAAGACACAAATATTATTACTGCAAAATTTAAATCTAAAGAAGATACTCTAGTTATTATTGTATATGTGTGTGTGTGTGTGCGTGAGAGAGAGCGAGTATGTGTAGATCCTTTTTCATGTTGAACTATTTATTGTTTTGTAGGTATTAAAATAAAAACAAGATTTATTTTATTCATTAACGTGACGACTTTTCGGTACATAATTCGGCACACTCATTATACTTTTAATAATTTGAAAAAATTTTTGTACATTAAAATAACAATCACATGAGAAGTAAAAATATAACTATTTAAATCAATATAAATTCATTTGTTCGACAGCAATTCACAAATTATGTAGATATAAACGTCAGAGCGATTATGTAATTTAGTAGGTATATGGTCCGACAAAAATATGTGTCATAGTGAAAATCAAATTTAAATCAAAACTAAATCATGCAACATTATTAAATGTTAATTTTCACATTTCGCTGGGTATTTCATAAGTATATTGAGAATATATTTATACTTGTAATTTAAAAGTTATGAATCTTTCTGTCTATTCATTATTAATATTAAGTTTAATGTTAATCAGTTAAAAAAATTTTTTTTTTTAGTTTGTTTCATATTCTAATATTTTAACGTTACCCAAAAATATTATATGATTTCAATCATTATAGTGTATTATTATTATAATACTGTTACGTATTTAAGTAGCGTCAATATATATATATATATATATATTATTATGTATTATTTATTTTACCGCCGGGTTACTATTCCGCCGTAGCTGAGTCGGTCAAAACGTCTCAGCCTTTGCGAGGATCGGGTTACTTCAAGGAATGATACGATGATTAATATTCACGACTTTACGTTTATTTCATATAATCGGAAGAAAGAGTTTGTTATGTGTGTGTGTGGCTCGTGATACGTCAGTTGTACCCTAATTGCGACCGCTTATTAAATTATTGTTACACTTCTCGTCTTTCGTTAATTACGCGTTATCTCGTACTCGACTCGGATCGGGAACCTCTTGTGTGTTCTTGACTGGGTTTTTATAATCTCTCTATTGCAAGTTTCCGAATTCTCCTACTACTTGTTTCTTCGGTATTTGTTAATTATTTCCACACCTCTTATGAATCTAGATCAATTTTATGCCGATCAACTATTTCATCATTACAATCGTTCCCAACTTTGTGCTATAGTTCGCTTTTTTTGAATTGTTGGTCGCCAAATTATGAAGAATTTCGTCACGAACATATCGATTATTAAAATCATTACTACTTTTATGCTATAATTTGCAACTTTTGAATTGTTGGTTGCTAAATTATGTTGAATCTCGTTACGTACGTAACAATACATTACAATGAGACATAGAATTGTTATGATATATTTTTATGCTCTTTAATTCATGATAGTATTGAACGTTTAGAGTTAAAAATTGGTTTAAAAAATATGTAACTTCAAACAGAATTTTGAAGTTTAAATCAACCCATACCATTTATCAAAAGTGAAATAATGATGCAAAATATTTATAAAAAAAATTTTCCTTCATTTACATTGTTACGACTTATATTTCTATTAATTAATAATTATATATTTATCGTAACCGATTTCTTATATCTACTTATTTTCTTTATTTATTTATTTATTCGTCGTGTTTATTTGTCGCATAACTTCTTCGTTTCTTTAATTACTTAATTGCTTTATTATATTATTTTATTATGCGACGATTCCCAGTTCTTTTTCTGCCGTAGCTGAATTGGTCAAAGCGATTCAGCCTTTGTGAGATTTTAGGATAAAGAGAAATGAATACAATGATATTAATTCGCGTTAAAGTTACCGATTTATTAATGATAAATCGGAAGAGAGAATTTAAAGTGTAATTGTGGCTCGTAATACAATCTAGCGTCTACGTGTGTGTCCGAAATACAATAATGCTCGTGTATCGTGAAACCATTTGAAAGTGTGAGAGTCATGTTGTCTTACCGACGAGAGTCACCGGCCGGAATTGAATTACTTCGTATTACATTTTTCGTCCGATTCTTGACATTACTGTCTTAATTCATCGATCAGCCGAATCGACCCTTTTATTATTCACGCCCCCTCATTTATAGAGGAAAACTGCAACTCTTTATGTTCTACCACCTTGGAGGCGTTCTTTAATCCGCATTTTGTCGCTTACGTTCATTAACCCAACTATACATTTCTCAATCTATTGGTTAATACTATTTTTATTAATTATCAGCAATATTTTAATGCGCGAATTAGCTTCATCTTCCGCAATTGCTTTTTGGGTATACAGAGAATTTGTTTAGTTGAGGAATTTATTATATTTCGTTACATCCGTAATAACATATAAATTCATTTATTTAATCATCGCTCCTTTATTGCTCGAAAAAATTTAATTATATATTATTTTAATTATCATGTATTTGAATTCCCTATTTAACAATATAAATTTTTTTTATAGTTGTGTTTTAATATTCTTATCTAATATGAATAAAAATATATAAATTAATAAATTATTTTTATTATTTTGAAAAATACATAAAATATTAGTAAATATTAGAATTATTTGACAGAAAAAAATTATTATAAGTAATATACCTGTTTTGTAATTTGCAATGGAGCCTTTCCTATTGCATCAGGGTTAAGAGCAGAACCTGACATAAGAATGGCTCGTTTAAATAAACCTATTTTAATAAAAAAAAAATTATAATATATAATATATTTCAGTCATTTTCACGGGTAAATTTAAAAATAAAAATATGTATATTATGTTATAAAAGTTTACAGGCTGATTTTTTGATATTATTGTTTTTTGCAGCAATTTCGGGTAAGTCAGAACATGTGTCTTTCCTATCTTCCCTTTTCTATTTTTCTTTTACAATCAGTAAAAGCAGCAGGATTTTTCTTCGCGCGGAGAGTGTTTTTCAATTTTGTAAAACGGAGTGATGGAGTAACTAGTG
Source organism: Eupristina koningsbergeri (assembly GCA_018907245.1). Lineage (NCBI taxonomy): Eukaryota > Metazoa > Arthropoda > Insecta > Hymenoptera > Agaonidae > Eupristina > Eupristina koningsbergeri. The sequence continues at coordinate 3,090,908 of JACCHV010000101.1, forward strand.
TATTAACTTCCCGTGATAAAATTCTGTTTGTGTCTTTATAAAAACACTGTAAAAACTTTTAAATATTTAAAAAATCTTTAAGGATAACTATACGTATAAATCAAAAACAAAATTTTGTCGTGTAGAGCAGTTCTAACAGTCCTTCTATTGAGTCATTTTAAAATATTGAGAAAAAAAACGCTTTGCACGAAAACAAATTCTGTTACTCTTATTGATCTCAAAAGAAAAATAAAATAAGGATATATTCGAAAGATTCCACCTCACATTTTTCAACGTACCCGATATCGATGATATAAATAATGACGTTAACAAAATTAGCCTGAATACTTTTATAACTTATGTATATATCATTGAATATTTTTTTTATTTACAATTATTAAATTTTGATTAAAGATATATTATACATAACTCAAAAAAGTGAAGCATTAACGAAAATTTGCAATTGAGCTGAATTACTTATAAGGAAAATATATTTATAATTTCATAACGATTCATCGATTTTTGTAAAACTTTTAATAATTTTTATTTAACACATATCCTGATGAACATTGATATTTTAAAGTTTTTTTTTTAATACTATAAATTAAGAAAAAATACAAACGGAAAAAACTGATTTTTCGTACAATTATTATAATATGTCAAAATGAAGATTCTAGATACTGTGTATAAGAAATATTAATAAATAAACAAGTAAAATGTTTGGTAGTATTTTAGCTTAAGAATAATAAAATATGGCAATGCAGCATGTGAATATATACAAACTGCATATATATATTATAACGTTCCTGATCATTGTATAAGCGAGAAAACAAAAAAGCTCTACGAATACACTAAAATAACTTTAATATCCTTTCTTGAAACAAGACTCATTCATTACGTATTGCAATTGTATATTGAAGAATTCTATATTTTGTTTTCATCAATGATTTTAAGAAAATCTGAACTTATAATAAAATATTTTCCAAAGAATATTTTAGAACATAAAATTTAAAAAAATTAAAATTATGAATCCTACTTCAATTTTATCATTTGAATCGAAATTAAGATTTATTTAATGTATTATAAAATAATGTTTTATATTACTTTTAATTGATCATACATTTTTTAATTAGGATCAATCTACAACCTATGTATTTCAATACATTTGTTAATAAATATACATACCATCAATTGGACTAAGTATAAGTAAATTCACGAACACTGCCCCAGTACCATGTCCAAGCAGTGTTATTCTTTCTGAATCACCACCAAACTGACCAATGTTATCCTTCAGCCATGCTAAAGCGGCTATTTGATCAAGTAACCCAAAATTACTCGTAGTATCGTCTTTAGTTCCCGGTCTAAGAAATCCTAAAAACCAAAAACTATTAATTTGATTATTTATAAAATAAACTATTTGATTACACAAGTTTAGAATTCTATTTTTATTTATAATTTTCGCTAAAAACAATTTATCGTAACTACCTTTGAATTAGAAACTTATTTATTAAATAAATAAGCATAATCTAAACAATCCGTACGATTTATTATACTAATGTATTATTTTTTAAAAGATAAATTAGTTTATATTATTTAATATTTGTTAGTTTTAATTTTTTTTTAATGGACTTTTTGTATAAAAATTCATATGGTTATGTATTATTCAATAATTCATACATTTTCGTTTTGATGTTTTCTTTATACACGCATATGGTAACGTTGCCATTATTAGCCTTTGTAAACATTATGTCTGATTTTCGTTTTATAAATTTTTTTCTAAAACTTAACTTTTTATTAAAATTTTTTATTTCCTAGCTGTTGTTAGAATTTTTTTAATCATTTGCATTTTTAAATAATTTATTAAATTAATTTATTACACTTTATGTCGTTTTTTACATAATTTTCTAATTGAATAGTAGACGAAGGGGTTTCAATATTTTTGATTATTTAACGTATTTTTCTGAGTGAGATTGGTATGCGTATTAATTTTTAGACTAAGAGCAACTGAGTCATTAACATTTTCCAGTAAATTAATATTTGTTAAATTATGTATGTACTTGTAAAATTAGATTTAAAGCACCTTCCATTTTGTTTATTTAAATAAATTAGAGATCCAGGAAGCTACGATGTGAATAATACTAACTTATTCAATTATTTTACGCCGATGTTTCGATAAGCTATCCCTTGTCCTTGTCGAGGCTGATTTATTAAAAAATTATTACAATGAATAGATACATATGTTTAATGGATAAAAATTATTTAATTTAAATATAATTACCTAATTTTACGTCACAATGATTAATTGATGTTGTATGACGTATTAGTCGTAACGTCACAGTTTTAATGCAACATTTCTTAAAATCACCTCAATTTATATGATTTATATTTATATATATTTATATATATATTTATTATACATATATATTTATTTATACAATTTATATGACGTCATGAACTACATCATAATGTTATTCTTTATCATGTTTTTGAGGATCATGTGATATTTAAAATTTAACGTTTGAGTGTTCTTTTATCGGTTTATCGTATTATTGTTAATTTAAATATGAATCATTTCGGAAATTAAATGTTTTTTAAAATTAGTTTCCCTATCGACATTGTCCCAGTCTATATAATGGTTGTACTCATAAGAGTTACCATAGATTTATTGCTATTATCTTTTTTATGTTCATTTATCTTTGTTTTTAAATATCATTTTATCTCACCAATTTATATCGATGAATAGTCTTTACCACATTCGTTTTTTTCCATTTTTCCATTTTATCTTTGCCTTTTATATTAACTAATGAATCTACTTTATTAATTATATTTGGAATTAAATTTACTCCATACTATTTAAACTTTAGTGCATATTTCGAAAAGTTTTTTTCGGAATATGGTAAAGATCTGCAAATATGGAGTTTGTCAGTGTTTTTATTATTACAGTTATTTTTATAGTTTTGTATTTTTATGCGTTTTTTAAACTGTTCTTCAATAAAATAATCAGGGTAGTCATTTTCTATAATGATAGATTCGATGATCTCTAGATTACTTTTATGAAACATAGGTTGAATACTAATAAGGCTCGATGTGTATCCACTTATTTCTAATCTATTATGTATTTCTATTCTGTATTTTTTTTTTAATTTTTTTGGTAAAATATGTTGAAATTTTTCATCTAAATTTTGTACTTAACTTGCTATAAATATTAATACTTTTTTTGTTTTATTATTTTGTGAATTCTGTTAATAAATATTTATGCATATTTGTTTTGATGATTTTATATTTATAATAATTTAATTTTTATGTTTATGAATTTTTCAAAAGTTTAATATACTTAAAAAATTGGAAGAAACGCAACTGTTTATTGACAAAAACAAAAGTCCGCTTAAAATACTAAAATTAATTTGAATTAATAATGACTATTTTATAAAATCATTAGTAACAAATACATTAAAAAAACAAAAAATATAATAATAATAATGGAAACAGCAATATAATTACAATAATATTAATAATAACCCTGAATTTTCTAAAAATTTGACTAAAAGCCTTGACAACTCTGATAATATTGTTAATGATATTAATGGCGATATAGAAATAAATAATAAGCTTTATGCTACTGTTTCATTACTCTATTTAAAAAATGTCCAAATATACTTAAAAATACATCATGTACATTGTCGCTTTGATGAATAAAAAACTTAATAATATTATAAAATTTAGAAAAGGCAACACCAACAAATCCGAAAAAAAGAATGTCGTATATAAAATAAATTATTTAGATTGCAAGTTATATATATTGGTAAAATAAAAAGAATACAATTAGTAAACATCAAAATAAGAATAAAAACAACCAATTAATTTATATAAAAACACGAAAATTAGTATAAAATTAAATTATATAAAAATAAAATTAGTTGAGATTAAGTATTAATTTGTCATATATGTAACGTAATGACAATTATATATGCGTTGTATTCCAAAATTCTGAGAACAGAATTACTTGCATCGTAAAATTATACGTGAAATCCCGAGAATAAGCAAGCTAGAATAAAACGGACTAACCAATAAATCGGATTAAGTAAAGCGTAACACAAATCTCGCGGGCGCAAAAAGGCATTATTTTAAGAAAATTCCATATTGGTCTTGTTGAGGTGAATTTGCTAAGAAACAGTGGAAAAGGATGCCGGGGTGCTACTCATGTACCTAAATGTTACTGTGGCCTTTGTGGAAGAACTGGTGGATTTAATAGTTTTCCATATGAACTAGATAATGACTAAAATCGGAAAAAGCGGAACAGAGATTCTGATTCGGGCTTCAGTCGAAACAACATTCCAAAAAATAAGTAGTATAATAAATAAGATCGACTATTAAAATCATGGCTTCAACTTTAACTTCGAGAACGAGTTATCAAATTTATTATCACATGTAGTCCTATATTCTTTTGTATCATGCACACACAACTTTAATACTCTCTCTTGTAATTGATTTGGAATAAATAACAATCAACTTCTATATAATCATCGTTCGTGATTTAGTTATTCGAACTTTGAAAGGGTCATATCGCTTTGATTACGGTAGATTCTTTTAGCCTTACCAACTATGTATAATGTATTAATCTTGATTCATCCACTTAACAGAGACTGGTTTTTGAATTAATATCTTGTATTCAGTCGATAGATTAATTGGAACAAGATATTTTACGAAGCTATTATTTTTATTGAAAAATATCATTGGTTGATGCACTTCACATCGGTAATAGGTATAATCGATCAGATAATAATCAAAATTGCATTTATGTCCATTAAAGTAGATAATAATTAAAAATGAATAAAAATCAATATTAATTCTATAGAGTTATAATAAAAATATTTAGTAAAGTTATATTTGAATTTCTAGCTTTTTTAAGACTAAAATTACATAAAATTACCTATAAACTAATAAATATATTATATCTTATTATTTATTAATTATACACATGAATTAATGTTTTACCTAAAATACCCAGTCGAAAATTAACAGTAACAAAAATAATGTTTCCATAAGCTGCTAAAATACTACCGTCGTAGGGATTACCACTGTTCCACTCATAACTTTCACCATGAATAAAGACGATGACAGGAAATCTTTCAAGCTTATTTTTATGACCTAGAAATCAAATTTTATTTAATAATACATCTTTAATGTTATAAAAAATAATATTATTATTAGTTTATTCAATGTGCATTTTCTCATTCAATTTAGATAAAAATAAAATCTAAATTGAATATATATTATTGCAAAGATTGAAGTATTTTAAAAGGTTAATAATAAAATAAACATTGAAAATGAAATATAATAATTTTATAATTCTATAAAAACGCTTTAAATACCTTTTTTATATTTTATATTTAATAAGATATTTTTTATATTGTGAATATATCCACTTAAAAAATTTTCAATTATAAAAATTATTTACTGTAATATATAGATATTGTTACGTGGTATAATTCTCTATATTTATTTATTTATTTATACTCCGTAACTACTTATTTATTATCGCGTTTATTTGTCGCGTTACTTATTTATTTCTTTATTTACTCACTTAATTACAATACAATGATTTCGCAGTTCTTTTCTGCCTTAGCTGAATCGATCAAAGCGATTCAGCCCTTGTGAGGTTTTGGGATTAAAATAAATACAATTATATTATTTCACGTTTGAAATACCGATTTATTAATCATAAATCGGAAAAGAGAATTTGAAGTATAATAGTCGCCCGTTATACGAATCTAGCACCTACGTGTGTGTCCGAGTTTTTGTATTACTTGTATCTTTTGTGTTATCGCGAATGTGTGAGTTTGTCGTGTTGTTTTATCGACGAGAGTCACCGACCCGAATTGAATTACTTCGTATTACATTTTTCGTTCGATTCTTGACACTACTGTCTTAATTCACCGATCAGTCGAATCGATATTATTGTTTTCGTCCCATGATTTATAGAAGAAAACTGCTAACTCTTTCGGGTGCCCCCACCGTGGAGGTGTTCTCCTTTTTAGGACTAATTCGCAATACTTTAATATTCACTAATATTTTTCAGTATATTGGTTAATAATTGCGCATATTGACATCATTACCTAATTTAACGCATGCACATATTTTTATTTATGCTGATACTTTTTCTTCTTTCTACTTATTTTGTGCAACATTTATTATTTTATTAATTATGTATGTGAATTCCGTTACATACGTAACAATATATATAATATTTATTAAAAATAATTTATAAAATAATTAAATTAATAAAAATAATATTGTATATGCCTTTCAAAACGTACAGATTAAAAAAATATCTTAACGATTAGTGATAATATATAATATAATTAATTATAATAATAAAAATAACTATTGTTTATTACCATAATACATATATTAGCTTTTACAAATATTTTGTATATCATTTTTCTACCCATCAAATACAAAAACAATAACATTTTTTAAGGATCTGAATTGTCTAGTATCTTATTAAAATACGCCTTTGTTGAACATTTTTGCTCGTAAGTGCTATGAATTATTTATAATAAATTATAAAATAAATAAACTATAAATTCGTTGAACATAATATATTATCACCACATCTTCAAATTGAACGTATTTTATTGTCAGTACACTGCCAAAAAGAACTCAACATTTTTACTCAACATCTATTATTCTTTCTACAAGCAATCATGTACTGGTGATCTTATTTCATTGATGTTGATACACAAGAGTTGTTGTCACTGCAGCCGTCTTCTTTGCTCGTGTCAATTGTGTCCACTGTAATTACACTGCCTACTTTTGACTTCCGTAAACTTTCTTGTTATATGAGATACATTTAGATAAAAATTTCTAAGAGTTTTTGCAAAAACTCCGGCTTCTACTGTTCGACTGATGCTGTTTTTTTGCGAAAATAATGTACCACCGCTAGCAGAAATGCTAGCCAAATCATTATAAACTAGAGGATAAACTGGGCCATTAACAGACTTTCACCATACAAATCTTCAGATGGAGATGGAGTTGTTCCTATTATGTTATAAAAAAGCATTAAGTATATAAAACAAAACCTAGTATAGATATTCAAAACAAATTATGCACTGAATCACATCTCCAAACAATAGAGACAAACAATGTTGGTCTTTATACCTAAAATGCGGAAGAATAGTCGAAAGCCTAAGATATACAGATCTATTAGTCTGTGCTCGTTTCGTCTTAAAAGTATGGAGAAAGTCATAAGCCTACATTTGAGAAATAGAGAAATGCAGTATGTTCCTTTACAAAAAAAACTGTTTCCCTATCAAAAAAGCAAAAAAACTACAAACAACGTTACCTTCTTACAACATAAAGTTGAAAAACTGTGGAAAACAAAGAAATTTTACTATGCATATTTGTGGACATCCAAAAAATATTTGATAATCCCATTTTTTGAAGCGATTAATATAGCAGTCTTACCAAAAGATATCAACAATAACACGATAAACTGTATTATATCCATGCTATTCAGCAGAGATATCACGGCGAACTTAGAATTAAGTACCAAAACAATAAGAGCAAAAAGAGGTTGCTCTCGAGAAGGGGTTCTTTTACTTCTTCTATAGTCTATTGTTGTGATCTTCTCTATAAGTTTACAGAAGCATGCAATTGGATATGTAGACGACGTAGTAGTAATTATTGAAGAAAATTATCTAAATAATTTGATAGAGACATGCACTAAGATCTAAAACTAATAACTAACTGGTATAAAAACAAAAATCTGGAGGTTAATTCTAAAAAAACAAAAATTATTTCCTTCACTATAAAGTAAAAAACTCTCAGTAATAAAACTGTCATTATGAAAGAGAATACCCTGTGTTTGAGAAATAAAAGAGTTAATACAACTCTTATGCAACGCGCTGTTCAAATCTCTCGCGCTCTGTAATACCGATCTCAGCCACTAGGTGGCGTACTCCCAAATTCTCGATTCTTAATATGAAAAGGTTTAGTGAGATGATATGTATGAGTCCCTCATTACTTCTTTTCTCTTGCTATTTTTTAAGTACTATATAATAAATATAGCCTTGAGGTCTTTCTCGTCAAATAACTTTCATTAAAGTATTATATATACTCATTTTAGTTAAAACTCAATTTTAGAGTTTTTTTTCACTCCATCCTTTTGGCATTGATTACTGTGCCTAATCCCCCCTTTTGATTAACTACCACTCAATTTTTGTAATATTTTTACACACTGTCTAATAAAGTAAAATATCTAGGTGTACATCTAGACTAACCAGTAATAAACATATTAGTTATATTAAAGTTAAAGTTCTCATTAATCTCCATATTCGTAGACAGCTTCTAGGGAAAACAAAGGGGGTTAAAACATCGTCAAATTTATGTGACATGGTCAGATCAGCTATCACACATGCTACTTCATTCTGATGACTAAAAATCAAATGATATATGAAAGTATATATGAAATATGAAAGTAGTGTACAATGCTTAAAAAACATTTTCTCTCAACAGAAAAAACTTGAATTTACTGACAGGTATAAGCACAAGTCATCAATCTGTTAATTATCAACTCAAAAAGTTAAAAATGCTAGAAAAGGAGACCTGTTAATCTGCAAAAGTGCAAGGAATCAACTTACCAACTTCTTAACCACTACATTACGTATTATTTACTTCAAGGAGTTGAAATTACATTAAATTTTTTGTTGAAGGTCAGAAAAGAATTTATTATTAGGAGTGGGGGATATAAAACCTTAGATAGTATTCCCATGACAATCAATCTCTAAGCCTACATATACATTGTAATAATATGAATATGCTGGTTTCATATTATTATTAACCTAGAAATAAGAATGATAATATTAATTATAAAATATTAAGTAGATTGATATATGTAAATAAGTATTGAATATTATTATTGATTTTAAATTAATATTATATATTTGTTATGTTATGTACTCACGAATTTGATGGATATAATCAATTATATATTTTAAATGAATATTTTTATTGATTATTGACAACTTGTCAACATGCGGCACATGTTTCACTTTTAATTTAATACATCAGCGGAAGTCTTGTTAACATAGACGGCGCTTAGGTCGTTGAATTGAAGTGAGATAGAGATAGGCGCGAATATGTATGTTAGTGTATATATATTGTAACGCGTGTCGCGTTAATACCCGATTCGGGAGAGTAAGGGCCTGAATCAGGAAGTTTCGGCCATCGGTCGAAAGAGGGGGAAGTCGCGGGTAGTGACCCGCGAGCTCCTCAGATTGATTTTGAAACTCGTGCGAGCTTGATTGAGCTTTTCGCTTCGTATCCGTTTTTCAAAAAGGAAACTTCAAGGAGACGTGAGTTTTCGGTCGATTTCAGCAACAGATTCCCGAGAGTGTCTACCCCTCTGTCTAAGGTGTGATCTAGTGTTTTGAAAGGAGGAGTATACAACGAGAGGCCAGGGATAGTGAGCAGGAAGGACAAAAGGACTGCTGATCGAGTGCGTCTTCCTCGAGACTCCGCTGTTGAACTTCCAAGGACCTACTTAAGAAGTTTATCGTAATTTAAGAGAATCTGCGTACTGTAACTAATTGTAAGCTTTTTTTGTAATTAGCGTGCGGGCCCCGTAAGGAGCGATTTGTATTACGAAGTGAGTGCGGAATAAATGTAATAGTTCGTTGTATTTAGTCGTGTATTAATTATACATCCTTTCATTTCGCCTCCCGATCCCTTCGTAAAACGATTTTTCGCGTACGTTTGCAGGGATAGCACAGGAGAATCCAGATAGCCCGAATCCCGTCGCCTCCGCGGGCAACGTTAACGAACGTGTGCGATTTGAGCGACTGTCGCAGGTAAAGGTACCTGTGACAAGGTAAGTGGGTAATTTAGAGAACGAATTAAAGATAAAAAGTAATAATTATTGTAACGGGAAAGCCCGTTACAATATATTAAAATTTATAAATGAAGTAGTATGAGTGTTGTAAAAATTATTAGTGTTGTTCCGCCACGAGATGGCCGATAAGTGTAGTTTCTATACTTATAGGTCAAACAATACTTTTCTTTTGTATATGAATTGAGGATTTTGATTGGTTATTTTAATAATAACCAATTGAAATTTAAATCATGATAGGTACAAAGGAAGAGGGACTTGTTAGCTGTAATGCGACCAATGTTGAATTTTCTGAGTTTAAATCAAATTCAGTAAATTTAATTATTGGTTTGATTTTAATTAAAAATTAAAATAGTGATGTGAAGGGGCGGAACTTTCTTCCTAAAAAAGAAAGAAAGTTCAGTTGCAAATTGTTATTCATTTAGATAACATATAGTTGTGAGTTGCTATTCTTTTGAATAACAAATAGTTAAATTATTATTCTTAATAAATATATATATATATTGTGAAGTGTATTAATGATAAGTTTGATTATTCGTTTTATTATTATTAATATTAAATTGAAGTGGTGATTTGGATATAGAGATAATATTGGGAATAATTGTTGATTATAAAGTATTATAATAAATATTAAATCAATTATATCAAGGATATATATTATAAATTATAAATGAAAAGGATCTATCATAAATTATTTGGGAATTATTAATTTAATAATTTAATATATTTATAATAAATAATATCAATATTGATATATATTATCTTATTTTAGATTATTATTGTTACGTATCTAAGAGGTCACGACTATGTTTATTCTTTAATAATTGAATCGCGATAATATTTTCTCTCCAGGTATCGTTCTACCCTAACCAAATCGGTCAAAGTGTTTTGGCCTTTGTGAGGTTCGGAAATCGTCAATTAATAAAACGCGAAATAATTAATATAATACCCTTTTTTATTATATTTCACTTAATAAATGAGAGAGAGAGAGAAGTATTGTAATGTGTGATACAACTTTTTTGCGTCAAGAAGTTAAGTCCCGATTGTACAAAACAGATAAATATTAAAGAACTCGAACCGAAGTAGAAGTTCAAGTGCCAGTCGTAGAAGAAGTCCAACCAGGAGTCCACGAAGAAGAGTAGTGCCCCTACGTGTTTTTCGATTTAACTCGTTACCTCCGCTGTGTGGGGAAATTGCAGGATCCGCGAATACCCCTCCGGGTGCCTCTGCTTGATTATCGTTTTGTCAGCTTTCTCCGGTATTGTCTTTCGACTGGCCTCTGTACATTCCTCGTCGCCTCTGATCTTGAATTTTCGCACGTTGGTGAGCTCGGAAATTCTTATCACTCGCGGGTTTCCCATTACTCGCGACACCGTTTGATTCACACAATGTACAATGATGCGAGTACAATTTAATTCGTCGCGTATGCATATGCAATTTTACATACGTGACATTATAACGAACTTCAAATAAAGTAAGATTTTATATATATATATATAAATAAATATTTATAATTATTAAATTTTCTAAATATTACTAAACATTGTGTTGTGTTGGAAAGGGTATTGAGATTCGCCCGAAAATCTCATTTTGGCGCAGAATCTCCCCATTATTATATTTATTATTATATTTATTATATTTATTAAATAATAATTTATTTAATAATTTTAAATCATTGAAGTAAAGTGTAGTGACGGATAAATTTAGTTAATTAATAAATCAAGTGAAGTGTTTGGAAATAAAAATATTCACTAGCACGATTCGGGAAAGTCGATTTTGGTTAATTTTAAATAAATTAACTTGAATAGATTTATCGTGTTACAACATAATAATAATATAATATAAACAAACAAGAAGTCAAGAATAATTTAAATAAACTGTTAGGGTCGGAACTTAGAGATTACTTCCAGTAGACATGCGTACAGAATTCTTAGGAACGCTCGCAACGAGAAAATTTGGGGCTATTAAAATACCCAAATTGTTGCTGTGCACTTAGCCAGGACGAGAAAAATACTCAAGGGACGTACGTATAGTTTTGCCGATTTATGTGAGCTGGGTGGATGCATGCGGGAAAAGGATGAATGTATGTTGGTCGCGATGAACTCTTTGGATATCCCATCATTTATCTATTTATACATGATTTGAACTGATCTAGTCTCTCTCCCTTTCACACATTCTCTCTCGCTCTCTCTCACTCTTAATAAAGACGGTTCATCTATATTAAATAGAAACATTATATAAAATCACGAGAATGCGAAATGTTAGATTATAAAGGTTTTTTCTTCTGTCGGCAAGCTCAATGTTTTTTATGTCAGGCTGTCGACTGGTAAAAATGTGTGCGGGTGTGAGTGTGTCTTGAATTTGAGTGAACGAAAATTCGAGATCTCGTACGGTTAGCGCGGTAAGCATAACCGTCTTTATTCTATGAAAAAATAAAATAAAATAAAAAGGAAAATCGGGGTGCGAAGGGATGGGCATGAGGCCCCGGATGCGTTAATTATATTCGGAAAAAATCGAATTAATTCTTGTAAGCGACTTGAATAAAAACAGTGATCTTTGTGAAATAAGATGCGAGCTTGCTAGAACGAGAGTAGTTTTTCTTTACTTCACTTATCACAATCTATCCCAGCCTTTCACAAATTACATAAATGCTACAACTTATTTCTGAGAAATTTGAACAAATTCACCAACTGACTATTATATTGAAATTTAAATTATAAATTATTTTTAATCTACAATATTTAAGCACGACAAACGTTTTTAATAAAATTTACAAATTATAATTTAAAACATAGGTAATATTTCAAAATTAAAAAAAAAAAATAAAAACCATAGTCATTTTGAAATAATTATGAAAACATGTATATAATTTATGTAAATAATAGTTTACATAAACTTCTGACACCTACACAAGGATGATATATACTTTAAAAAATTTATAAATAAGAAAGTGTATAAGAAAACTATATTAACTACACTTCAACTATTATTTTTAATTTACAAATAACCAATTTGTTAATAATCCATTATTTAATATGCAATGTTAATTGCAGTCGACTAGATTAAGTTTCGCCCGGTGTGCATAACTTAACCTCTGAATGCCGTTACGTCCGGTTAATGTCCCCCGACGCAATGAGTTCAACAAACACAGTGACACAACAAAATCCGCCTTTCGTCAATATCAAATAAGTTACCGAAACTTATTTGAAATTAACAAGTAAAAACCGGATTGCTATGAGGCAACGATCAAGCAAGACGACCGGCCCACGTAATGACTATTCGAGCGCTTCATAGTGGCGAGAACCGACACAATAATTAAAATAGTCCCGCAGCAATATAAACGGGAAAAATACGAATCGCGGGCGATTTTTTGATAACGAGTTGAGAAAAGAGGATCTTTCTTTGGTGAATACAAAACTGAAATAAACTTCATCGAAATTCTAAATCAAAATACGACTTTTCTTGTAATTTCATGATAAGATTTACAGGACCATTTATGCACTAAACCAACTATCATATTATTCGGTGCTTACATCGAATAATATAATATCGCTATCAGTGATTATGATTAAAACGAATATATTTTATTGTTTCTTTTAAATTGATGCTTGGTAATTACCTAAAGAAAAAAAAAGTTTTTTTCGCGAGATCAGGTCTACTCTATCTTGGCACGAGTAGCCTGTTCGTGAGGTGTAACATTCTCATCACCTGGTCGCAGTCGTTACCTGACTTCAGAAGTTCAATATTGATCCCGTTATAGCAAGGACAATATTGCTCCGAAGCAACTAAATAAAAAAATACAATTTTTTTTTTAATTTTTAATTTGCTCATTTATTGCCTGCAGGTTATAAACAAAGATAACACTTATACTCCTCAATAGGCTTCTGCAGAAAACACACAACCACAACCTTCAATTTACAAATAAAATTTCTGTAAAACAAAAAAAAACAAAAAAAAAATAAATAAATAAAATAATCGTAAACTGACGACAGCAAATATTTTTTTCTGACCCTATAAAATATAAAACCCGAATATTGCACAACGGTTAGACACGACAAAGGGTCGTGTCGTTACAAATGTAAAGAACGTACATACTTACTACTATTTTGATGAGGTGCATAGATGTTTAAATACAAACAGTCTTCACTTTGATTCTGTAGAAAAGGTAATAAGTGTTTAAAATATTGATGACGTGTCTTGTCAATTTCATCCTCAGTATTGGGTAATACTTGCGGACAAACTGGAGCAAAAGTTTCAAAGTGACGCACTCCTGTCCACTGGGTCTGAGTTTTCGGTGGCTCAAATCGATGATTTCCCAATGGTGGTTCAGCATATGGAACTCCTATTAAGTGAATATTGAATGTTTATAAAAAAAGTATTATTTTTAATTAATAAAAAATTTCATATGAATTTTCAATCATTCTAATATTTATTGATGATTTTCATTTTTTATTCTAAACTGTAAAGTTTAATTAAAAAAAAAAGAATGTGAGTTCCAGGTGAGTTTAGTTGTGCAACAAAGAAATAAAGTTTAAAATATTCAATTAATTATTAATTATATGATATAAAAATCTTTTCCCAGCTGACGAAAATAGGATTTATTTTTTATTACCTATTGCATGGATTTAATTTAATAATACAGTATTAATATACTGATAACAATCAACAATTAACTGTAGATCTATTTTATTTGTATCAATAATTTCATATTATATAAAGATAACCTCACGGACTTTTGTACGTGTGATAAAATTGTTAAGCACGCAGTAAATCGCCTTCGCGAATTTTCAAAGTTATCAAAAGAAATAAGTGTAAGAAAAAAGTAAAGTGATGAAAAAAAGGTTAGAAAAAAGAGAGGAGTAAAAAAAAGCATAAAACAGTTGAGAAAGGGGAAAATAAAGTAATAAGTGAAAAATAAATTACTGCTGAGTTAAGAGGTTATCGAATTCTATGAATTCGACCGGACAGAGAGGGACAGCAAGTAATAGGACATTATAGTAGAAGAAATTGGAACAGAAAGCGAAAAAAGGCTAATCAACACAAAACTATCAACAAAGAAGAAGGACTTTGAACTAGAGATTTGGAATATATATATATAATACAAAAGAAATTGAATAGAAATGGGATAAGATAGGAGAAAAAATGATACAAGAAACGCAAATATGCTAATAATGGGAGATCTAAAGACAAGAATAGAACAACTGGGTAACTTTATAAAAATGGAGGGCGATGATAAAATGGTTAAGAGGCAGAGTAAAGATAGAAAAATAAATAGCAAAGGACAAGAACTTATAAAAAGAATAGAGTAATGACTGGATCATTTTAAATGGTAAATCCTCAGGAGATGAGAAAGAAAACTTCACATATATAGGCATCAGAGGAAGCATGGTGATGGATTTGGCGATTGGAAACGAAAAAATGTGGGAAATACTAGAATAGATGAAAATCGAAGAAAGGGTAGAATCAGATCACCTCTCAATCAGGGTCAGAATCATAACCGGCAAGGGCAAACAGAATAGCATAGAAATAGAGATAGCGGACAGAATGACAGATGTGGAATGAAGAGAGCAAACAAAAATATACAGAAAGAAGACGGAAGGAACATATGAATTTAAAGGACAAGAAATGGAATTAAAATCACTCTGCATGGAAATAAAAGATAAAAAAGAAAAGCAAAACAAAGAAAGGAGGTCAATATGAACAAATGGAGAATAGGAACGAATAAATGGTGGAATAAAGATAAATGTATGGTCACAAAAGAAGAAAACTAAAACAACCTTAGAAAAGTGGAAGAAAGGAAAATAATCAAAAGAAAAATATATAGAGATGAGGAAAGCTTGGAAGAAGTTATGTGAAGAATAAAAGAAAATGAATAGAGGAAAAGAATACGAAGAATTGAGAAAACTATAAAACGAAGGAGACATCTGGAGATGTGTAAACAAAGACAGGAAAAGAAGAGAAACTATAGATATAACTATAACGATGAAAGAATGGAGGCAAAATTTCCTGGAACTACTGGGAGGAAACAAAGAATATAAAGACAAAGTAAGGGAAAAAAGGCACAAGAACAAGAAATGGAAACAGAGATATTAAGAAAAACAGAATTCTATAAGATATGGGGTAATCTCATAAAGAGAAAGGCAAAAAGGATAAACTTTTATTATTTATTTATTTATTCCTTCGTATGGATATACGAAGGAGGTATCAGGAAAATTATTAGGAATAATTAGAGGAATATGGAAAGGAGAAGATATCTCAGACAAATGAAGAACCACAGTCATCATGCCAATACACAAGAAAGGATATACAGATATAGCAGGAAACTACAGAGGCCTGTCAATGCTAGCCTCGACATATAAAATATATCCAGAAATCCTTAGAGAGAGGTTAGAGAAAGAAGTGGAAGATAAGAAAATATTACCAGAAGAACAGGCGAGTTTTAGAAAAGGCAGATACATAATAAATAACATATATCTACTAGACCACCTAATCAGAAAGGAAATCAGACATAGAAAGAAGCTACACGCCATGTACATAAATATAGCAGCTGCATTTGACATAGTGGATAGAAAAAAACTTTGGGAAATAATGAAAGATAAAGGAATAAGTACACATCTGATAGAAAGGATAAAGGATATATATAAGGAAACTAGATGCAAGGTAACAATAAGAGGAAACAATAAGTCTGAAACAAGGATGCAGCGTCAGTCCTACACTCTTCAACATATATATTGCAGAGTTAGAGGAGACAATGGGAAAGAAGAGAGTGAGAGCAATTAGAGTAGGAAAAGATAGTGTTTGGCTTCTAGTATATGCAGACCACGTCATGCTCTTGGTCGAAAATATAGAAGCGATGCAGGTAATGATAGGCACTCTTAAAAGATTTTTGGATAATAGAAAAATACAATTGAATATCAAAAAATTGAAAATGATCATCTATAAGAAAGAAAAACAGACCAGAGAATAAATTTGGAAATGGAAAGATAAAGAAATAGAAACAGTGGAAACATTCAAATACTTAAGATTCATATTTAATAGAAGTGGGAGTCATAAGACATACATAGCAGAAAGGAAAAACAAAGATAGAATTACAGCTAAGAAAACGTGAGTACTTGACAAAAGGAAATGTGTAGAAGATTATCCAAGAAGGAAATGCTTATTTGACTTCCTAGTAGGCGAAGTACTAGGATACGGTGTTGAGATCTGGGGTATGGATAATACACAAGATATGGAAAAAGTGAATTGACTACCCAAAATAGATACTGGAACTTGATTACTGTACTCCAAGATATTTAATGCATTTATTCCAAAATATTTAAGAGCTAAAAATGCAAAAAAAGTGGAAAATCAGAACACTAAGATATGAAGAAAAAATAGAAAAGCATGAAAAAGAGAGAGTAAGAGATGAAAAAAAGAAAAAAGACCGGCAAGAAAGAAAAGAATGTGATTTTATAGAGAAATATTTAAATGAAATAGGACTTAGCAGAACGCAGATAGAATTTTGGAAGAAAAAAAGTATCGAAAAATGCTATGAAATATGAAGGAGAAAGGAAGACGTACAGAAACAAAGAATAAGCCAAAAAATAGATAAGGCGAGTTACAACAGAATATACAAGGAAATTATGGTAAAAAAATTATCCAAATACATAACGGCAGGAAATAAAATACATGATATGAGAGCGATGGCAAGAATAAGATGTAGAAATATAATGAAAGGGAATAAATACTGGCTACAGAAGAAGAAAAGGAAATATGAATTCTGCGAAAAAGAAACAGGAAACTGGGGACATTTAATTGGAAGATGTAGCATTACGGAAACATAGTTGGAGAAATAAGGAGGGGGAAGAAATGGACAAATAGAAAAGTTACGAAGGAATTTAATGGAAAGAAGGAGAATTTTTAGCTGAGGAGAGTGATAAAAGATATAGTAAAAATGAGCAAAAAAGAGAGAGAAGTGCGACGTAATAGAGGTCGGTGAGACAAGAAACTAAAGCACAAAACTGGAAACAAGGAAACAGACAAAAGAGAAAAGAACTACAACACATAAATCAGCTAATAAATAAAACAATACAAGAAAGGATAAATTAGTAAATAGTGGGACAGAGAGAATAATGAACTGAACAAAAGACAGAATATAATAATAAAATAAATAAAAATGTAAATAAGGGAGCAATGTACAAAAGTACACTTTTTGGCTGAAAGGCTGGAGTAATGTATATAAATAAATTAATATAAAGATACCCTTACAACATACATATATGCATTTAATTAATAAATGAAATAATTATAATAAATTAAATTAAATATTTTTTGAACTAATATATGTATATATATGTATATATGTGTGTATGTGTGTGTATAGAGAGAGATGTAATAATAATAATTGTTATATGTGAAACAGTCCGTGAAATAAATATCATTTATTCCTCTAGTCTATGTTGCTAACTTTCCAGGAAAACCAGGGAGGTTAAATTATGGTGTGCCTGCGTTCGATCCACTCTCATCTCGCACTTATCCGACAAGCACCACTAGCGCTCTCTGATGGATGGAAGATAAAACTAAGTGCTCCAGTGTAGACATAAACGATGACATATAAGCAGAGTGCATACCGTCGTCATTGTTGGAGCTGTCGATTCTCTTGCAGCTATTAAAAGCCCCTAGAAGAACCCCAGACCGTCTTTTTCCGGTTACAAAATCATCCGGAAAGATCTCTCTCTTAGTCCGAGCTGTTTTCCGCAGTAGTGCCAGTCAGCTCTTATACAGACCGTTTTCCACGGAACTACACCTGACGCGTTTCGCTACAGGCTGCTTTTCGCAGCAGTACTAAACCATTTTTGTGCAGACTATTTTCCGCGGTAGTATCCCCACCGCGATAAATTACAATAAATCCGTTACCACCTGTTTTTACACTGTACCACATTTAAAGCCTATTACACAATATATAATTCCTACCATCCTATAGATAAGAATCGTTCGTATTGGACATATATACACAGACACCCATCACCCTCCTCATACAATCCTTGTCCAGCCTCGAATCATACGGGTTGGGGAGTCACCTCGTTACAAATTATAAGGCCCATTTATTTATTTAAATAATTATTATATATGATCTAAATCTAAATCCGCTTGCATTACCGTTAAATCAGATTACTAAAAACTGCTGAATATAATAAAAACTGATAAAAAACAAAAAATTATATAAATGACTAGCATATTATACCATAGATTAGTAAAAGAAATTAGGTTTCCATTAACGGACACCGTGGTTAACACATCATGATAATGCACAGTGCACGTTTACATCGCATTTAAATAGTAAAGATAAACAGAGGTAAGAGCAAAGTGAAGTGCAAAATCAGTGAAAAAAAGCAAAAAAAATGAGCAATAAAGTGGAGGTTGAAAAGTGCAGAGGTGAAAGAGAAAAGAAGAGAAAGTCAATAGACGGAAGTGAAGTTAGGGGAGATAGCGGGAATAGAAGTCGGGAGCGTGGAAGGTGTTGGAAGACATACATGTCAAGATTGCCCAGTTATAAAGAGAGCTCTGACAGTGCCAACAGCCCAACAGCGGATAACTCACATAGCTCGAGCACCGATTGAAGGAAGGTACCCGATTTGGTATAAAATAAGGAACAAATGGAAATAAGGCGCTTATTCAACAAAAAGGCAACTATAAACAACAAAAACTAATATAAATAATATAAATAAATAAAGAAACAAATAATTTTAACAATAAATTGAAATACAGAAAAAGAAAATACAGCATACAGCTAAAACAATAGTATTAAAAAACAAACAGAACATAAAATACACACAATATATATTAAAATAAAAGCAATAAATAACATATAAAACAGATTAAAATAAAATAAAATTAAAATTAAAAATTGAGAGCAAAACAGGAAAAAACAAAGGCACCCAGAGGAAGACTAACTAAAAAAGACGCGGTACAGTTCACCCTGGATGCATGTAAAAAAAAGTTCACCTTTGGAGAGGAAGAATTAGGGGAAGAAAGATACAAAAGCTTGGAAGTAGAATCAAAAGACAGGGAGGAGGAGAAAGATGAAAAAGATAAACTAAAGAAAGAGATAATTGAGACTAGATAGATTAGAAGATCTAATGGAAAAAGAGAGAAAAGAGGTAAAATATAGAATAGAAAAGATGGAAAAGACATTGAAAAAGGAGAAGAACAGAGTTACGGAGAATGAAAGAGAAGTTAGAGAATAGGCCAAAAAAATGGAAATAAGAATGGAAAAACTGGAAGAGAATATGAAGGAACTGGAGGAAAAAGATAGTGGAAAGGGCCACAATTCAAGGAGAGACACAGGGAGTGAAAAGGGGAAAACATCCCAATCTAATAGTAAGTCGAGTAGAGACACGAGTGCTACAAGATGGAGTAGCGAAAGCTACAAGAGTAACTACTCGATAATGAATAGAGAGATGGGAGAACTTAGGAGACTGACGTGGGAGGGAGAGAGAAAAAGGACAGACAAGAGAATATTTCCATCAAAGGGATGAATAGAGAGGTTATAAGCATGGGAGTGCAGAAGTGGGCTGTAAACTTCATCAAAGAAAAAATAGGAATGAACAAGCAAATAAAAAGTGCGTGGTGGAGTGGGAGGATGGTGTTCTTGAAGATGGAGAATAAGGAAACGAGAGATAGAGTGTGGGAAGGAAGAAAGAAGCTAATAGAAACAACCATATACATAGACTTCGACCTTACCTACAAAGAGAGGAGGACTCAAGAAGAGATCAAAGAATGGGTAAGGAAAGTAAAAAGAAACGGGATCTTCGCGAAGGTAAGACTGAAGAAGGTGTACATCCAGGGAAAATGGGAAAAATAGAGCAATGCAGAAAGAATGGAAAAAATACTAGCAGAAATCTTAAAAAGGACGGAAAGGAACAACAAGAAGAAGGTAAATAATAATGAAAACGAGATAGAAGTAAGTGAAGTAGATAATAGGAAAGGAGAGAAAGGAGAAATAGAGGAAGGAGAAAAACAGAAGGAAAAGGAGAAAATAGAAGAAGAAAAGGAAAATTTAGTATAGAAAACGGACGGGAAAAAAGGAAACAGTAAGTAAGGACTAGCACTAAAGAAAAACAGACAAAGGTACAAAATAAAAAGAAAAAGAAAAATACAAATACAAATAAAATGGCAAAATAGAAGATAGGAAGATGAGAATACTCTTCTGGAATGTCGCAGGGATATGGGGGAAAGATGAAGAATTCGGGGAATACATAGGAAACATGGACTACATTTGTATGGCGGAAACATGGGTAGAAGAAAAAGATGCCGAATGATGCAGAAAAATACTCCCCAAGCAAATGGAATGGATAATAATAGCAGCGAAGAGAGAGAATAAAAAAGGAAAGGCAAAAGGGGGAATAATCATAGGTATAAATAGAAAATGGGAAAAACAAATAAACGAAATAGGTAAAAATATGAAAGAAGGCATGGCAAGAACAAGACTAGAATTCAAAAAAAGAAATAGAAAGCTGGATATATCGGGAATATATGATAATAAGAGATATGGATAGAAAATGGAAGGCAATAGAGGAAACAGGTTACAATGAAGGCGCAGTAAAACTAATCATGGGAGATTCTAATGCAAGAACTGGGGAGGAAGGAAACTATGTACAGGACAAAACAGACGGAACAATAATGAACAGAAAAAGCAAAGATAGGAAAGTAGATAAAGAAGGTAGGAAATTAATTGAAAGGATACAAAGGGACGAATATAGTGTACTAAATGGAATGTGTAAAGGAGATGAAAAAGGAGAGTACACATACATAAGGGCGAAAGGGAACTCGGTAATAGATTTGGCCATAGTTGACGAAAAAATAAGGAACATAACCGAAGAATTCATGGTAGAGACAATAACTGAATCAGATCACCTACCAATAGTAGCCATTATAAGGATAGAAGAAATTGCAGAGAAAAAAATGAAGAGGAAAAAGAAGAAAAAAGAACAATTATGATATGGAATGAGGAAGACATCAATTAATACAAGAAAAAGACAGACGGACTGTACGAAGGAAAAGAAGAAGAAAGTAACATAGAGAAATTATGGAGTATATTAAAAGAAATAATAGGAAGAAACATAAGTAGAAAAGAAATCAAAACAAGGAAGTGGAAACCAGGGGAACGTAAATGGTGCGACAGACAATGCAAGAGAGAGAAGAGAAAGGAAAAAAGGCATTAGAAGATTGGAAAAAAGGAAAAGTGGATAAAGAAAAATACGATAAAGAAAAAAAGAGAATGGCTGAGAGTATGTGAAAGGAAAAAGCATGAATGGAGAGAGAAAGAAGAGAAAGAATTGAGAAAACTGAAAAACGAAGGACAAGTATGGAACTACATCAATAGAAATAGAATAAAGAGGAAGCGGATATAAGCAAAAAAGAATGGGAAACATACTTTAAAAAGCTGTTTAAGGGTACAGAAATGTACGGAAGTTTAAAGGAGGATAGCCAAAGGCAAGAAAAAGTGCAAGAAATAATTGAGATTGGAGAGAAAGAGGTAGAGAATGCATGGAGGAGAATTAAGAAGAAAAAAGCCACTGGTGTAGACGATATACCGAACGAAGCATGGATACATGGAGGACAAGAAATAAATCTAAGACTAACAGAAATTTTAAATAAAATATGTAAGTACAGCAAAATACCGAAAGAATGGGAAACGGCAATAATTGTGCCAATATACAAGAAGGGAAATAGGAACAGGCCGGAAAGCTACAGAAGATTATCCATGCTGACGTCGGCATATAAAATCTACACCGGGATACTTGAATGCAGGTTAGAGAAGGAAACGGAAGAGAAAAATATATTACTAGATGGACAGGTGGGTTTCAGAAGAGGAAGGTCGACCATATACAACATATACATGCTGAATCATTTAATGAGAAGAACTCTGAGAGAAGAAAGAAATATATATGTGCTGTTCGGGGATCTGAAGTCTGCCTTCGATATGGTTAATATGGAAAAGCTTGAGAAAACCATGGAGGGGGTGGGACACGACAAAGGACTGATTGATAATATAAGAAAAATCTACAAAGAAACGAGAGTAAGGACCAAGGATGGACTAACGGATGAATTTTGGAAAGACAGAGGACTGAGACAGGGATGCTCTCTCAGCCCCTTACTGTTCAACGCATATATTGCAGGAATAGAGAATGAAATGAAGAAGAACAACATAGGTGGCGCTTAGATAACAGGAACTAAAATATGGACCCTGGTATATGCTGACGATCTGGCCTTGATAGGAGAAAACAGGGAAACTATGCAAGGAATGATGGCAACCCTTAAGAAATTTCTAAGAGACAGAGAAATGATGCTAAACACGAGTAAAACTAAGTTGATGATTGTGAAGAGAGGCAGAAAAAGGGTAAAAGAGACGTGGAAAAGGGATGAAAAAATATAGAAATAGTCAACGATTTCTGCTACTTAGAATTTGTCTTTAGAAATGACGGGAAACATCATGAGCATATCAGAGAAAGGATTCAGAAAGGCCACATCGCAGCGAGAAGAACATGGGGACTGGCAGAGAGAGTATGCAGTGGGGATTTTAAGATGAGACAGATGATGTTCAACTACCTCGTAAAAGGGGTCATGGAGTATGGAGTCGAAGTGTGGGGTAACCAGTCAATTGATGAAATGGAAAAAATCAAATTAGATTATTATAGATGGACCCTAAGCTTGGACTTCTTTACACCGAGATACCTACTATACGAGGAAGTGGAAGAACGAAGGCTAGAAATGGAATGGAGAATCCGCACACTGAAATACGAGAACAAAATAAAGGAAATGAGCGACGAAAGACTTGTAAGAGAATGCAACGTAAAGAATAGAAATGAAATGACAGGGAACGTAACAGATGATATAGAGAGATGGTTGAACAGACTAGGTCTAAGCAAAATGCAAACCGAAAAATGACAGAGAGAAGGAAAAAACATTGTGATAATATAAATATGTATTATTACTAACCTAATACATAAAATAATTAGAGTTAATTTTGTGTAAATGATTGGGTAAATTTTAATTGAATAGATAATGAATAATATTATTAATTTACTAAAAATATTTAATGTTGTGTTGTTTACTTACTGATGTGATGAATATGAATTTTATATATATTATAAATATATGGTTAAATAATATTTTATTCATTGTTGACAAACTCTCAACATGCGGCCCATATTTTACTTTGATTTAATACAATAGCGGAAGTCTTCCTAGCATAGACGGCGCTTAGGTAGTTGAAT
Organism: Eupristina koningsbergeri; assembly: GCA_018907245.1. Classification (NCBI taxonomy): domain Eukaryota; kingdom Metazoa; phylum Arthropoda; class Insecta; order Hymenoptera; family Agaonidae; genus Eupristina; species Eupristina koningsbergeri. The sequence continues at coordinate 3,115,034 of JACCHV010000101.1, forward strand.
TAGAGTGAGATAGAGATAGGCGCGAATATGTATTTTGATGTATGTATATATTAAATTACATAAATGAAGTGATGTGAGTGTGGTAAAAATGATTGATGTTGTGCCGCCACAAGATGGCCGATAAGTTTATTTTCTATACTTATCGGTCAAACAATACTTTCCTTTTGTATATGAATTGAGAATTCTGATTGGCTATTTTAATGATAACCAATTGGAATTTTAATCATGACAGGTACAAAGAAAAAGGGACTTGTTGGCTGTGATGCGACCAATATTAAATTTTCTGAATTTAAATAAAAATCAGTAAATTTAATTATTAGTTTAATTTTGATTTAAAATTAAAATTAGTGATGTGAAGGGGGCGGAACTTTCTTTCTGAAAAAGAAAGAGAGTTCAGTTATAAACTGTTATTCATTAAGATAACATATTGTTACGTACGTAACGAAATTCGACATAAATTATTGACCTATAATTCAAAGTTGCAAATTATAGTATAAAATTGGTAACAACTGAAATTATGAAATAGTTGATCGGCAAAAAATTGATCCAAATTCACAAAAGGTTTGGAAATAATTAACAAATACTAAAGACAAGTGGGTTAATCAGGTAGTGGGAGAATTCGAAAACTTGCAATACAGAGATTATAAAAACTCAGTCAAGAACACACAAGAGGTTCCCGATCCGAGTCGAGTAAGAAGTAACGCGTAATCAACGAAAGACGACAAGTGTAACAATAATTTAATAAACGGACGCAATTAGGGTACAACTGACGTATCACGAGCCACACACCCACAAATAATAAACTCTTTCTTCCGATTATATGAAATAAACGTAAAGTCGTGAATATTAATCATCGTATCATTCTTTGAAGTAACCCGATCCTCGCAAAGGCTGAGACGTTTTGACCGACTCAGCTACGGCGGAATAGTAACCCGGCGGTAAAATAAATAATACATAAATATATATATACATATTGACGCTACTTAAATTCGTCACATTGGTGCCGTGACCAAGATTTCCGTCGAGGTCGGAATTTTTTTTTGATATTGAAGATTAAGATGACAACAATTTGGAGAAAGCTGATAACGATTGGAGTGATATTAATGTAAGTACTTAATAATTATTAATAAGTTATTGATAATATTTATAAAATATATTGTTATTCATTTATATTATTATTGTTGATTGATTTGTGGAAAATTTATAAACAATAAATTAAATTATTCATTGAATTACGGATCGGGATCCAAAATAATTTTTTTTTAAAAATAAATTGTGAATTTTTTTAATTAAATTGAAAAGTCGTGAGTGCTGAACTAATAAAGTACTAAATTTTTTTTGGAATATATGAACTGCTAAAAGTAGGTAATGATTAGAAAATTATTTAATAAAAGTGAATCGTCGGAAGGATAATTAGAGCAGGAATTAGTAACTTCAAAACTAGATAAAACAGAAAAGTGGAATAAAAAAAGCAAAGAAGTAATTTCATTTCAAGAAGCTTTAGGACTTATAAGTAAATCAATACCATTAGAAGTACAAATTCGCGAGTGTAAAAATCATATAGATAATATAACAGAAAAAAGCATAATAATGGAGGTACCAGCTACAAATGTCACCACAAGCACAGTCATTACTGAGAAATCTGGTCAAGATGATATGAGAGATGACATGATAAGAATACTAGGAGAATTAAATAAATTAATAGCCAGAAATGGGGGAAAAGAATTAAATAATGCAATAGAAACAAACGATTTAAGTAATAATCATGGATTTAATAATAATGAACTGGGAGAACAAAGAATAAATAATTATCATAATTCAACAAATAATATACAACAACGATCGCATTATTATAAAGTAATGGAATTCATGCCCGAGTGTTCAGGAAAATCGGATGAAGTATTGAGGTTAATAAAATGGATTAGAAAAACCATCGAAATTGAAGTACCAGAAATAGAATTATATATACTTAGAACATTAGACAATAAAATAATTGGCGAAGCTAGAGAATTACTAGGAACCAGTGTAAGTGATTGCAATAGAATTAATGAATTTATTACAAAAATGGGAGAAGTTTTTGGAACATCAGGAACAATAAAAAATGCAAAAGCACAAATTAGAATGTGCGTACAGAAATATAAAGAACCTATAATAGAATATGTTAAAAGAATGACAAAATTAAAAACACAATTATATGCAGCGGTGGAATTAGACGCCATCATTCGGAACAAGGAATTTTATATTGACTATAAAAAATATATTAACTTGGTTATAGAAGCTTTTATTTATGGGTTAGATGCAAAAATATCACCTCATGTAGGAAGTGCAAGAGCATCATCATTGGAGGAAGCTATTAATATAGCTATACAAGTTGAGCATGGGTTGGGAACGGCCATATTCGAGAAAAATAAAATTAGGACTGAAGGAAATATTATAAATAATTCAAATGAACAAATAGAATGCGGATATTGCAGAAAAAAAGGACATGACACGTCAGGATGCTGGAAAGTGCTAGAAGAAATGGAAAAAAGGAAAAATATCGGATTTAATAATACTGAACCACCTAGCCAATTTATGGGAAATCAAGGAAATTTTAATAATTTTAATAATCACAATAAATTTAGCAATGGATTTAGGCAAAATAACCTAACAAAAATTTTAATGATAAATTTAGAGATTATAATAGGGGAAATTATAACAATAATGGGAACCTTAATGGTTATCAACAAAATGGAAATCAAAGAGGATTTTATAATCAACAACAAAATGGAAACCATAGAGGGTTTTATAATCAACAAATTGATAATAATAGAGGGTTTTATAATCAACAAAATGAAAATCATAGAGGATTTTATAACCAGCAAAGTGAGAACCATAGAGGGTTCTATAATCAACAAAATGGAAACCATAGAGGGTTTTATAATAATCAAGGGACTAATAATTATGATAACAATTATAGAAGCAAACCCCAATTTATTAATAACAATAGGGGTCAGGATAACTCACAAGATGCTAGAGTTAATTTGATAAGGAAAAATGAAACAATAGATAATACAAATGATGTAGAAAATTTAAACTAGAAAAATGTTCAACACAAACTCTCGGTGTTGAACATAATATCTCCAAAACAACTATGAAATCTGCAAATATAAGAATAGAAAAAATAAATGCAATAAAAGAAGCAAATGACTTACCGGTAATAATGGTATATGCCGAAGAATTTACTAAAGGGAAGGCAACATTTTACGTAGATACTTGGGCAGAAATATCAGTGATAAAAAAAGATAAAATACGAGCGCAAAATAAAATATGTAAGGAGTCTCAAATTATGATTCATGGATTTACAGAAGGAAAATGTTTAACAGAGGGGGTGATAACTATAAAAATTTATGAATCCGAATGTGAATTCCATATTGTCCAGAATGATCATCCAATTGACGTAGATGGAATTCTGGGATGGGACATGATTACGAAATACAAAGGTGATGTTATGTCCGAGCGAAAAATATTAAAATTAGGGAACACATGGATTCCGTTTGCTAGAGATAATATGATAGAGATTCCGGGGAAAACTAAGAAAGCTATATTCGCTCGTGTAAAAGGAGATTATGACATAGGATTTGTACCACCACAAAATTTGGCCCCAGGTATTAAATTCGGAAATTTTTTAACAATTTGAAAAAATGGCGTTGTAATTGCCTATTGTATTAATACCAATGACGAGGCAGTTACTATATCACTCCCTGAAGTAGAATTAATACCATGTGACATTACAGATGAGAAATATGATACAGATATTGGAGATTTATATGATGAGAGTGATCAATATATTAACAACAAAATGATAAATAATATAACAATTGGAGAAACTTGTAAAGACAATAACAATGACATAATGAATGACATAATGAAATTTAATCGTTGGTTGAGTAATAATCCGAAAATTCAAGAAGAACGGTTAGAAAAGATCATGGCCCTCGTAGATCTTAAAGGGAGTAACCAAGAAGAAATAAAATTCATTCGCGAGACAATTAAACCTTATGTAGGGGATTTTGGATTAGATAACGAGCCATTACCAGCAACTCATTTAATAAAACACAAAATCGAATTAACATCCGATAAACCATTAAAATCAAAACAGTACAGATATCCGCCAGTCCTTAAAGAGGTTTTAAAAAAAGAAATAACAGAACTAGAGAAAAAAGGCATAATTGAGCCATCATTATCACCTTATTGCTCACCCACGTGGATTGTACCGAAACAACCAGATGCACAGGGAAATAAAAGATGGAGATTAGTCACAGATTTTAGACAACTTAATGAAATGACGTTGGGAAGTTGTTATCCGATGCCCTTTACAAATGAAATTATCGAAAAATTATCAAAGGCCAACTATATATCTATTATGGATTTGAAAATGGGATTTTTCCAAGTCGAAATGGACCCAGAATCGGCGCCACTAACAGCATCATCGGGACCCAGTGGTAGTTTTCAATATAAAAGAATGGCTATGGGATTAAAGGAAACCCCTACAACATTTATGCGGGCAATGGAACTAGCACTAGCAGGATTATCAAGGGAAGAAATTGAAGTATATTTAGACGACATTATGATTTTTTCTGAAACAATTGAAGAACACATGATACGATTAGAGAGAGTACTTAGGAAATTAGAGAAAGCCTACTTAACAATAGAGCCGAAAAAGTGTCAATTTTTAAAACATGAAGCTAAAGTACTGGGTCATATAACTGGTGCGGGTAAAATACGCATGAACCCGGATAAAGTCAAGGCAGTAAAGAATTACCCCACTCCCACATCTAATAAAAAAATAAAACAATTTTTGGGATTCTCAGGATATTATCGTAAATTTATAAAAGATTATGCTAAAATCACTCTTCCGCTATTAGAAGTTATTAAAGGTCAAAGGCCATTTTATTGGGAACAAAAACAACAAATTGCATACGATAAAATAAAAGAAATATTATGTGATGAACCATTTTTACAAGCACCAGATTTAAATCAGCCGTTTATAGTTACCACCGACGCATCGGATTGCGCCTTAGGAGCTATACTAAGCCAAGGGAAATTAGGAGAGGATAGACCATGTGCATATGCCTCTAGATGTTTAAAAGGACCGGAGTTAAGATACTCAACGTATGATACAGAATTATTAGCAGTCGTATTTGCAAAAGACCAATTTAGACATTATTTTTATGGAACAAAATTCACAGTAATAACAGATCATGAGCCTCTGAAACACTTTCATACTACAAAACATTTAGATACGCGATTTAATAGAATGAAGGCATCGTTACAAGGTTACAATTTTGGAATAATATACAGACCGGGCTTAAAAAACGCAAACGCCGATGCATTATCAAGGAATCCGACACTCCAAGAAAATGAGGTCAATCCTGAATTACCTCGTAAGGAATTATATGAACTGGCTGAAAAACAGGAAAAACAAATGATTAACGGAAATAATAACGATAAGTCAATAAAGATTGTTAAAAAGGTAAAACAAAGGGAAAAATCCAGTAGCGAAAACGAATCAGAACAAGAATCGGAAGGGAGTGAAAGTGATGATTGGAAACCATACAAAAACGAAGATCCATGGAAAAACAAAAAGAAAAGGAGAAAACGTAAGAATAAAAACAAAAATAAGGTTATAGAATCAAAAAGCGAAACATAGAGCGATGTTGAAGATAATGAAATAAATAAAACAACAAATGAAATGGTGTCTAGTACACCTAAAGAAAATAGCAAATTAATTAGAATTCAAAAGAGGCTCAGCTTTCATGAATCATCCTCAAGTAATGATGACGACAGTTCTCTAGAAACAATCGAAATAATTGACAATGACACCGAAAAAAATAATACAATAATGAATAAAAGTGACAGAAAAATAGACAATAGCAAAGAAATTTTGCAAGAAACAAATAATAAAGAGAGTAAAAAATATACAGTCGAAATTAAAAAAATAAATAATACCGAAACAAAAGGTTGGGATGTATGCATCAAAGAAACAAATAAAGGAAAAATTGATATATCAGAAGTAAGAGATAAAGACAGTTATTGGGAGGATAAGTTATCCACATTCGCCATAAATGAAAACACATTATCACCAATTATTAGTTTAAGCGAAATAATTAATGACGAAACAAGTAAATTGTCAAGTAATACAAAAAATTTAAGTAATTCAAATTGTGAAGAAAAAGGTAAAGAATATTTAAAATTATACAATCAAGGAGCCCACTGTGTTGAACCCGACATAAAATTAGCACGTGAAGACATAGATCTATCAGAACCTCCAGGAAACTTTTTATTTCAAAGCTTAAAAGTAGCCGCAAAATTACCAATATCACCTCTGGAATTAAGAAAGGAACTATTAAAATCTACTTATTTAAATAATTGTTATGATCCTATTGAAACAAAGAAAATTCTAGAATCAAATAATAAATGGGGAACGGATGACTGTATTTATATTTTTAGCCAAGAATTCAAAATTAATGTATGTATCCACTTTGAAGTAAATGAAGGAAAATTTATATATTGTCATTTTATTAATAATATCAGGTATCCAATAATACATTTAAATTTAAATAATAACCATTACACTCCTTATATGAAACTAAAACAAAGAAAGATCAGCTGTACATCGACAGACTTTGACTCAGACGATAATGAGAATGACAAAGACGGAAATAATACAATGAATGAAGAAACTAAAATGATACCTACAATACCGAGTAACGAATACGGAAGGAATGATAAGAGCGCGGAGACGATCTGTGAACCTGATACGGAGCCAAGTGACAGCGGGCAGGGACCGAGGGCAGTGGTTCCGCCGGCGCTCGAACAATATCGCGTTACACGAATACACCTTCCAACTGACAGACCGCCATGGAGACCCTATGTTGTATCACAAAAATTCACGAGAGTAAAATTAATAGACGATCATCCTTTCAAATATCGCGAAAACATAGTGTTCTTAATGACAGGCGATTCGTCGCGAAATACCGAAGTAACAGAGGCATTAATAGAAAGAGGGTATATTAAAACTGAAACATGGGCGAAAAGAAATTATTTAAAAGGGGAAATTAACTTGAAAAAATTACACAACATCAACATTATGGGCATAGTCATTAAAAATCACATAGAGGACTCCGTATTGAAATCTGATATAAAAAACAGCATTAAAAATTTAAAAATAATGTGTCAAAGGAATAATATATGTAGTATAGCAATAAGCAGAGACTTACAGATATTAAAAGAATCAGAATGGAATTATTTAGTTGAAATTTGTAATGAAATATTTGACAACGAGGAAATTATTATCGCGTTAATAAAAGACAATTTACACACCCCGAAAGTACAGGATAGATATTTAATAATAAAAGAATACCATGAATCAACAATAGGCGGTCATAGAGGTATTACAAAAACATATAAGAAAGTAGCATTGGATTATTATTGGAAAACTATGCGTCCGGAAGTAGAACAATTCGTGAAAAGTTGCCATAAATGTCAAAATAATAAATTAATAAGGGTAAAAACTAGAATGCCAATGGTAATAAGTGATACACCATCATATGCATTTGAGAAAATGTCAATGGATTTTTATGGGCCTTTATCAAAAACAAAAAATGGGAATAGATATATATTGACAATGCAAGATCTATTAACTAAATATTGCATATTAGTACCAGTAAAAAGAGCTACTGCTAAAGAAGTAGCCAGAAAATTAACTGAAAATATGACATGTTATTTTGGGCCCTCTTCCTCAATATTGACGGATCAAGGAACACACTTTATAAATAAAACATTAGACGAATTTGCGGAAATATTCGGAATAGAAAAATTCAGTACGACAGCATATCATCCACAATCTAATGGTAGTATCGAAAGAATGCACCACACAATAACAGAGTATTTAAAAAGCTATGTTGATAAATATGACAATTGGGATGAGTGGATAAGTCTGTGTCAGCACGCGTACAATTGCACGGAACATGATGCGACAGGTCATACACCTCACGAGCTGGTCTTCGGTCGGAAGTCAAGGACACCCTCGGAATTTAAGAATAGGCAACATTCTGAGAATTATGATGAAATACAAAAACGATTAACAGCTGTTTTAAATCAATTACAAACTATAGCCGGAATGAATTTAATTCAATCAAAATTTAAATCTAAATATTATTATGATAAAAAATGTAATACTAAGCATTTCAGGGAGGGTGAAATGGTATATAGACTTAGAGAACCAAAAATAGGAAAAATGCATAAACAATATGTAGGACCCTATGAAATAGTCAAAATTAATTATAAAAATAATAATGTTACATTAAAACACAAAAAGGGAACCCGTGTATTACATATGGACAAAATAAAGAGATCCAATGAAATAATAAATAATACTTTGTGAAATAATTCATAAATCAATTAATAATATTCCATAAATGATAAATTATTATTAAATAAAAAATATATATATATATATACATTACTAAATATTAAACTATTATTAAATATAAGAAAACAATGATTAAATAATGTTATAAATGGTTATTGGTAATTATAATATATCCATCAAAGGAAATTAAGACAAGGAATACAGGACACATGAGTTACAAAATACGCCATTAATACGGCAGACGGATTTATTAAGATACACCCACAATTTACGAGACGAAAATACAAATGAAAACAAAATATAATAGACGATAGTCATTGGACAAGACAATATAAAACATAAAACAATACCATAAGAAATGTAATCGAGGAACTAATTATCATTACGCCTTAACTCAAGCATAATTTCATTAATATAGGTAATTTAATAAAAAAATATATGTCATAAATTATGGATAATGTAACAATAATTCAAAATTATTTACAAAAAAATAATAATTCTGGGGAAAAACTAGGACTAAGGGAAATACAAAAGTATAAAAATTCAAGAAATTGAAAAAACGATGCCAATAACGTCTAAATATATCCAAAAAAAAATATATAATTTCAAATAAATTTTTTTACTATGTTTTTTTTTTCTTTTGTTATTGCCAGAATCATTAATCAATGATTTTACATAAATTAATTTTGGAAATTAGAAATAAAAAAAATCAGGATTGCCGGGATTCGAACCCGAGAACGTAAAGTTGGGTGTGGTCCTTTTACCCATGAGCCAATAAGCTCATTATGGTAAAGTGTACAGCTCGGAAATATATAGTTCATATCAATATAGAGTAAGTAAAATCACAATTATAATATAAGATAATTATGTAATTGAGAATAAACAAATATCAAACCATTACTTCAATCCCTTTAACACCCATCATTGAGGAATCATAATAAAATAAGAATTGCATATGTTAGTGGGAGGCACGACCCGAAAATAAAGGAATACCTTTTAGGGCACGATAGTGCAGACATCACACCGACTTGCAAAATCTTTTAACGCCAATAATGAAAATAATATACAATTATATATTATAATATTGCTGTGTTTGTAGTATATTAACAGATTCCTCGAGTAAAGTAATAACAATTTATTTTTTTCTCTCTCATCTCTGCTTTATCCATTCCTAACTAACAATACTACTGTAATATTATTCTCATGTACCATAATATTCTTTGATATAAGTGAGATTGAATTTCTGTAGAAGGATATGAACTAGACGAAATAATAATGGCAAAATTAACGATACAACAACATAGAATAGCACAAAAGTCATAGGGTAATTAATTAATGAAATAAGTAATTAATTGATAAAATAATAATAAATAATTACATATAACCATTTATAATACATTACAAAAACTCCTCTATATGGTTGAATAAATAATTTAATTGGAAAAATACATTAATAAGATAATCTGTTTCAGATAAGTTATTAGGGTTATGACTATTATGTAACAATTTTTTTTTACCAAGCCAAACTGTGCAGAGAATCAACGACAACATCAAGACTAAAATAATAATGGATATAATAATAATGTAATAATAATAACGATAATAGTGTAAATGATAATGTAAATAAAGATGTATGTTAATTATGTATATAAATTATTAATATTATATGGAAGAAAGAGAGTACAAGAACAAATGTAGCGACCCGCAAGGGTAATAAAATCACAAAACACAAACATTCACACTCACACAAACAATATAAACTTTATGATTCGACGAGGACGTCGAAATTGCAGGCCCGGATGGGTTACAGATGTAACTTT